>PVIJ01000348.1:297622-311062 GCA_004024925.1 Scalopus aquaticus
TGTGTGTGTGTGTGTGTGTGTGTGTGTGTGTGTGTGTGTGTGTGTGTGTGTGTGTGTGAGACACAGAGAGAGAGAGAGAGAGAGAGAGAGAGAGAGAGAGAGAGAGATATCAAGAGTGGAAATCGAGGAGGGGTGGGGGGGAGAGAGAAACGAGAGAGGGGAAAGAGAGACAGACAGATAGAGAATAGTTTTGTAGTATGTAGCAGTAGCTTCCTAACTGGTACAGCACAACACATCCTCTCCTTTGTAGCCAATGCCCTTTGTAAAAGGTAAATCTCCCTTGTTTAAAACTCTATTGTATAATAGTTTCCTATTTCACTTCAAATAAATTCTGAATTCCTCTCCATGGTCTACAAGATCCTGCATTATCTGACTGCAGTGAATCTAACCAAGCTTATCTCATGTTATCTAGTCCCTTACTCATTACACTCCAATCCGGCGCTGTTGAACAGAAATATAATGAGAACCACACATGTAATTTTAAATTTGCTGCTAGTCACATTATTTAAAGTGTAAAAAAGGTAAAATTAATTTGGATATATTTTATTCATATATTCAAAATACTATGTTATATCCAAAATAGCATAGTATCAATATAAAACTCCTAAGAGATTTAATATTTTATCCTATTAAGTCTTCTAAATTGATGTTCATTTTACACCTAGAGCACATCTCAATTCACACAAGTCATGTCTGGCTCATGGCTACTGTACTTGCCAACGTAACTCTAGCTATACGGGTTTCCTTCAACCCCAGAACAGACAGTTCTTTCCTGTATGTGTGGTTTTCTATCCTACATCTTCTCAGTGTTTTGCTTTGCTTCCTTCCCCAATTCAGTTTAAATATCACCTCTTCAGACAGACCTTTCCAATGGCCTTTGTTAAAGGGATCTACCCATTATTCCCTAAATCACAGTTATCTTAGGATTTCTCTCATCAGTAACATTTTTTGTTTTTCCTTTTCTTTCTGAGCTTATTATTTGTTTTCTATCACTATACTGTAATCATTGCTCCATTAGGACAGGAATTAGCTTTATTCTGCTTGCCACAGGCACGCTGGAGACACTGAATTTTTTGCTGAGTAAGTAGGTGTCTATACATATTCTTAGTTTCTCTCTGATCACTTAGTTTTCTACATAATGTCAAAAAACTGGCAGTGAAGAAAATATATATTCAATTATTAAAATCTACCACGTAAGCAAAGTAAAGATGCTTACAATGTATTACTAAGTTATCCTTCTGATTTTAAGCAATACACTTAAAGATCAAAATAAATAATCACTTCATATTACAAGTACGATCTAGTGAAAAAGTAAAACTTTATTTCAACTTGATCAAATCATAAGGCGTTTCTAATGGTTTTTCTTTTCTGTGCCTTCTGGAGAAAAGCATAATGTTAATTGCTCTTTCTTTGGTATTCACATTTGTAAACTCAGGTCACCCCTGTCTCCCAAAGATCTACAAAAGTAATTGCTAAATAATTTTTTTAATAAAGGGAGAAAACTAAAGTCTGGAAACTGTGAGTGGCACTTAAAGAAAGCAAAACGTTTCAACTAAAATTTAAATCAAGTAAGATTTACCTTATCTGCTATTACTTCACAGTTTCCAAATTATTTATTATATTTAGAATTCTGATTATCTACTAAAATTCTCAAGTATGTTATAATGATTCGCTTAGACATTGTACACTTAATAGAAAGGTAGTTATGGAAAATGATGTACAATTTTGAGGCATACTTTAATTAGGTTAATATGAATAAAACTGACACAATCGATCAAGAGAAAGGGTATGTATTTTGGGGAGGGAATCATTATTAAAGCTGCAGACATTTTTGGCTGTTGTTAGGTTGAAATCTAAAACTAAATTGACAGATAAGAAATAGGTATTCAAGTTTAGACAAGCTTCAACAGGCTGCACATAAAAGATGGAAAGGCTGCATCATTCATTTTGAAATTCCCAAACAACTCTACTATATCTATTATAGTTACCTCATCAAGTCCTTAGTAATAGTGGTATAAAGAATAACATCATAAAGGGGACGGCTGCCTTATACTTAGACACATGAACCTGTAAACGATTATCAGATTAATATAATGGTCTGGGCACTATACATGTGTCTTTTCATTTAATTTTCATAGTAGCTAAAGAGGCAGTTGTTAAAATCCCCATACTGAATATGGGCCAACTGGGGTTTAAAAGGTTAAATAGTTTACCTGTAAACTTTGCTGTGCCCAATTGTTGAGCCAAAGATGTATATGGACTTTCCCCCACTACATAAGTTTCACATAAGCTTAATTTTGAGACATCCAAGTTCCCAAACCACATTTCCCTGTCTGCTAGTTTCCCCACTGCCTCTGTGTTTGGTCAGTTTCCCAACATCTCTGGTCCCTTGTTCATTTATCCACTGGAAATAAAACCTAGTAGAGAATCTCAGTCCAGATGATGAAGGCAAATCTTGTCTTGCCAGCCACCTTCTCAAACTTTATATTGGATAGGCATCTGACATGTACTGCTGGAACCTACTGCAAACCCTGATTCCATCACTACCCATCAAGAGTCTCTGCTGAAACACTGTCATAAAATATTACGTATCTAATAGACTATAGTGTATTTATTTGTGATAGACTATTCACACTTTATTCTATAATTTTATGTAAATTTTTTTCTTATTTTTTATCATCTTTCTTAATGATACCCAATATTTTGTCACTCTGATATAAAAAATATACTGGGTTCACCTTCATAAGGAGAATCCAAAATTGGATGTGTGTGTGTGTGTGTGTGTGTGTGTATGTATTTGTATGTATGTATATATTACCAGTTTGCTTGAATTTATATTCAATTTGGTCATTAAATTTTTCTTTGGCTACAGATATAAGATTTGAGTAGTATCAGCATGCAATTATTATTATTTTAGAAGAATAAAATTGAGCAAAGAATTGACATCATGTGAAAAAAACTATTACTTTTCTAAAGCTAGGCTATGTTGTTTTAGCATTACTCAGCTATGAAATGGCTGAAAAACAACCACTCTAAGGTTCAGTTTTCTCATATGTTAAACGTACTCTTTACATTAATTTCTGAGGTTCCCATCACTCAGAAACTCTGATCCAAACCTAGTTAATATAGGACACCAAACAATAAAAACATATTTTTTATTAACTGAGCTTAAAGAAGTGTCACACACACACATTTAAAGCTGTCCTCAAGAATTATTTTCATCTCATGGCTTAAACGAATAGTCACAATAACATGCAAATATTTGTTTTCTCCATACATATAACATATCTAAGTTTCCTTGACTAAAGTTAACATTCAGTTACTTGGGATGCTCAAAATAATTTGTTGATATTGGTTAATATGTATAATGCACCTAGATTCACAAAATGAATGTAATAAATTTCAGAGCTTTAAAAAATTCAAAATTACAGTAGGTCAGCATGTAAGGAAAATAAATGGTGGCAACTCGAGGTAAAGAAGAACTCAAAACATGCTTGTCTATACATGGTTGTCCACATTGGGAGGAAGAAAAATTTAAAGCAGTCAGTCACTTGAACTGCTCTCACTGGAAATTAATTCTGTAAACATAGTTCCTAGGTAGGCTTTAAAATATTGAACTTCTATTTTTTTCAACACATGAAAACTTTACCAAAATGATGCCAAAATCTCACTATCTTGAGCACAGCATAAGCTGAACTGTAAAGAGATGAGAGAAAAAAACAAAGTGGGGGTGGGGGCAAAAGAGGAGAAACTGGCTGAGTATTCTTTATTCATTTCACCAACAGACATTTATTGAGCAGTTATAATATGACAGGTACAGTACTAAGCAATGTGGATGGATGTTTTGCTATACAAAAGCAACTTCCCGCCCACCAAAAGAGAATAAGGAGGAAAAAAGCAAATATAAAGCAAAGATAAGTATCAATTTCCGCTACTTGGTGTTATCCTCCCATTTTGGGTTAAATAGTAGATATTTAAATATTCAAGCCTGCATTTCTTTTGAAAGGGAGAAAGTTTCCAAATTTTCAGGATTGTGTAAGGTAATTACAAAATTTAAAACTAGAAAAAGTTTAGAACATATTTCATTCTAGAAGGAAAAATATTTTGATTATTAATTCTCTATGGTTTATTTTTCCCCTATATTTTCTCAATTTACATTTTTCCAATAAGAAAAATATAAATCCCACAAAATAAAGTGGGTAAGAAAATGATGCTAATAATTTAAATGATTTATATTCAACTGAAAACATTTAAGTTTTAATTTTGCTGAGGTAAAAAGTTCTTTGAAAAACACCCTCTTTCTTTTATAGATACTATGGTATCAAGTAGTTAATTTTAATCCGTGCTTTAGATTAGGAATTGGTATATTTGTATTGTTATTTAACAAGTGTATAAAAATGCTTTCTTTAACTAATTTTCTATTAAAGTATCTGGGAGCAAGCCTAGACCAATGGTCATGGCCTCTGGTAACACTGATCTTCCATCTGAGGAGGTATTTATGATGTAAAATTAGTACACACAAAAAGGTATTAACACATTCAATTGGAAGTGAAATGTCATCTGAAAAATGTAAAGTCATACACTAATTTCGTACATTAGTATATCAAAGTGAACAATAGAAGACAACTTTAATTTCTGTGAATTATTTTACTTCTTCTTTCCCCTAAGTCAAGAGCTTGGGTTATAATCAAAGATCAGGACGGGGACAGAGAAGGCAAAGGGCTTGCAGTTTACATGTGGCATGAGGCTTGGACAAGTGAAATGTCTAGCCCTCCCTCACAGAACAGATTTAGAAGTGACCTAAAACGGGCAGCTACAACCATGTTTCAAGAGTGCCTGTAAATGGTTGAGTCAAATCTCAATCACAGATTTTTCAATAATCTTGTAAGACATTAAACTATTTATTTAATTCATACTTGATATTAAGCAACCCAGTACTTTCATTACTAGTCCTTATCTGAAAAACAATAAACAGAATTTAAAAAAACCAAACTAGTAGAATCACTACAATTTCCTTTAATACAACAGAATTAAACAGTATAAAGTTTATAGAAATAAAACTAGCAAAAGAGTAAAGTAACACATTCCTTATTTCCATAATATAATTTAAGGTGTATAGTGGCTATCTCTTCTTTATTATTGAGTATCTTTTTCCTATTCTCTGCACCATGTTATGTAGGACCTTTAACAATATAATATGCTGAAAAATAATTAAAAATTACTTCCTAAACTAATTAGGTCCATAAGCACCTCCGTGACTTCTGCCATTCATCTTGTGGTTAAAATATTACATTAGCTTGAATTTCATCTCTGCCTGACGCGTTTCAAGCAGTGAAGCAGATTAGTGCCTCAGAACACTTTAAAGGGTTTCGTTATCAATCAGGTTATGTTCCCAGTGACGCTTTCAGCAAAATTTTCTTATTTGAATAAAATCTCATGGACTGGAGTAAACAAAGCTGTAGCCCATTGCTCTTGCATACTTTCCATTCATTTATTTCCTTTTTCCTTACTTAGACTTACGGCACGTGCCATATAAAGAGCGCATGTTAAATATTCCTGGAGTGTCACAATATGTAATACAATAAAACAGATTACAACCCTACCTTTCTTTCACAGCAGTGGTGCCAAGCACAGGTACACCGGAGCAATCAATTTGTTCTGCAGACAGTAAGGCTTTCATAGAATACTAATGTAAAATCTCTTTTCTTTCTCCTTTGCCTTGACTCCCCAATGCCCGGGTCCCGACCAATACAAGGAGGAGGGCGGTATGTCTTCTGCTGAGATAACCACAACTACTAATCAAGTCTACGCATACAAGGGCACAGGATTAAACCTCCACCAAGCTTGAGTCAGGGTTTAAAAGCAGCTAAACATATGCACAGTACAATCAAAATTAAACACACACACACAGACACACACCACGCACGTGTCATAAAAATACAGATGTGTGTACTTTGGTGAACTAATTCATCACACTTCACACTTTATCACTGTTTTGTTTTGTTTTTTTAACCATGAGAGTACAAAATAACCTCCTGTTGAACTGAGGGTTTAGATGCAACAGAACCCAACAACAATTATATTTTTCCAGAAATGAGAGTCATGATCAGTATTCTTTGCATTAATTTGTCCACTGTTTTTAAAACAGGGCATTTTTCTAAATTGAACTATCCAATGCAATTTACATGAACTTATATTTTGAAGTATTAACATAGGGTTAATAGACTTAGCAAGTATTCTTAAGATTTTGCACTTAAAAAGATACTATCACAGCTCAAGTTCAGTTTATCAAAAAAAGCAAGTGTATTACTAATGAAAACATTTTTATTTTATCTTGATGCTTTTAAGTATAATCTTAAACTATTTCAAAAACATTTTCAGACCTCAAAAATTAAAAAAACATCTTTAACACTTTATAATTATAGTTGTATGGTGGTATAGTTAATCTCATAAATTAATTCAGAGTTTGGAGGGTCTTTTCAGTTCAGCATTTTCAGTTGGCTGGTTTTCCTTTTATTCACAATATGAAAAGGTGTGCCAATCATTAAGCAGGTTGGTAATAAAAGTTTTTTTTTTTAACAATACACATTATCATTTTAATTTGCCTGCCTTAATTTTCAAGTAACTCTTGAAAAGTACTGAGAGTCAAAGTGCTGCAATCTAAGCAATAACCAAAATCGAATTACTCCAAATGACCAGAGAAATCTAGGAGGAGGCTTCCTAAACCAGCTCAATTTTCATGTAAACAATTGCTTTAATACTGCTAAAATGTATATGCCTTACTTTGCACTTTTCCTTTTTCTAAGAAAAAAAAAAATTAAGCAAGAACAATTAAGAAATATTAGGGCCTTCAATGAAGTATCGCAATAATGTTTAATCAATACTGATGCATTTGTCCTTGACACACTGACCATGTCACCAGGCTACTGTCATGTGATATCATGTCATTTCCCCACCTGGCTCATGACCTTGTCCTCTAAATGACCTAAAGCTTCCCTCAAGTAGCAGGAGGCCCCTCCCCGCTGTCTCAGCAAGGTCGAATGGGTCAGCGTGTCCTCATCTATAATCCACCACCATTTGTCAGCAGGGAGGCTAGAGGAGGCAGGCTTGCTACAAGGGGAGAATGCCCAATTAGGCAGCTGTCACACAAAGCATAGGCTGCAAAATTATCCCCTGTCAAAAGAAAGAGCAGCTGCGGGTGCCAATTACAGCAACCTTTCAACCCTTTAGGTACTGGAAACTACACAGAAGTAAATGAAGAACAATTAGTGATAACAAATCGATGAATTAGGACAGTAAATTAGAAATTACTATCAGGTGAGCTTGGGTCATACATGACATAAGGGCACACCAGACTCCAGGCAAGGACAGAGAGGCACAGAATCACACTAACCATGTTCTTGCATGTAGATTTCCCCTCCAGGATTTTCTTTTGGTAAAGCTAAAATTATTTAAAATACCCATACCTGAAAGTATATATATTGTCCCCCCCACCCCTCTCAGAAGAGCTACACAATTTGTTTCCGGACAGATAGAAAGTCTTTCAGAATAATAATCTAGTTGATTCCAACTTGTTCTTAGATAATTCATCATCTTACACCCCCAAACTTAATTTTTTTACAGTGTAGCCCACAAAACCAAAATATTAGTTTAAATAATCACAATTAAAATACTATCTCTTCACGCAAGGGAACACCTCTTTAATAAAGCAACTGGATTTGAATTCTGAGAAAACAGGTATGCTGATACCATAATGCTGATGTTAAAATTTCTCTAAAGGAAGTGATTATGAATATAAAGAAATAACTGCAATATGTGCTTCTACATTTGAGAATACACATACACACACGTATATATAATTACATATACATGTAGTTATATATATGTTACGTATACATATATAACTACATGTATATGTAATTACACACATACACACACACAAAGAACTTATCAACCATAAAATTATTCTCCAAGATTATTCTGCTCTAATACTATGGAGGTGATATGTATTAAATCTCCAACACAGAAAGCCAATTCACTTGGACTCTATCCAACAAATGTCTTTAGTTGTCAGCACTCACAGGCAAGAAAAGAGGAGCAAAATGGGGAAATAAACACTATAAAGGAGAGGGAACCCAATATGACTATTAAGTGTTTGAGGACATGGTTTCATTGTGCATTAAAAGAGTTGTGTATATTCAGAAATGACTTTCTTAAAAGTCCATATTAAATTAAAATTGCTTTTCTTACTTTAGAAAAATGCATGTATCTTCCTACCTCAATTCTTTGAAAGTTGTGAAAACTGAACGATATGTTCTATAATTTCTAAAGCAAGGATAAATTGCTCACCTAGAATTCTAAATCACAAGTGAGTAAAAGTGAAGAAGGGAAGGTGAGGCAATAAAGAATCATTTTACTTACCCCCTTTCTAATATAATATAAATAAATCATAGTCACTAGAAGGAAAAGTTTATAATTCCTAATCAAACCACTTGATAATATTTCCAGAGATAAGTGTCATGGGAAGAAAATGTTTCCCATTAAAAGTTTATCCAAGAATTTGATTTATAAATTTTGTTTCACTCTTTTAAAAAAAAGGACATTTGCAAATTTTCTTAAGTTTAGATTGCAACCCTCTAAAGTCAGACACCAGGAATTTTAAGAAAGAAATGGCAAGTAAACAGGAATGAAGGAGTTAAATGCTGTTAGAATTCAGCTTCCATCATACATGGGTGACTATCTCTTTAAATAATTTAAATCCTCTCCATCAACTACAAAGCTGTTTTGAAGCCATTTAGCTTTGTTCTTTACATGTGTTCTAATTAAGAAATGACCTTGTCATCACACACACCAGAAATCCGGGATTATTTCCTACAGCAAAAATTCACAGAGCCCCCAAAAAAAGAAAAAGAAGGGGAAAAAAGACTTTTTCCTCAGTTCCTCACGAAAGGAAGTTGTTGGTTGGCTGAATGCAGAAGCAGTTTCACCGCATAATTTTTTTTGTTGTTGTTGAATGTCACAGGGCGGGTTAGTGTGACCTTGAGCCGCATCGGCTGCACAGCAAGGGTCGAGATGCCTGCAGGCGCCCTTGTACTGGATTTGCAAGACAAAAACCTTCAAACTGGCTGAAGGACATCTTAAATCTCTTCAAAGGTTTTCCGAACTAATCTGGGCTGCTCTTAGCAGGATCTCTGCCAGTGTGAGAAGCAAAATTAAAAACAAGGTCTTTGACAGGATGTTGTCTCCTCTTAACCCTTCCCAAGCAGAACAGATCACTGGCATTCTGGAGAGATGATTTACGAGAAGCATTCTTTCATAACAAATTATGTAAGCAAGCAATCACAAAGGATGGGGCATCTATAAGTGCTCAAAACTAAACCTTCTCATTGTACTTATAATAGAAATGTGGTTGAATTTTTTCTTGACCATTTATTAGTATACTGAATGTAAAACTTAAATATCTATTTCTATCTTTTAGCTTGGTAGGGACAGGTTAAGACTAAGGCAATATGTCCAGCAACCTCAATCTCTACCTTTTAAGCTTTTAGCTGGTTAAGTGACAAACTTCATGCAATACTAAAACTATATTAGGTAAAGAAACCAGTAACATGATAACATTTCCTTATTTAATTTCCTTATTCCTAACATCATGGATACACTGCTAACAAGGGAAAACTCAGAACAGTGAAAGTGAGCATAAGGAAAACAAGATAAAGCGACCTCAGTCTTGTAAAAAGAAATCAGTATGACATTTTGTTACCCTGTTGCAATGCTTCCAGTGCATGGGTCAAAAGAAACTTTTATGCAAGTGAAGGGTTTGAGTCTTCCCTGGCAATGCCCCAAAGTTTAATTGAGTAGGTACAGCTCTCAAGAATTACCTAGGGGAACAAACAGCAGCTTCCACAGAAGTATATATCCACCCTCAGCATGTTTATCCATCATCAGACATAAGGTATATCATGATAAGTTGAAAAGAATATTTCATAAAAGGTATAAAATTTATTAAGGTCTAATAGGTTGCAAGTTGTGTTCTTTGAAAAAAATGATTAAGAAATTCAATATTATGCTGAGTAACAACCACATTTTCAATCTCTTGAATTCAAATATGTTTTTCTGTATGGATGGGAGAAGGGTAAAACAATACTAAGTAATTCTTCCTTAGTGCAAAAGGAAAGAGTATAAACCATTAATTGCTGAGGGATAGGCCTACCCTAAATGTCCTGAGCATGTGGAGCGAAGATCAAACACCTGAGGGTTTCAAGAGAAACTGTTACTATTACCTTAAAGAGTGAAGATTACCCAAATTTAGGGATATGCCCCCAAATAATCTTCTCATTGAAGAATCTATGTTATGACAAGGCAAACTTGTAGAACATTTGGTTTTGTCAGGAGTCATCCTCTTATATAAGACCCCTGATCTCTCCTTCATGCGCTAGGCCCCAACCCCATTCTTTAAGCTCAGAAAAATAAAAAGAAACACTAGGCTGGTCCTACTGTTATAAAGAGGAATAGAGTAATCTCCATAAAAAGGGGAGGTTCCATGTTCCCTGCCCCACAGGAAAAAATTGGAAGAAGAAACAGAAGGAGCCATAGGAAGCAAACACTTGTGAAGAAGGCTGTGCTTGTTTCTTGGCTTTAGATTTGCATATGAGGAATTTGGTGGATATGGAAAGAGACACATGTAGTCAATTATAGAAACACTTGGAAGAGATGAGGATGAAAGACTCATGAAGAGGCTGACAATGGCAACAATTACCTTAATTTGTACTTTCATTTTGCCCCTTTCATCCCAGAATTGCCCCGCCCACCCCTTCTGTCCCTTTCCTATAGTTCCCCAAGAGAAGGTGTTTCAAGATTTGTGGCAAGTTTTCAGACCTCAGTGGCCCCATGTTGGGCCAACCCTGTTTGCTTAAGCATTTACCCATGAGGGGTTGGGTAAATTTAGGTGTTTCATTGGGAAACTGTATCTTTTCTCTTCTTCCCTTGTTATACACACTAATCCTATTAAAGTTTTTTTCACACTAAGAGTGTGCTCTGTCTTTATGCATTGGATGGCAGAATCCATTTGGAGCATGCATGTTTAGGGTAGCCTATTTAGAATGTCCAATCTTATAACAGCAAACCTACATAATGAAATTTATTCCTTTTCTCCTACTAATCTATCTGATGTTAATGTGTTTGTTCAACCAGCACGGGAAGAATCTAGAATAGCAGGAAAATTTTCCTCGTTTCACTACAAAGCTATAGCTGAAATCTGTAAAAATGAAAAAAAAAAATGCTCTAGGAACATAGATTAGGCAGTAACTAGGTTTTCAGTTCTTATGTATGTGAGCCCTAGGTGGTGGTGAAGGATGGTTTCAAAAAATGAGTAAGGACTAACCAGGCAGAAGAGAATGACAATCAGTATAGGCTATGGAAATAGCACTCACAGGCAGGGAAGTACTAAGCATTGCTATAGGAAGGGGGCAGTCAATTGTGACTAGAAATAGGCTGAAAACATAGTTGGGAGCAAGGGCTTTGAATCAAGGCCATGCCAGAGAGCTGTATCTAGTAGGCAGTGCGAGGTTTACAGGCAATGGTATGATGAAATGAAATACAAGTTAAGGAGGAAAAAAAAAAGAACAGAAGCTAAAGAGTTGCTGATGGGTTGAAGGAGGGAAGAAATTCCAGTACATTAGTACAGAGAAGTACTGAAAAGAGACAGCAAGCCCAAAATGGAATCCCTTATGCTAAGCCCTTCATCAAAATTCTACACTTAACACCTAACTTACAGTTTCAGGCCTTCCCTGGAATGGACTCTTAAACCAGTCTCTCTGGAATTACCTAGTCAATACTAGGTGTGTTAGGCCCCTGCCATCCCTAAAGGAAGGTGGCCTTTCCACAACCCACATACTTTTTAGAGTATATCTTCCTGGTCCCATTCCCTTCTACCTACAAGACTTTTTTATTTAATAAGTATAGCTCCTCAGAGTTCTTTTCTACCTGGTAATGGAATGCTGTGCAATTCATGAAACACTGAATACAACCAGTAAGATATTTAAAATATGTGTGCCATCCTCACAGGTGTGAGGTGGTATCTCATAGTGGTTTTGATTTGCATTTCCTTGATTATAAGTGATGTTGAGCATTTTTTCATGTATCTGTTGGCCATTTGCTTTTCTTCTTTGGAGAAGTGCCTTTTTAACTCTTCTGCCCATTTTTTTTTTAATTTATTTTATTTATACATACAGGCTGGGGTACAGGCCAGAGGCGTGGGGCGGCGAGAGGGTTCACCAGAGACAGAGCGGATAGCAGAACAGGCAGATCAGAAGTACACTGCTGAGGGGAGCAGCGGGCGAGGCAGGAGAGGTCTGCCACGCCATGTGGGATTCTCCCTGGCTGGGCGTCTAACTCGCGTCGCCGCTGCCAACGGCTCCACAGCACAGCGCTTAACCGCTGCGCCACCGGGGAGGCCCACTTCTGCCCATTTTTTGACTGGGTTATTGGCTTTGTTTTTGTTGAGTTGTGTGAGTTCCTTGTAAATTTTTGTTATTAGTCCTTTATTGTGTGCAAAGATCTTTTCCCAGAAAAATATGGAATGCTTCACGAATACAGGCAACAACAAATGCTGGAAAGGATGTGGAGAAAAAGGAACTCTTCTACACTGCTGGTGGGAATGTGAACCGGTCCAACCACTATGGAAAGCTGTATGGCGATTCCTCAAACTGCTCAACATGGAGCTTCCATACGACCCAGCGATGCCACTTTTGGGAATTTACCCAAAGGACACAAAAACACTAATTCGAAAGGATACATGCACCCGTATGTTCATAGAGGCACTGTTCACAATAGCAAAGGTATGGAAGCAACCCAGATGTCCAAAAATAAATGACTGGATCAAGAAGATGTGGTACATATACAGAATGGAATACTATTCAGCATTCAAAGAAGATAAACACATGCAATTTGCAGCAACATGGATGGAATTAGAGGGGATCATACTCAGTGAAATAAGCCAGAAAGAAAAAGAAAAATATTGAATGGTTTCACTTATAACAGGACTATAAGGAAACCAAATAGGAGAGAGACACTCAGCGGGGGCAGGGGAGGGGGGAATGGTAAGGGCACAAAATGGAATAGAAAAGAACACAAGGGACGGACCATGGAGATGGATCACAGGTGAATTGGTGGTGGGCTACCCAAGGGGAATACAAAATGTAAAAGACATAAATAACAGGGCCTCCCTGGTGGCGCAGTGGTTAAGCGCTGCGCTGTGGAGTTGTCGGCAGCAGCGATGCGAGTTCGACGCCCAGCCAGGGAGAATCCCACATGGTGCGGCAGACCTCTCCTGCCTCGCCCGCTGCTCCCCTCAGCAGTGTGTTTCTGATCTGCCTGTTCTGCTGCCCGCTCTGTCTCTGATGAGCCCTCTCGCCACCCCACGCCTCTGGCCTGTACCCCAGC
>PVIJ01000349.1:0-310842 GCA_004024925.1 Scalopus aquaticus
ACTTTCCAGAACGTCTGGGACACAGCAAAAGCAGTAATAAGAGGAAAATATATAGCATTACAAGCTCACATCAAAAAACAAGAAACAACCCAAAGAAACAATTTAATCTCACATCTCAAAGAACTAGAAAATGAACAACAAAAAACCCCAAAAGACAGTTTAAGAAAGGAAATAATAAAAATCAAAGCAGAACTAAATGTAATGGAAATAAAAAAAACAATCCAGAAAATTAACGAGACCAAAAGCTGGTTCTTTGAAAAAATAAACAAAATAGACAAACCACTAGCCAGGCTTACAAAGAAAAAACGAGAGAAAACACAAATAAATAGGATCATAAATGAAAAAGGAGAAATCCTGAGGATTCATCTTAAAGGTCTTTCTTGGCCTCATTGGCTCCATACTATTTTCTCTTCAAACTTCAAGCATCTAGTGTCTTCATAGAAAAATAACTTGTAGCCTCAAGCTCTCTGTATTTGTTCGTTGGCTGACACATTACTATAAACTGTGTGGTTTAAGACAATAGCAATTTATTCTCTCTCAATTCTGGAGCCCAGAATTCTGAAAACCAAGGTGTTGTCAGGATTGTGCTCCCTCCAAAGGCTTGTGGGTGGATCCTGTTCCTTTTCTTTTCCAGCTCCTGGTCAGTTCTCCCACATGTCTATGTCCTCTCCTCTTCTTTTAACTCCTCTTTCACTCATCAAAAAAAAAAAAATAGCCTTGAGATGTTGAGGATCATCTCAAGATCTTCAACATCTTCAAATCAGTCACATTTGTGGTTCTGAGTGTGAGAGTGTGGGTGTATCTTTGGAGGTCACCTTTCCGCAAAAGTATAGTCAGCTCTACAGTCTTGCTGTTCCCCAGCTTCTAAGACCAACTGTCCTGGTTTTCCCTGCATGAGAGATTTCGTGGCAGTGGGACTTTCAGTGCTAAAACAAAGGAAGGAAAATCCCAGGCAAACTGGGATGTTTGGTTAGACTATAGTAGAACAAAGAACCTGAGTGACCAACAGCCCTACCTGGAGGCTTGGAAGTCATTATTCTATGATGTCAATGCAGGAAAAAACAAATATGGAGAGGTGCCCTCTCTCCTCCTCTGACCTCTGCTTTGACAGCTGCAGTGAGAAAATCATCAGCTTAGGTTGAAGGAGAGACCTTAGGAGAGCAGTTCTGTCTCAGGCTTCAGACTTCTGCTCATCTCATTACCTGTGGCAACTCTGCATTCTCTTCAGCTGCTGGTGTTTCTAAATTCAGAGACATCTGACTGGTTACAATTTAATTCACCTGCCAATGATACCTAAGTAAGTTTCTTGTAGACCTAGTGATGGTTTACATTGTGCTACCCCTCCATTAACCACCTTCAGTGTCCTCAGCGGGAGAGTTAGAAAAGAAGAGAGCAAAGCTGGGACTTTGATCTTCCGCAGAGGTTGTGTCCCTTTCTCTGTCCACTTGGACCAGAGGTCACTGGGTGAGCAGCAGTAGGGCTGGCCTCAGCCTGGCCCACATGCCTCCCTCTTTGAAGAGTTCATTGCAGTCAAGGACAACCAAAGGTTTGGCATTTGCTTACTGTGGAGATCTCTGTACAGCAGCCTTCCACTTTGATCTAGTGACTTCTGTCTTTAGGGAACAAGATAATCCCACTTTGAAACCAAATTTATGAGCTTCTGGCACTGCACATCTCCTCTTCCGACCTGAAGTTTCACAGAGATGGGGCTGTATCTGATTGCATTTTTAACCCCATTTTACTCTCCATGTTGAAAAGATAAGACTGGGAAAACAGCTGCTTTGGATCAAGTTAGAGGCAGTAAATTAAAAAACAAAAGTAACATGAATGAAATGATGGGTCTACAACATGATCTTAATGAAATGACCATACTTTCTGCTTTTGTTGCGGTTGGATTGATTTCCTTTTCATCAACACTGATTTTGCACTTTTTCATAATTAAAAATTTTAATCACCTGTATCAGTGATTTACAAAAAAAATCTTTTGATCATTATCAGATGTAATTGTGATGGCTTATTTTATGTTCTGTTGTAACATCAATTTGTATATGAGTCACACCTCCTCAGATGCACGGCACCGCACTACACTCAGCACAAAGGCACTTTGTCCATTGCCCCCTCTCCAGCTTTACTCTCCACCTCACACTCCCACTCTGGTGGCCTCAACTTTATAGATTTCTGGTTTGTTTTGGTTTGGTTTTGTCTGCACCTTTGCTTTCTCTATTCCAAATGTGAATGAAACCATCTGGGATTTGTCTTTTGCCTTCGAACTTTATTTCGCTTAACATAATCTCTTCCAGTTCCATCCATGTTGTCACAAATGGCAAGATTTCATCTTTTCATCCTACATACATATTTACACACACACAAACACACATACATACACACACATATATAGAAGATGTGTATACGTATATTAAATAGATATAAAAGATGTACGTATACATATACATATTTATGTCTGATTAGTATTCCATTGTGTACATATACAAGATCTTCTTAATCCACTCTGTCCTTGCACACTTAAGTGTTTTCCAAAAATTGTAAATAGTACTGCAATAAATAGAAGATTGTATATATCCTTTCAAATTAGTGTTTCTGCATTTTTATGGTAAATAACTTGAGGTAGAATTGCTGGATCCTATGGTAGATATATTTTTAATGTTTTCAGAATATAATTGTGATGGTTTAAAATATTACATGAGATGATATTTTTTGTTGAAAACAAAATATTAAAAAATTCTCTATTACTGAGAGCCAATTTCCATTCATTCATTTGTTCTATTCTTGATTTATTTGTAGTTTTGGAGTATATGGTTTTGTATTTTTTCTTAGTGGTTGCTCTCTTTATTGATATAAATTATGTTTCACTACTTTAAGTATAAAAAGCACACTTTCACTTAGGTCTTTTTACTTTCCTACTTTTTCAGTATAATTGTGTTTTTGTCCTTCACATACATAGGGTGGAGATCTGTGTACAGCAGCATTCCATCTTGATCTAATGATGTCTGTCTTTATGGAACAAGATAATCCCACTTTAAAACCAAATTTATGGTTTCAAACATCAAATATGATATAAAGAACTCATGAGGATAGGTTATTTATTATATGTACCCATTTTGACTTTCACCTATTTTTAACCATATTCATGTTCTTTTTTTTTTTATTCCAAATCTTCTGTTGTCATTTCCTTTCTGTTTGGAGAACTTCCTTTAGCTGGTCTTTGAAGGTAATGTTGCTAGCAATAAATTTTCTAAGTTTTTCTTCATCTGCAAATGTCCTTATTTCCCCTTGTTACTAAAGGACATTTTCACTGGGTACAGAATCTGCCATTGACAATTCTTTCCTTTCATTTCTATATTCTTCTGTCCTCTGCGGTCTCAGGTCATGAATCCCAGTGATGTGTAATTCTTTCTAGATGCTTTAAGACATTGTTTTTGTCTTTCATTTTCTGAAATTTTAGTTATGGCATATTTGATATGGATTTATTTGGCTTATTCTATTTGGGATCCAGCTGATTGAATGAGTGTATGTCTCTCTTGAAAATTGGGAAATTTTCAGTTGTTATTTATTTTAATATTTTTTCAGCCCCACTCTCCTTTCCTTCTGAGAGTCAGATGATATAATTCTTAGCTAGTTGGATCTCTCTTTTTCTCTCTCTCTTCTCTGTCTCTCTCTCTCTCTCCCTCTCTGCCCTACAGGTCCCTGAGACTCTGTTCATTTTGTTTCCTACTCCATTTTTCTATTCAGAACTGGTAAATTATATTGATTTGTCACTGAAATCATGATTTTATATTTTATCCTTGCTACTCTACCATAAGACCTATCCAGTGAATTTTAAAAAATCTGTTATTTAAGTTCTTTCCATTCTTTGTAAGTCCTGTTTCTCTTTGGGATATTTTATATTTTCCATTTGTTTAAGCTCCACAAACTCTATCTGGAAGAGGAATCAGAATTTTCCATTCATTCATTTATTTAAGTAGAAATTTTTGAACATAGAACATGGTATATAGCCTCTAATATTGTGTTACCTGGGATAGGAGACAAAAAGTGTTAATATTGTATAGTTAGAAGGCATTTACTAGTGTAAAACCTTACAGTGAGACTCTATATACAATTTACATTTACATCTCACCACACTATAACACAGTCACAGTTTTCTGCTTTTTTGTTTTCTGGAGATAAGGAAATTGAGGTTCAAAAAGTTGGATTACTTGTCTGTTCACTGCATACAGCAAAACCTGGCACCTAGCAGATCCTCAATGCATAGTTATTGAATGAGTGTGTGAGATATGTCTCCCACCAAAAACGAACTATGCTGATAAGACATAAACATTTAAAAATAGGCAACGAGTAATTAACGTCAGTTCAGTAGCAGAGCCCATACTGGGCTCTGTGAATACCTCAAAGGAAGGGAACAGAATATTCTTGCTAAAGCTTTTATTTTAACTGCAAACATATTGTGTAGCTAAACCTGATATGTGTTAATAAATAGCAACAAGACCCACCTCCATTCTTCCCATCACAGGACCAAAGGACATTTTAAAAGGAAAAGGAGGGAGGATTTAGGAGTAGATTAAGGATTCATTTTCTCTCTATTATAGAGTACACTTCTTTTTTTCTTTTCTCATGTGCTCACACTTGACCTCTTGTTTCCCTCTTTCACCCTGGACCTCTGTAACAGCTCCATGACAAGGGCATCTAATCATTTCTAGCATGCGACAACATTTGGTTCACATTCCCTTATCAGCATTACCTTTTCTTCTCTCTTATTTGCCCCACCTCCTCCTTAAAGGAGACCCAGAATGGACCTCAAAGATCAGTGACACGTCCGCCAGTTCTTCAAACACTTCATGTAGAAAATCTTTCAGAGATGTGATTGTGGGACCCTAGCCCTGGAAAATAACTGTCATCAAGACCTTTACATCTGTTAAAGGAATTCATTCCAATGGCATAGTTTGCCCCTAAATTTATTGTTAGAAATAATTTTTAAATGTATACAACTGAATGGTTTTATAGTTTTAAAAATAAATTCACCTATAATCTATTACTATTTGGTAATTATAAATCAGTTTACTTAAATAACTTGAAATCTCCAATTTGGTTTCTCTTGATAGTACATGTAAAATAGGGTCCTGTTACCTTCGAAAACTGGGTGGATAGCATTGTAGTAATTTTTAAATATGTATGTACACTCAATGCATTTTCATTATGTACAAGTAATATGAAATTATTTCTACTATGTATTTTTTGTACTTTCCATTATCATCACTTTATTAGTGTTCAGAATAACAGGTTCAACTAAACTGAAACAGTAAGCATGGCTTTTAGTTGACACTTAAAAAGAAACTTTAAGCTGCTGAAAATGTTGCCTTTTAAAATCAGAATTGCTTCCCGATTTCTATATGACTTGGAATACAGAAACACCTTTACATATTCCAAATTAGTGTGCTTGAAGAAAATCTGAAATTTTTATCTTTTTGTTGACCTTCAAAGGATTTGTTCATGATTCATTTTCATGTTACAAAAAGCATCACTTCTTCAAGTGAAGCTATTTTCTAAAGCTCCATGTAAATCCGTGTTAGCTGATTTCCTATGATCCGCAGCTCTTAACCACAATTAAATGTTAGAGGAATTCCTCATGTGTAAATGTGGATTTTCCCTGAACCAACCCAAATTTCTAAATAAGATGAGAAAATAAAACACAACACAATTATGGGTATGAAATATGTTTAATTTAAATATTTTTCAGATAATTCTTTTTAATTGAATTAATTTTTATAAAGTTATAAGATGAGAAACATGTACTTCTTACTATTAGTTGTATAATTTTTTTTACATGAACAGTTTATTTCCTCTGATTTGTTTTTCAGAGCAAGATGAACACCAGACAGGTGGTAGCAATCTAAAATAGTTTGAATACAAATAATCTGGGACCGTTTAAAAAAGTATTGCATTTTGGCAAAAATTTTAAATCTGGAAATTTTCTTTATTATAATGGCCTGTGATTTGAAAATCATTAATTTAAATTTTAAATTCACTCTATTGAGGTACAATTGATATAAATTATTTTAATTTTAAATTGACTTACGACTTTTTAAGTGTTCTTAGAAGTATTTTCAGCTCTTCCTAAACATTTCCTGCTCCAATTTTATCTTATTTTACTTGATTGGGGTAACATTCATTTATAACATTGTGATTTAGAAGTATAGGATCTCCCTTTTCAAGTGTGTTACCACACTGTACACAATGCCAAATCACACATTGTCTAACATTGTCCCTTGTTCTATAGTCAGCTTCCCAGGGATTATTGTTAGTTTGATTTTATCTGACCCTTTGTTTGGTTTCTCTATATTCCACATATAAGTGACACCATCCAATATTTATCTTTTCCCTTCTGAATTATTTCACTTAGCACAATCCCCTCCAACTCCATTCATGATGCCACAAATGGCAAGAGTTTATCTTTTTGATCAGTGAGTAATATTCCATTGGGTATATATACTATATCTTCCTGATCCACTCAACTGTATGTCATTTCCATATGTTGGCTATTGTAAATAGGACTGTAATGAGTGTAGGGTGCTTGTTTCTCTTCTAATTAGTGTCTTTGTGTTCTTCAATAGTTACTGAAGTAGGAGTGGAATTGTTTCATTGTATGGAAGATACATTTCTAATCTTTTCAGAAACATCTGTACTGATTTCCATAGGGGCTAGATCTGTCTACATTCCATCAACAGTGTACGAGTTTCCCTATTCATCATATTCTTGCCAGCACTTGCTGTTTCTGGTCTTTTTGAGATGGGCCATTCTTACAGGCGTGAGATGATATCTCATTGCGGTTTTGATTTGCTTTTCCCTGACAGTAGTGATGAATATTTTTCCATGTGCCTATTTGCCATCTGTAGGTCTTCTCTGAAGAAATGCCTACTAGGCACTTCTTCCCATTTCTCTTTGGTTTATTTGTTTTCTTTTGTTGAGTTGTATGAATTCTTTGTAGATATTTGATATTAGCCACTTATTAGATGTATTATGTGCAAATATTTTCTCCCATTTAGTAGGCCACTTTTTCTTTTAATGAAAGTTTCTTTCTCTGTGCAGAAGCTTTTTAGTTTTACATAGTTCCAATTGGGTATATTCTTATGTTTTCCTTGCTGCTGGAGACAATCCACAAAGTCTTTGAAGACTATATCATGGAGTTTTTGCCTGTCTTTTTTTCTATATATTTTATTGTTTCAGGTCTTACAGCCAAGTCTTTTATCTAATTTGAGTTGATTTTTCTGTGTGTTTGGTGTGAGATAGTGTTTGAGTTTCATTCTTTTGCATGTGGCTGTCCAGTATTCCCAATACCACTTAAAAAATATCCCTGCTCCTATGTATATTCTTGGCACCTATCTTATAGTTTAACTGACCATATAGATGTGGGTTTATTTTTGGACTCTCAGTTCCATTCCATTGCTCTGTGGGTCTGTTTTTATTCTCATACCATACTGTATTGATTATTATAGCTCTATAGTATGGTTAAAGTTTGGAAGTAGTGTGATACTTCTATTCTTCCTCTTTTTTGTCTATATCTTTGGCTATTTGTAGTCTTTTGTGGTTCCATATAAATTTCAGTGGTGTTTGTTTCACTTCTTTGAAGAATGTCATTTAAATTTGGCAGAAATTGCATTGAAGTGGTATTTTGCTTTGGGTAGGGTGGCTATTTGATAATGTTAAGGCTTCTAATCCATGAGCTGGGAATGTGTTTCCATTTTTTTGTGCATGTCTTCTATTTCTTTTAGCAATGTCTTATAATTTTCTTTGTATAGGTCCTTCACTCCTTTGTTTAGCTTACTCACAGGTATTTAATTTTTTGGTATATTTGTTAAATGGAATTTCCCCCCATAATTTCTTTCTCTTCTGATTGTTTCCATATAAGAATGCTACTGATTTTTGTGTATTGAGTTTTTGACCTGCTATTTTACTGAACTGATTTATTGTTTCAATTAGCTTTTCAGTGGAGTCTTAAGGGTTCTCTAGTATATTATCATGTTGTTGCAAATAATGATAGCTTTATATCTTTTTTTCTATTTGGATTCTTTGATATCCTTCTCTTGCTTAATTGCTCTCGCTAGGACTTCCATTATGTTGAATAATAGTGGTGAAAATGGATATCCTTGTCATCTTGTGCCAGATATTAGTAGAAAAGCTTTTAGTTTTTCAGTATTGAGAATGATGATAGCTGTGTGTTTGTCACATATGACTTTTACTATGTTGAGATATGTTCCATTTTTCCTCTTTTCAATGTAAATGGATGTTGAATCTTACCAAATTCTACCTCAGCATCTATTGATATGATCATATTTTTAGCTTTCCTTTTGTTAATGTGGTGAATTAATTGATTGATTTCCATATGTTGAATCATCATTGTGTACCTGGTGTAAACCCCCTTGGTCATGGTGTATAATCCTTTAATACATTGTTGGATTCAGTTTGCTAAGATTTTATGAGGATTTCTGCATCTGAGTTCACTAGGGAAATTAGTCTGTAGTTTTCCTTTTTTGTGTTGTCTTTGTTTGGTTTTGGTATTAAATAATGTTGGCCTGATAAAATGTGATTGGAAGTTTTCCCTCTTAATTTTTTGAAAGAGTTTGAGGCAGATAGTATTAATTCTTTGAAGGTTTGGTTCTGGACTTTTGTTTTTTGGGAGAGATTTGATTACTTATTCAATCTCTTTGCTTATGATCAGTTTATTCAGTTTTTCTACTTCTCTATGCAGTCTTAAATGGTTGTAAGATTCTCAGAATCATTCCATCTTTTCTAAGTCATTAAACTTACCCACATATAAATCTTGATAGTTACGTCTTATTATCCTCTGAAATTCTGCAATGTCTGTTGTAACTTCTTCTCTTTTTCTCTGACTCCATTTATTCAAGTTTTCCCCATCTTTTCTTTATCAACCTAGCTAGAGGTTTGTCTATTTTGTTTATATTTTCAAAGCGCCAGGTTTTGTTTTCATTTTTTGGACTGTCTTTTTTATTTCCATTTCATTTATATCTACTCTAGCTTTTATTATTTCCTTTATAGACTTTTGGTTCTGTTTGTTCTTCTTTTTCTAGTTCTGTGAGGTAGAAGGTGAGATTATTTATTTGAGCTCTGTCTTGTTTCTTGATCTGGGTGTGTATTGCTACATATTTCCCTCTTAGTACTGATTTTGCTGTGTCTCAAAGTTCTGGAATGTTGTGTCTTCACTGTCATTTGTCTAAATGTATTTTTAAAATTTTTTATTTGGTTTCTTCATTAACCTACAGTAGTTTGTTGTTCAGTCTCCAAGCATTAGAAGTTTTTCCTGGTTTCTTTTGTGTGTGTGATTCTAGCTTGATACCTTTATTGTCAAAGAAGACACCTGGTATGATTTCAGTCTTCATGAATTTTGGATACTTGTCTTGTGATGCATTTATGTGGTCAATCCTGGAGAATGTCCCATATGTACCAGAGAAAAATGTGAATTCAGATTTTTTGCAGGTACAGTGCTCTATATATGTCTATGTTAAGTATACAGTATTAAGTATATTTACATTGTTGTACAAGTCTCACTGACATTCAGCTCCAAAACCTTTTCTCCATGCTTTTTGAGCTAGCTCTACCCTATTTGGGAAACTGGAGATTGAGAAGGAAGCAAAGTAAATACAAAGATACATCTTTTGTTTGAGATTTTTTCCTCACTGAAATATCTATTCAAATATAAAAAAGAAACATATATACTTTTATTCTTTTTCTTGGGCTTTTCATATTTTTTTGTCTTACAATATTTGAATGTAATAATTTGAACAGAAATGTGGATTTTCTGATAAATTTTCTAAGCATTCGGAAAACTCAAATATAGTGTATTAGTCTCTACTTGTCATGTTTTAAACCTAGACAGTAACAGTGTGTTTGTTTTCCTCTTACTTGACAGCCTCCTTCCCCTGTCACATAAAATTATAACAGCGCTGCTTAATTGAAGAAAGATGATGTAGCCTCAGAGTATGTTGTAGATTTATAATAGAGTATATTATTTTAATGTTTGCATTCAGAAGAAATTGGCAGATAATCACATGAGTGATTAGACAAGACAAACCTAAGGGAAATGATTGAAACTTAAAAAAAAATGAAAATGAATTTTCAGTGCTGTTGATGGTCATAAAATGAACACTTGAAAATACTGCTGATGGAGAATAAATTGGCAAACTTGTGGAAAAATTATATGTATATAATGCATTAGCAAGCCTGTGGGAAGATTTTATATCTCTCTCTGTATATACATGTATGTGTGTGTGTGTATAACAAATACTTTCTTTTTTTCCAGTTTTATTAAGATATAACTAACATAAAACATTGCAATAGTTTATAGCTACAGTATATATGTGCTATTAAATGATTAATACAATAAGTTTATTTACATTTAAGCACCAGATGCTCTTATCATTTCAAGGGGGTTATCACAAGGAAATAATCAAAGAGTAACATTAAATTATCACACTATTTATATAATAGAAAATTTAAATGTGCAAAAGTGGAAAGTGGTATATTACAACTAATATACTTGAGAGTATAAAATATAATAATTATAATTTCTAATGAAGGATTTCAATGACATATAGTAATGCTCATGATAGCCAGTTGAATGAAAAAAGAATATTACATTACTTGACTTCAAAATATAAAGCAACATTTTTATTTTATTTTATTTATTTTTTATTTTTTTTTAAAGATTTTTATTTTTTATTTATACATACAAGCTGGGGTATAGGCCAGAGGCGTGGGGCGGCGAGAGGGTTCACCAGAGACAGAGCGGGTAGCAGAACAGGCAGATCAGAAATACACTGCTGAGGGGAGCAGCGGGCGAGGCAGGAGAGGTCTGCCGCACCATGTGGGATTCTCCCCGGCTGGGCGTCGAACTCGCGTCGCCGCTGCCGACAGCTCCACAGCGCAGCGCTTAACTGCTGCGCCACCGGGGAGGCCCTAAAGCAACATTTTTAAAAACAATATGGTAATGGCACAAAAATAGATACATGGACAAATGGAACAGAATCAAATTCCAGAAATAAACCCACACATATGCCAGTACCTAATCCATGATAAAACATCCATAAAATGTAGAAAAGACAGACTCTTGAATAAATGATGCAGGGAAAATTGGAAAGCCACACATGAAAAAATGAAGTTGGATTACTTGTTAACATCATACTCAAAATAATAAATACAGTTTTTCTTTGCATATCAACGATGTAAAATATATACAAGAAATTAAAAAAAAAAGACTGTTCATATCTGCATGTAGGATCTCAGGTTCCCACATCCAGATTCCCACAATCAAATCAATGAAATTTCTTTTTTTCTTGCACTGAGGCCCATTTTAAGAGAAATAAATAAATCACAAGTAGCTAATTCAGTATGAAGAATATGTTTAATAGTACACATCCCAGGGCAAGTCTGTGGGGAGTGAGAGTGTATTCTTGTATAGCTCTTAAAAATGACATGTTTAATGGTGACCCGAGGCACATTACATTTTAAGGCGCCGTATGAATATGAATGGTATGCTCAGTATTGTTTTAACACTAGATGAGGATATTGTCCTCTAATTTTTTGAAATTGCTGGTCTATGTATGGGTTATACATAACTGTGAAAATAGAAGATCTAATTAGCAGAAGTCTCCATCTTTATGGACCATCCAGGGCTTGCAATCTTGTGGCTGCAAATTTTATACACTTAAGAAATTACATTTTTCTTAATAACCACTTAGTTAATGGATTTTTCTTGGCCCCAAACAGTTTCCCACATGAGAAGGTTTACATCTGAGTAATGAAAATAAAGTAATTTCCAAGTTTCTTCAGACAACATAAAATACCAACTCATGCCAGTGAGGAGACAGTTTCCACCATTAATACATAAGGCAATGAGAAAGGACACAGAGCACCAATGTTTTTGACATAGTCCACTGTATCTTTCCTGTGGTCCCTCCTGTGGCAGAACTTCCTAGTGCTACCAGTGGAAGACTGGCATCTCGCCAGAAAGTGAAAGGCTCTCTTCATACCCCAAGTTGCCATATGTTTTGGGCTGATGTTGATAGAGTTTTGCAAGGTAGCCACAGGCCTTTGCTTGTATATGTGTCTTTGGACCTGCTTCTGAAGATTACTCCCAACCCACGGTCATCCTGGGTATTTTAACAGCTTTGTTTGCAATGTAAGACACATATTTCAACATACCCTAGAATCAAATAGGACCTTTGAATTAAAGATAAACATTTAAGTCAGCCACCAGGTGAAGGAAGCATTTGCCTTCAAAGTGTGTCCAAAATGATAGCTTAATTTTGTGTGGAATGCTTTTGGATCCCAAAGATGGGAGTCACAAGTTTTCCAGATTCAGGTATGTCAGGAATCCCTTTTTTTCCATCTGGTGAACTAATATCAGATGTAATAGTATTTCAAGTGACTCTCAATTGCTTCTGTAGCTTCCCTAGGTTTTGCCCCTTTTAACTACCAAGGAGTTGATATATCATTTGAGGTTTGTGCTAGACTGGAGCCAAGACAACAAGTACTACTTATAGCTACTTCTGTCAGTTTGTCAGATATCAGGCAATTGTCTGAATGTCTGATGAACAGTGTGTTAGTACCAAGGAAAGGAATAAGCTAAAGAGAAATGAAGGAGACATTTTACACTTGAGTTGGAGGAATGCAGGTTTCAGAATCACAGAGTGAATCCAGTAAATGACTCTCTGCTTAGCTGATTATTGAATAAATGAATATGTTCATCACGAGAGAATGTAAAAGATAAGATATCCCAGTTTGGCAATTACATGTTAGAAATGGACAATTTGAGAAAATAAGATTGTGAAATATTTGGAGCAGGACTAGATTTAAAGGCAACAGTTACGGTGTTATATGAAGCTAGTCTTATAGGAAATAAACTGTCTACTTTTTTTAATATGTATTTGTCAGAACTGAACAATTTGTTGTGATGGAACAACATTAAGTACTTTCTATAAGGCAAAGAATGTCCCTCTGATTATGGGCTGAGACTTTCCCAGTCATGAGTGTGAAAAAAAATGCATCCTTCCACAGGAAAACTCCAGCCTGCAGATTAGTCCTTTTCACAGATTCTTGAAAAACTCATCCTATCATTTGTCAAAATGTAGCCTTTCTTAATGCAGAAATGAAAATAAAATCTGTCAACTTTTCATTATACATATTTTTTTCATTAATTTATTTATTCTATAAATGCTTATCGAGAATGTGCTCTGTCTCAGAACCTATGAGCAGGCCTGGGAATACAAAAAGGAAAGGATCCCTGACCACAAGAGGTTTGGTGTCTAGGGAATATAAGTAAATAGACATTTAAAACTCAATGTCCCCAAAGCAACTCTATTATATTTATTTATTTATATGTCTACTTCTATTTATTTAGATGACCTAATTTGAACTATGTGGGCTTAGAGACTGGATCTCATATAGAATATATTTGATTCCCTAGCATCTCAGACATATCCTATGTGCTTACGTAAATTAATTTAATTGAGTAAGAGCTAGCCTATGATGGATTAGTAGAATCCAGTACTTATTTTTTTTTGTTCATATCATTATAGAACTTTTATATTTGAGAAAAAAAACAAAACACTGCATATAATGAGTCCAGATGGATCCAGACCTGATTCCAAAATGTCATGCTTTTATAAATGTCTTTATTTTAAAGGGAGCAGTGTTATATGATGGCAACAGATCCTTTTTTTTTTCACTCAGAAGATATGGATTTAATTCTTGTATAAATGACATCTTTTCTTAAACCTAATTTTCTCATCTCATCTCTTAAACGATAATATAAATTAAACCTACCTCAGGACTTTTTGAAAAAGATTAGAATAGATAATATATGTGAAAGTTATTTCTAACTTGAAAGTGAAATGAATCAAGAATGAAATAAGCAGTGAAAATTAATTAAAATCAAATAATCAGCAAAAATTAATTAAAAGAGATTGAGGAGAGCACCTTTATCAATTAACATTTTTATGGCAAGAAGCAGAAGTGGTGACTAACATAAGCAAAAGGAGGTGTTTGCTGGACAACTGCTGGGCACACAGGCTGCACCTCAGGTGCTAGGACATCAAATATGTATGAGACCCAATCAATCACAGGTGAGCTCTACAGAAAACAAACTTTAGGAATTCCACTGTGGGGTAGTATTTTAGAAAGATTTGGGGCCCCCATTGTTTATAGATTTGGATAGAGAAGAACAAGGTGGGCAGTGAAAATCAGGAAAACAGAGATGCTACGGTGAGTGTATAAGACTTTTAATAGCACTACTGAACAGTCTGCAGTGAAGCAGAGGATTTTCTGTGGGCCCACAGAGCCCCACAACCTGACTGAAGCATGAAGGAAGGTCTGATGGAAGCACGTAGGTGAGAGATCAGTCCCTTTGGCCTTTGGGGTGACCTGAAGTGTCTGGGCCTATCTAAGGCCCTGGAGCAGCTACTCCAGTTGTGTTATTCTTCATGGAAAAATGAGAAATTTCATCACCAGCAAGTTAGCTAATATTTACTGCAGTTGTCAAACTGCATTTCTGTTCAAAAACCATGATTCAAAGAACTATTGGCAACTAACTTCTATGTGTGTTGTCTCAATTTGCTCAGCAACATGGAAGCAAGTGATAAATTCCTGCTTCACAGATGAGAAAACTGAGGGTTCAAAGAAGTTAATAATTTGCCAAAGTCTCTGGCTCCACAGGGGGTATGTTTGGCTGGAACCCAAGTCTGTCTGATTACAAAGCCAGGGCTCTTATCCATTGCATCAGACATTACCCCAACGAGCAGTTGCAGCATTCAGGAGAGATGTCTAGATTTGGAAGGGGGAGTTCTAGCTGAAAAGAGGGTGATCAATATATGAACTTGAGAAAAATTGATGGGAAATGAATCAGAATCAACCTTTTTGAGCAAGGGTTGACTGTGTTACATGAAACGAGGCAAAGGAAGAATCTTCTGCCCCTAAATAAATTTTCCTGAACCGGTTGTCTCCCTGAGAATTTGAAAATTCTGGCATGAAAACATTTCTTTTGTTTAAATCCCTGTTAAAGTACCTTCAGAAGGTATCACACCGTCACCCCATTCATGTATTAACATCTTCATGGTAATATTCAAAACTCATCAGGACAATTAAATGAGATGGGATTCGAAGAAATGCAATTAGAGGAAAGTAAATTTCAAGACTCTGGAAGGTAGAAAGTTTTAGAGATGAAACTACACAAGGATGGCAGGACAAGTTGGGGGCGCATGAAGAGGGACTCCTTTCAGGAGTTAGTAGGGAGGGAGTGGGAGCTCTAGGGGTGGGGCTAGGGAGAAGGGGCACCAAGAGTTTCTATAGCTCCTAATTTATAATTTTTAAATATGGCTGAATGTGACTTTGGGTTTGTGGTATATGTGAGGTGAAAATTAGATGGGGAGCAGAGTACTAATTAATCTTAGGGATTGTCCAACTTAACTCGGAATTGGGTTGAAGACCTGGCAGGTTATTGCGTCCCTAAAAAACCCTGGGAGGCAGCAAGCCTGAGGTTGATAACAGAAAGTCTGGCAGACTGGAAGATTGTGGGATCCCTAGCTCTCCTTATTCTCAGGATAGCGCCTTAGTGCTCAGAGTGCCTGTTTTGTCAGCTAGGTGTAGGGTCATGCAGGGGCCTCTCACAAGGGCAAAAGTCCTGGTAGGAGGAACATACTAGGATACTAGTATTGGCTGAAAACAGCAGGCAGGTATTAGAATAGAGATAATAATGCTTTGATCAGTGGAACAATGGAGCCCCCAGGCAATAGCCTGTCACTCCATCCTAGCTTACATCCCTAATAACCACCCCCCAGGCATGTACCTTCTTCTACCTACTAGCCCACCTCTCTGAACCTGGTTCTAAATAAATATGAGATTGCCCATATATTGGGGCTGTACTTTTATCGATGTAAGCCCCTTTAGGCCTCTCTACTTCGATTTTGAATTATCTTTCCTTTGTCCTGCTTGGCTCCACTGCCTCCCCAAGGTGACAGATTAGAATATTTTTAAGACTTGCTTCCCAGGTAGGAGCCACCTCCTGGGGTGAAACGGGAAGTCAGTGAGCCAGCAGGACAGACCACCCTGAGAAGAAAAGGATGTGAGGAGGGAAGGGAAACTCAGAAACTGTTTCACGCCTCTATTCGAAAAGCAAATGACCCTAGTTACTGTGCAGTAGGAAGGATGTTTCTGTTAACACTGAGAGCTGGGAAGAGGCACAGCGGCTGCGGGAAGCCTTCTGGTGAGTTCTGCTTGACCTCCCACTTGACTGGTGGCACCTCCCCTGTGATGGACACCATGAGCCACTCCCAGGCCTCCACTTGTGAGTGTTGAAGTGTTAGTCCCATAATCCAGCCTACAAGTGGCCAGTAAGATGGGGTGCATCGGGCACAGTGCAAATTCCTGCCCTTTTGATAAGTTGTCGGTGGTCTGGGGTTTGCCTGATCAAGAGGTGCAGACTGGGATTAAGATTCCAGATAAGCTGAATGAGTGTCTGGGGAGAGGCCCACTCAGTCCTTTGAGACTGACTGTGTGACTTGGGCTCTTTTTTTAACCCACACAGAAGTAGGGATTCTTTTCTATTTCAGCTCAGTTTGGTGGACAGCTTGTTTCTCTAAAGGCCTGAACTATAAATACTTAGATGCCAAAGTATGGTTGTTTCCCCATGCAATGTGAAAGGCTGGTTCTTGAATCTCCTCTGGGAGGGCAAACTCTAAATAGCATAAATGTTTAGTTAAAAAATATCATGCCATGTTATCTGCTCCTTATCCGCTGACCACATAATGAAATCTATTAACTGATTCTGGGCCAGGGTCTAACTTGTTTTACTCTGTAATTTATTTGCTGGTAATGGAATTTTTGAGACCTTTGTACCAGGACAGTTTGAAAATGAGAAAATCATCTCAGTGATTCATTATTAAATGCTTTCTTTGCATATGTGTACATAAATGTAGTGAAATAAAATAGATAGTGGGAAAAATGAAATATTTCAGGAAGGAGATATAATAATAACCAATTGACAAAAGCATGGAGGAAAAGTTTTGATTTGCAAGACTGTCAGCAGTAGAGAGAAGAAACATTGACATGAGTCTGAGATGTAGTTCCAGTAAATGAGATTTGCGGAGAGCAAGAATTGTGGTCTCTGAGTATAAAATGGCACGTACATTTATAAAAAGCTTTATGTTTTTTTCATAGAAATGCCTTCTCCTATTGAAGAAAATTCTAGAATACTCCCAGCTAAAACTTGTGTGTACTTGCTTGTTTAGAGTCAGAGATGGAAAATCCCATTTCTCAGATTTATTCACCAACACTATGATTTCTCAGATTTTCTGTATTAATCTTAGACTATCTAGAAATATGTAAAGTGATGAAAATAATTAACTCTTGAAATATTGTCATCACAGACCTTAAGGAATATTTTGAAGGAAGAGGTCACCCTACCCTAAGAAGGAGCAAGTGAGAATCTGAATTGGAAATTGTCTAGCATGGGTTGCTGTGTTGTTGACGTCAGGTCATTTGGATACAGTTATGTGGTCTGCGTTTATGTCATTGGGTAGCTGAAAAAATGATGTACCTGCTCAGATTTCTAGATTTCTGATAATATCAACATTTTACCTCTGAGAGAAGCCAACATCAGAGCCACATGCTAGCAAAGTGTTACTGATTAGTGAAACTAATAGAGAATTAATACGTTAATAATCTAGGTAAGAAAACATGCCTAATTTTCCTCCCACTGCTTTCTTATTTTGTTAATTGTTATTATAGAATAGTTGAAACAAGGAAAAGCAAAGAAAATACTGTAATGATCCCTTCTATACTCATCACTTCCGGACATTAACTCACTAGTCTCATTTCATATACACCTCCACTAGTTCTCTCTTTGAAACAGAACTCAAAAATCATTTCCCTTCATCCTTAAATATGTCAGTATATTCTAGAGTGTATTTAAACCCAAGACAGGACAACAGTTTCACTCCAGCAATAAAAGAATCTTTGAAAACAAAACGAAACAAAACAAAAGACCCTTGAAATAGAAATCTCTTTCCAGTTAAAAAAAAAAAAATCTCTCTCCTTAAACTGACTCTTACAGACCTGATTTTTTGGGAGAGAGGTTCTTGAGAAGGATTTTACGAACCTAAATTTACTCCTGGTCGTAAGTAGCAGGGTCCATTGATTTCTCAAGTTGTAAATGGAGACTAATCTATATTTCAACTGTACCTCAAGATTAGGAGCTTTGGGGTGTGGGAGTGGCAAAGGGCAAACTAAAATCCTTTAACAGAAACAATTTTATTTGAAATAAGGGCATTGGATGCATTTCTATTATATTTGTGCTTGGTAACTTTCTAATATTTTAGCAGAAACCTGGACGTTTATGTATTCCTGTACACATTGTCCTTCAAAACTCTTGACAAGTGACCCTTAGTGTCAAAACTGTGTGGAGAGTGTAATGAAAGGAGTTGGCAAAAACCATGAGTGTTTTCTGGACTAAATGCTACCCAAACACAAATTTCTACTAGGTGACAGTAAACAAAATAGTTATTTTTCAAAGCATTTCTTATGAAAACCAACCTGCAGCCCTATGTCAAATTTTGCTCAGTTCACTTTATTGGGATTACACTAAAAAGAAAAAAAACATACACCCTTGGTCCTCCGTGGGGGCTCAGCTCTTAAGCGCTGCGCTGTGGAGCTGTCGGCAGCAGCGACGCGAGTTCGACGCCTGGCCGGGGAATTTCCTGCCTCTCCCGCTGCTCCCCTCAGCAGTGTATTTCCGCCGATCTGCCTGTGCTGCTCCCCGCTGTCTCTGGTGAACCCTCTCATCGCCCCATGCCTCTGGTCTGTACCCCAGCTTGTATGCAAAACTAAATAAATCTTTAAAAAAAAAATACACCCTTCGTTATGAAACTAAGCCCACTTGTTTCTTAGTCCTTCAATGGGAGACGAACCACAGTGTTCCTCATTTATATTCAGAAATCAGCACATAAGCTAGACAGTGACATTTCAATGATAAATAAAAAGATCTCCTCTCCTCTCTCTCCAGTCCACTTACTTTTTCAGTTCTTTCTCCTGGTGCTTAGGAAGACAACCTAGCACCTGAGCTTCTGTGACAACTGTCTGACTTAAGCTCGGCCAGAAAAACATGAAGTAGTTTACAGTACAGTGAAGCTGGGTGAATAGTGGCGCTGATCAAAAGGGAGAACAGGGCAGAACACTAAATAGAACCACAAGGAAGTCCCTTCCTAAATGGGGTTCACATGGCACCCATGGGCCCTGTGCTGGTTTCAGAACTCTGTTTAGCCCACCTTTAAATGAGACTCAGGTTATTTTTCAGTTCCTTTAAAAGCAGTGAGAACATGTCAAAAAAACAGAAAGCAAATGAAACAGTCATAGTTTCCTTTCACAGAGATGGTTATCCGCGCGATCAGACTGCTCCAGTCTTTATTCCTGGGAACCTGTTGTCATGTAGATATAGTGTCTGAGGATTAATTGGCAAGAAGCTGTCTCCTGATATTGAGTTTCTTCCTTCCCTTGCTGACAAGTAAACACCACCCCCACCAGTGTCCTGAGATATTCTGGTGCTTGAGTGCTGTTCTAAAACAGCCTGGAGGGCCTGCCTTTTCCATGCGCACCTACTGGTTATTCAGTTCCCAGAGAATAGAATGTGGTTGGAAAGGAAAACAATGCCCCTCAGTGCCATCAAGTAGAATGGTGAAGGGAGGAAATGACACAGACACAGGAAACAGGGAGAGAGGTTTTCTTACACAAACAAGCCCTGGAGAAGCAGGCTAGGAAAACAAAGGTAACGCCTGGAGAAGGCAGCCGCTGGGCCCCTGGGAGAATGTGGTCAGGATAGGGACCTCCCGGTAGCAGAACCAGGGACCTTGGCGCCTGAGGCTCTTCAGTGACAACATCTACAGGGGCTCCTGAAGTCTGAGGCAGCAGAGAGGCCAAGAAAGAAACCAAACGTACTAACATTCTGTGTCAGGAGTTCCTGTAGAAGCCAGGTGTAGCGCCAGCAAGGAACGGAGTAGGTTTTCTATTATCTGGGCAGACAGGTAAAAGAGGATTCCTGGAGCCCTCCGTGGCTTTTTCTGGCTTTCAGTGATCTTTCTAGACCATTTGTAGTGAGCCAACGAGATGCAAGGCAGGCAGGGGGGCCAAGGGGCCAGGAGGCTGACAGGTCTCCCAGCCCCCAAAATTATTTTTCTTTTTAAGATTTCTTTATGTATGCAAGAACTGGCCAGAGGTGTGGGGTGGTGAGAGGGTTCAGAACAGGCAGATCTACTGAAGTACACTGCTGAGGGGAGCAGTGGGCGAGGCAAGAGAGTTCTGAGGCGCCATGTGGGACGCTCCCTGACTGGGGATCAAACTCATGCTGCAGTGTCTGTGGATAGCTTCATAGGCTGAGACTTAAACCCTTGTGCCACCAGGGATGCCCCAGAATCTTTATTCTTTCTGGGCTCTCTGACACTCTTCCCCACTGTCCTCTGCCTCCACATGTCCAGTCTCTGCTGCCACCCTTGTATGCTCAGTCTCCGTCTCAGGTGCGCCCCCTCACACATGCCCACATCATACTCCAGGTTTCCGCTATCAGGCATACATGTAAGAACACAGGTATCAATCATTGATGCTAATGGCGGGAAGGCAGAAAAAATCTGATAACTTCCATTTACTCTACACCAGGATAAGCTGCTTTGCCCCTTTCTGCCTCTCCCTCTAACAGCAGGGAATACAGAAGGCCCAGTGCATAACTCCTGACCAGGACCCGAGGCTGATCTCTGGAATAGCTTGCTCATAGCTCTCTTCCTGGCACAAGCTGAAATTCTTAGCCTCTCTAACTGGTGCCGTGTCCTTGCTCACACCTTCTTGGATCAGGAGCTCATTTCAATGAATGAATCCCTGCCTCAGTGGCTTCTGTGTCTGCATCCCTGTAATTCAGGTAGATATTCTTATTCCACAGCTTGCTTGCTATTTTATCATTGCCCCTCACTGTGGTCCGTCATTTCTGCACAGGTCTGTGCTTAGTAGATGCTCAGAAAAGGAAAGCTGATGTGAAGTTCATTGCACTTCCTCTCAGTCCTCTGGATCCCAGATGCAGCCCTCCCGTCCTTGGGTCTGTGTTGCTGGCTCTTTCCTGGTGATAGTTTTTGACTACTTGTAACATTCATTTGCTCTTTCTTCTAGAACTTTCTTTCAGAAAGGGGCCAGTGAGATTCTAATGAGCAATAGAAAAAACCCTTCTGCCTACTCAAGTATTTTGGGGTAGCAAGGGAATAGGACCACTGTTTGGATATTCTTGCTATCACTCACATTCTTTGGTGGGGTTAGTCTTGGAAGGTGTCTCCCCATCAGTCCTATCCCCAGAGGACGTGACTAAGCCAGGGCAGCTCCCCAGGGTTTCTTGTGGGGGTTGGGGATGGCTAGAGCAAATCTATAATCTCTACCACCCTCTCTCCTAAGCCACCAGGAATAAAGACAACAAATTTTTAATATGCATTATTTTGGTATAATTATTTCTGCTCTCTAAATGTGGTATCACTATCAATCTATACAATCTAATTTGCAATCTAAAAGATAGATGAAGACTTGAAGAAAACATCCTCAGGGGAAAAGGAAAGGCTAGCTAAACTCAGGAGAATGTGCTTCAGAACAAGCTTATTGCCTCGTACGGGTTTCACGTATGGGGTAATCTCCCTTTGAGCTATGAAACCAGTATTTGGCATATAGTTTGACATGCCTTCTTTATATTTTATTTCCCTTAATTTTGCCTAACTAGTCAGTGACATCTACACACCTATTCATCTCTGTGTGGTAAGGTTATGATGGGGCAAGGGTAAGGACAAGATAGGACTGCAAATGCAGGTGAAACCTGCCTCGTACGCTCACATTGTCCTCAGAGGCACTGGAGGAAGAATTTTATAGGGAACCTCAGAAAATAGCAACCAGATGAATCTTGGCTCTTGGCCTGTGGTGGAGCAGGAAGGAACCCTCAGCTCAGGGAGCAACGGTCAAATGAATGAGTTGAAAACAGGTGTAAAATGGGAAAATGATCCTAAGGTGGATGGGAAAAAAAAGGCTTTGGAGTCACAAGATAATTGCACCATTAATTTTTTTGATATATCCCTTTTTTTACATTATAAGTGTCACATGAGCAGGGCTGTGTCCAGAGCTATATTCAATACATATTTGCAGAGTATATCTTTGTAAGAGATATGTAGAGGCAGGATGACACCAGGAAGCAGGTTCTCCATGGAGCTGCGCAGATGGGTCAAAAAGAGTTCTGGAGCCCTCGGTGGCTTTTTAGGCTTTTACTGGTCTCTTGTAGAGAGGCAACCAGGTACAGGGCAGGCAATGGGGCTGTGGGGCCGGGAGGCTGGCAGGCATCCCAGCCCCCGGTGAATCTTCACTTTCTCTGGGATCTTTGTAGCTCTTTCATGGTCTCTGTTGTACCCCAAACAGTCCTCTACTCCATGCTCTTCTCTGCTGATGCTCTACTGCCGCTGCTTCTTCCACTTATAAGCCCAGTCTCTAGCTCAGGTATGCCCACTCATGCATGCCCACACCCTACTCCAGGTGCCCGCCATCAGGCATGCATGTAGGCCTGCAGAGGTCCACCATTGAGGGGAGGGCGGAAAAACCTCATAACTCTCTTGTTTACCTTACAATATATTTGCAACACTACTGATTTAACTTTAATAGTTTCTCCTTTACCTATTTTTTCCAATCATTAAAAAAAAACAAAATCCACAAAAACACATCTATTCTTAGCCCTGGGGGAGCACTAGACACACACTGAGAATAAGGTAGAGCAAACTTCCATGCTCTTAGGATATGCCTTTCTAGTTTCCAAAGTTTAAAGAGCTTGGCTCCAGATTTCAGGCCTGCACATTTATTTTCATTCATTATGCTGAGGACCAGCCCCTCCGTATCCTACTCATATTTATTGGACTTACTGAGAACTTCCCTATCTCAGTTGTAATTATCTCTGTCCTTCAACTTTTCAAGGTAGACTTCGGATCATAGGACCTCTGGCTCCTTTATCTTTCAAATTCCCAAAGCAAGTAACAGCCTGGTGTGGTTGAATTAAAGTGAATTCCTGAAGTAAGGAGCCATCTCCAGATCTGGGCAGGTGGTAAGCTGATGAGCTCAGCACTATTTTTTTTAAAGTTCTGGAAGTGAATAAAGTTCATTACTCTTAGTCTCAGGCAAAGACTTAAATGGAGGAGATTTTGAAACTAGAAAGAAATTTAAAAACAACATACAAGATTTTTTCACTTTATAAATAAGGAGTTGGCTTCTATTTTTACCTCTGCTACTCCATATTTGGTTGTCCTTCAGCAATTGCACCCAACATCTTAGTTTTATCAGTATCTGCCCTACAACTAGGATTTTAAAGAGATTATAGATATGAAAGTACTCTGAGAAGTTAAAGTACCCCATAAATATCGTGTCTCTGGAAAACTAGGTGGATGATGATTCAATTTTCTAGTCTAGGAAGTGCTTTCATATAAAGCAAATCATGAGTATTCATCTAAATAACATAATATACATAAAGCTTTTTATATAGTCCCCATGGTCAGTGCTCAATAAGTAGTTGCTATAATTATTACTTTTCTCTTTCCCATGCTGAAAAATACAATCATTTAGAGCACTGGAAAATACATTTAAAAATAAACCTGTCTCAGTTTCCACACAAAATAAGTGCATGAGATATCTTGACTAATACAAAAAGTCTCAAAGTAGTTTTTTCAGGTTGAAGGAGTAAAATGCATCAAGATCTGAAATTAATCCCAAAGATCAAACGTTATCCCTCAATAAATTCCCAGCTCTCTTTATCTACAGTATTTACCTTCAAATAGCTTGGGTTGGAACTTCATTTTTAAGGATCAGGTTGACAATGATACAGCATCGCTGCAATGGTTTTGGTATAATTGTTATAGTTTTTCTACAAGTCCAGAATTTGGAAGGAGTAGAGAGAATTATGATGCTTCTTATTTATACATAGCATTTAAATAACAGGAACACAAAAATGAATTTTGACAAATAGTTGGAGTGTTGGACAAATCCTTATGGAAAAAACCTCACATTCAGAAGAGGTGTGTGTCCATCTTTTACCTAACAGCAGAAACTGCTGAACACAAATATTCATGCTCCAGGTGGGGACATGCAAAGTCCTTTGGAATGTATAGTTTTTAAAGTGATTCTAAGGAAAAATGCTGAGTAAATATCTCAAACCACTACTATCCATTCTCCAACCTTCCTCCCCAGTTTGAGTCTTTCCTTGTCCCATGTACTGACTTTTTTTTGGGGGGCTGGGGGGGTGGCTACTATTACAGTGTTTCTGATTTGGTATTTGACTTCCATTGGACTTTAAGTAAAATAGATAAGGGATGGGATGCCTTGTGAATGAATGAACTCTGTCACTAGATGTTTAGCCAGATTCTGGCTGGCTGAAGATGCCAAGGACACTATCCTTAGGGAGATGTGCTATATGGCTAATAGAGGAGTCCTTTCAGTTCCTGAGATCATCATTCACAGATCTAAGTCAACATAATCATATATTTTTTTTTTGCCTTTTTTGTTTGCCTGTTCTATTTGTATGAGATAGGTGGCATTTTACTTAATTTTGTGTGCTTATTCCTTTCCTATTTATGCAGCTGCATACTTGATGCCACTTGAGAATTATTGGTAAAGACTTAGGCAGTAGGGTGGCAAAAGCCCCTTCCTACTCCCTGGTGGAGGAGCCTCCCTAGGGGACAGTGAGCCAGTCCTGGGTGATAATAGAACTGTGGGTCCTAGAACTCAGTGCAGGGAATTTCATGCAAGGAGGCAAGTAGGGAACAGAGAAAATGGGGGGAATGATGTAGAATGCAATTTAGGAAGAAAAAGCTAAGATTGTGAGATTTGTAAAGACTGGTGTTTTCTCAAGTAAAGTAGAAGAAGTCCATCCCAGTCTGTGACCTGTGGGTTGCATTAGTTCAATGAAATGAATTTGTTCAATTAAAGTGTTTGTGAAAAAAAGATTAGAGTCTAAATTTCCTAGTAGGATTTTTCTGCTGTTATGCCCTCTTCTTCTCACTGCTACAATTCAATGGAGTTTTATTTTTTTCTTGGGTTAGTTCAGCTCATGAATATGGCCCCACTTTAATTATCCCATAAGCTCCCCCCACCCCAACTTACATGCCTTGTTAAATTGGGTCCCTGGGGGATTGAGCAATGCTCAACCATCTTCTCTTATGTTTCCAGATTGAAAGAAACAGCAACAAGGGTTAGTTACTGAACTTCAGAAAGAACTTGGGGGCTCATAAGAACCGCAGAATCGAGTCTTTAAAATGAATGAGAGAAGGATTTAGAGATAACAGAGAAATTTGGACCTGAAACCACAGACCATCAAATTTTAGAACCAGCCATACCTTAGAGATTGCTTTGTTTACTGATTCTTAATCCTGACTACACATTATAAACATCTTGGTTGCTTTAAATAACCAGACCAGTATTGAATTCTAGTCCCGGCCAATCAATTTCCTTGAATTGGCCTCATGGAAAAGCTCTTACTTTTCTGACAAAGAAAATCAGCCTTTCAGATTCTATTAATTGCACCAGCTTCCAGGCCAGCACAACCTCGGGGCCTCAGGAAGTGTGTTTCCACTGGAAAATATATTTTTTTTAAAGTACCATGTCTCTCCTTCATCCCATTTTGGTTTTTTGTTATTTTTGTTTTTTTTGGTTTTGAATGGAAATGGAGATCTTCCATTTCTTCACCTCTGCATTCACCAAATGCCAACTAAGTCTTTGAAGTATCCTCTTGCAAAATAACTTGGAAACTTCAGACTTTTATTTAAATAGTACTTGAATATAAACGCTTGGTAAAACTGAGATCATGTGGAGTTCATTAAACACCCCCCATTAATGCACATACATCTTGAGATGCAATTGACCAACTGAGAGCTTCAAAAGGGTAAGAAATGGGTTAAATGCAAGGACGGCATTCTTGCCTTCCTCTCTCTCCTTTAATTCTGACTTGCAAGTTACACTCTTGTTAAGCAGGTCCCAAGACAGGCTCCCGGGTCAGCCTCAGGAGGAGATGCCTGTGACCCTCTAACAGCAGAGCAGCATTTTCTATCACAGAAATGAAATGAGGCTCCGAGGCTAGAAAGGGGACGTGGTCGTTGGAAGGTGCCTTTTACCATACAGAGCAAACACTCAAACCCTCCAGTCATCCTTTACCCCTCCCTACCACATTTCTTTTTAAAAAGCAACAAATTCTGGCTGGTTATCACTTATGCTCCACCCCATTCTTCTAAGTCAGCTTTTGTGCAGGAAAATAGAGAACTGTTTTCATTGCCTTATCAGCGTCCCAGGAAAGGGGAAAGGAGAGTCTGGACCGCTATCTGCGCCCTGCCTGGGACAATGAAACGCTGAAAGCAGGCTCCACGGGCGAGGGGCTGCCCCCTTCAGACCCATGGAGTGGGTGTCTGCAAGGACCAGGGGGAGAGGAGGGGAAGGAGGGGCTCTGCTTAGCCTGCTGAAAACATAATAGCCCCTGGGGTGGGCTGCTGCAAACAGGAAGGGCGTGGGCAGGATCTGAGCGCAGCTGCCATTCTGCTCAGCCGCCCATTCCCACAGCCTTTGATCAGCAGGCAAATGGCATTTTGTGCCCGAGATAAATGCCTGGTCAGAGGGCGTGGGTGGCTGTGGAAGGGGATAAGGATTAAAGATGAAGGTGTTTTACAGCCCGCCTTAAGAATGTATGTTTCAAGCATGGGATCAAGAAGGTGCTAGGTACAGGGAACAGAATGTTTTCCCAGGGATGCACTCATTCACTCATCAAACATTTGTTCTGCACCCAGTAAGTTCAAGGCACTGTGCATAACACTGCAGGGCATGTGCCAGTGAATAAAGCACATGCTATTTCTAGCCTGAATCTCAGGTGTGGGGAAGTTACTTAGGATGCCAGAAACTGTAGAGTGGGGTAGAAAGAGTAGAGTACTCTTTTGGTCTATGTATATTTTTGCAGAAACTGCCTGCCCCTCTGCCTTTCCCTACTTGCGATGTGTGCCCTGCAGTGCAGAATCACTGTGAACTAGGAATGCTTTAGGCGTGTAAACCGGGTGGAGGCAGATTAAAGAAAACAAGGGAAACAGCTGTTTGGTTAATAGCAAAGCTAAGGCCTGTCTAAAAACAAACGAATAAGCCGACAACAACTATAAAAACAAAACTTCTAAATGCACAGTAAGGAGGGCTCCGCAGTGGGGAGATGGAGATCTTTAACAGGGAGAGGGGAGAGGAGGAGAGGTCCATCTGGCCAGGATGGTGAGATTGTGAGGGTGGGGATGTGAAGAGCTTCCCAGAAGAAAGGATTCCCAGAGGAGGCCTAGAAGGGTGAGATGAAATTTAGTGGTGATGGGCAAGATGTGTCCACAAGGGTGGGAAGGGTAGGATGAATATTTGTGGGCAAATACAATATCATAAATAGAACATAGTGGCAGGGGTGAACATACTTACAGAAAACAGTTCGCTGTGCCTGGGAACATCTGTGTTTACCCTGAGAGAGACAATGTTGGAAAATAAAGTGGAGCCATTCTCTAGAGGTCTTAGACGACACAGTAGGGACTTTAAATCTGGGATCATGCTATCTGGGGGTTTTATCCTTTCGCTCCTTACTTACCAACCGTAGACCTTCCCACAGCCTGAAGTCCCCCAGACCCTGTGGTGTGATCCCCTGCTTCTGAACCACATGCAAAGTTTAAGGACAACACACCTTAAAGGTCAGTAATGGTCTGGATCCTTCCCCAAACTCTCAGCACTTCATGTCTTAGTTGATAAAGCACAGCTCGCAGAGGGGTCCTGTGTGCCAGGCATAGTTCCAGACACTGGGGGATGGGGTTTGAAACAGCATGTGCAAAATCCTGCCCCCCTTAAGGACCTGAAATTGTAATAGGGGAAAAATAGCCAAAAAATGAATAGAGCAAGTCAGGCACTATAAAGAAGAATGATGCAGGGTGAGACGATAGAGGGACAGATGGTGGTGTGGGTTAGCTTATTAAGAGAGGACAGGGAAGGACTTTCTGATAGCTGAGTGATATTTCAGCAGCAACATCCCTAAAGGAAAAGCATTCTAAGAAAAAGGGAACTGCTTTGGTGGATGATGACTCATTTGACAGCAGATGCAAGGAGAAGGGACACCGCCAGGTGTATTTTTGGTTGATGGGGACACCTCCTCTCGGAGGCCAGCAGACAGGCGAGGGGAGCCAGTGCTGGAGCTTGACCTGAGCGACACTGTGCCACGCTGATGCCTCTGGGAGCTTTGGTGACCAATTCTGGATGTTTCATCCTTGGCGGGAGGTGAACAAAATTTACCAAAAAAATCCTATATGCTCAGATTTGGGTGAGTGATCTAGGATTAGGAAACAGTTGTTATTTAGAATTCTTCTATGACACTTGAAGTAATTTTGGAAGGAGACTGAAATTTTAAAAGGGTGTCACTAGTGATGGGAAGCCCTTCCTGTACTAATTTCATTATTAACTCAAAAGAGGTTTTTCCTTTGAGGTGATGGGTTGACGAATATCTTTCCTCTTTGCTTGCAAATTGAAAATTTACTAGTCAACAATTTGCTAATGTCAGAGTTTTCTTTGGCAGGTGAAATCCCTGTTAAAACACTACGTAATTTGGTACATTTCTCCCTTCGCTGCCACTGTGTGCTACTGCCCAAAGCCCTATGTAAGTAGAGTGGGGAAACTCCAAAAAAGCATGTGCAATTAAAAAAAATGTACATGACAAAACTAGTAAGCGGAGTGAGTCTCATGTTTTGATATACTGTACATTTCTGCAAATGAGAAACTTCAATCATAGACACACTCATTTCCTGAAGGCTAAATTCAGAAAAGCAATTTTTAATGATAAATTTTGACATAGTTCAAGAGCCATTGTCGATGTTAAGACTGAATCTGACTTCTCTTTATAGTATCAACCTTTTAAAGATATTTTAATTTCATTTTCATAAGACAATAAGGGAAAATGACAGCTAAAAGGGATATAAAAACTGTCCTATGTTCTCCCCTTCTTTTTTGTTTCATTCTTTCATTGCCATCCCACCTGGCAGACCTCTTGCTCAGGATAGCTGGGACCCACTGAGGCTACTTTTGGACTTCCTGTTCTGGCCCATGAGGGATCTTAGCCATAATGTTAGGAGCTTTGAGACAATCAGGAAATGTGTCAAATATAAATGGATAACTCAGCTACATGTTCATCAAGCAAGGAGTTTTAAACTAGAGAAGGAAACTTTTCTCTCCCTGGAATTGCATGCATACACACATAACATATAATACAAGACACACACACACACATACTTTGCTTACATACATACATACAGAAATCTCTAGAAAATATAGCTTTTATTTTTTTCTCTACTTATGACCACTAACATCTTTCTGTTTTTCTCCAAATCTTTTGGAAAATAGCCTGAGGCTATTTAATGATCTCTTTGTTCCTTTATAGAGGAACAGACCCTTGACCATTAAACTCCAGCCTGTGAAAGGTATCTAGGTTCTGTGTCAGACTTGAGGAGCCATCTGGCTGAAGCAAGGAGCTCTGGAATGACCCTGTGGCCCTTTGGTGTTCTGGCTTGGACCCAGCTGCAGGCTGGTGGGACTAATGAGGCTTGGGGGAGGGAAATCTCTTCCCATTGGCTCCACGAGTGGTGCTGTGAAATGACTACTTTTGAAGAGACTGCCTGACCTCATTGGAAAACCTAGGAGATGGGAAATTGAACCAGCTTCTCTGTCTTGGGGATTTTCTTAAATTCTAGAGCAGGTCTAGGAGCAAATCAGATACTTTGGGCATGGATAAAACCTATTTGATCCCAACAAACAATAGTGGGCAGATAATTCCTTGGGTGTAGTTCTTTCTTAGGCTACTTGTCACGCTGAGAAATTGGATATGCAGCCTATCTCTGTAGATGGCTCAAGAAGGGACAGCTATTTCTTCTTCTAGTGGTATTATGAGGTTTAAGTGAGACACTACCCTCATTCCTTGCGCATAGCTAGTGCCTGATACATGCTCATTCCCTTTCTCTTTACAAATGGGGTGTGAGCATTGCCTCAATATTCTGGCCGTGGTGCAGTACACCATTCTCAGACCCACTTAATATATGAGACCATGCTATTAACTATTTCAAATTAGTAGGGAAATCACATGAAATTCCACTTTTTAGAAAAAGCAGCATTAATTCACTCAACATGAATGACTGCTAGACTCTACACTAAGCTCTGGAATATAAGCACAGTTGTGGTTCAAGGAACACATTTGAAAAATACAATAAGTACAGTTAACTAAAATAATAATAATTTGGCTTTATCCCCCACCTCTATCTAATTATATATTCTACATGTCTTTTGTAACCTCCAGCCCTATTTACCAAGAAAATTGCCCATTTTCCCATACCATTTCCAATTGTCAAATCCAAGGAAAACCAGTGTCCAGCTAATTAAATATACTTAGCTTTCTCAAAGACATGAGACCCCATGAGTATGTCTCCCAGCTTCTAGGCTGAATTCTCTGAGCATGGCAAATAAATATGTGCAGGCACACTGGTTTAGACATACACACGCATACCTGATCTCAGCCATACAAATCTGGTGTATCCTATTTGTGTTAATGACTAAAGCTATTGAATAGCTATTATCGAAGGAAAAACCGGTTTGTGTATTGGATCAAGGCTTGGTATTTTCTTTTACCAGAACTCAAAACCCCACATACAGAGTGAGGCTCCCAGCTCTGCAGCACCCAGGCTCACGTGTAGTGAAAGTGCCCTTATACCTGAGGTGGATGTGATGTAGCAGTGTTGGTGTTCTCTGTGCCTACACGAAGGGCAGGCACTATATTCCTGCAAGGCAGAACCAACTGCCATTCTCTTCTCAGGACAATTTTTCTTTTTTCATTTGCAGTAGCTTATGTGAGATGCAGATAAGCTAAGTGATTCCGTCCTGCGTGGCAGCTCAAACATTTTAACCAATTAGACAGGGTTACTGCAAATTACATGGAGTTAATCCTATCTGAAATGTCTTAAGGACCAACTCAAGTACTCAAACTCTAGTTTCTTGGTTTACAATGCCACAGGTGCCCCTTAATGGAATTAAAGTTGTGTATCTCCTGGCTATTTGTCTATTATTCTTGTGAACAATGTGGGGTGTAGTGTGTGTTTATGTGTGTGTATGTGGCTACAATTGTGTCAGCATTTGTCAGGGGTTAACCTTAAGCTCTCACATTCATTTTTTCAATCTGCCAAGCCACTAGGCCTTTGGAAAACAGCCATTTCTTTTACACACGAAAACAAACAAAAACAAAAACAAGAAAATGCCAGTTAGTTGATTTCCCTTGATTTTTTCAAGTGTTTCAAACACTTGAAATTCATTTTGTACAGGAAATAGACATAATCACCAATAAATTTAACTTTCATAACTTAGACCCCGGGAGCTTCCCTGGTTGGCAAAAACTCCCAGCATGCTGCAAATCCTCCTTAGGGGATATCCTATTTCTTATCTGGAGTTGAAAGTCAGGTTAATCCAGATGATTAAGAAAATCTTCCTAAAAGATACCCTGCATCCTCTTTAATATTAAGCTCTGCTAGGAAGTTTCCTTTCTTTTCTTACTAAAATCATAGGGTCAATGATAAAAATAAAGATAGATCACAGGTTTTTAGTGATTTCCACTGGTATTTTTAAAATACAAAAACAGTGGGCTCCTCTGAACTTATTGTAACACAAAAATGACGAGAATATAATTTTGAATCAATTGATTATTAATAATCAATACTCATTTGACAGTATAATCAGTACATCAAAGATGTGGGAGTATGTGATGAAAAAAAAACTTGTTCTTTCAGTTAAATTATCTACTTAAAAAGCTTCCACATCATATTTAAAGCATATATGTGTTAGAGTGAACACACACACACACAGAGTGTACACACGGAGTTAATCTGCTTTGTAGATTCTAACAGCAAGAAACTTCTGCAGAGAAGGTTTCTTACCCTTCCCTTTTGCTTTCTAGGGGGTGGAACAACGTGGCTCCTTCCCAGACAGTCAGACGTGCTATAAAAAGTAACATCAGCCATGGGAATTATAAAAGGAGAAGGGATATGCCATAAACAGGGATAAACATCTTCCTTTATGCAAACTGTCAGATTCTGTTAAGCGAACTGCTCCTTCTCCCCACTGTGGCCCCTCTTTCCTGTCTGGGGACCAATGAAGCTGGGCTTTCCCTCCTAAGTGAGCCGTGGTGAAAGCTTAGATAAGGCACAAAGTTGCCCTCAATAGACTTCAACCCCCCTTCTCTGGGACAAAGTGGGAAAGCCATACTTTTGTTACCACCCTATCAGGGAGAAAAACCCAAGGAAAACAGACACTGGACAAAGCTTACTTTGTGTACTGAGAAACCCTGATCCTTGACTATTGTCTCCATCCTCTTTATGCACAGAGATGATTTCTCAGAGGTTTAGAAAAATGATCAGTAGGGCAATTTTAATACTCTATGTTTATTTGGTTAGCACAGGATCTATTTTCTACAGGAAGAAAACACTCAAGCAACTTTCTTTAAACAAAAAGCTAGAGGAATGCCTATAATGTTCATTTCTGAATTGAAGAGATCTTTCACTGTGAAATGGTCTGATATGTAAGAAATATGCTTTTTTCCAAGGCTTATGAAACTTCTTCTGTCTCTGTAAATATAACATGCACTTATATTTTATCATATAGTATATATATAGTATATATAACAGACATTATTATTTCAATTCTTTCATGTATTAACAACTGCAGCTACTAGCTATCGTGGAATTTTTCCTGAATAACCACAAAATTGAAGTAGGCTCCATGTAAAATTTTTACAAAATAGTATGACTTTCAAATAATATGTAATTCTTTCAGCTTGTTGCAGAGATAGGAAATGGAGAGAGAGGTGGAAAGTGCCAAAGATAGAGGGATGGAATAGGGGAACTGTGGCCCAGCTTCTCAACCTTAATTCCATACCTTAACCTTTAGTAGACTTCAATAAGCATTACTTTGCTTTGATTTTTGAATGATACTGAGATAATAAAGTCTCTCATGAGAAATAAAGATGGGTAAGTACAAGAAAAGATAACCTCAGAATGACTTTGTTTTCTGTTCTACCTCCCCTTGAGAGACCAAGGAAGTTTTGAGAAGCCCTTGCTGTATATTATGCCAGTGAATTTTCAAACTAGACTCTATTATCACATCAGTAAATATTTGTTACTGATTCTGTGCCAGATTCCAGAGGAATTTTGCAAAGTGCTTCAGGGAGCCACACGTGTTTGATTTCAATTTTATTCTATAACTGTCCTTTAACCTTCTGACAAAAAGAAATGACGGGCATGTTCAAAATGTTATACACTAGATTTTAACTCCATAGATACCACTGATGTCTTAACTTCTGTTCTCAGGTTCATTATTTTTATAGAGTCTCAGATTGCACTTTCTCAAAACTTCTTTAAAAATATTTTTCCAAATTGTTAGGAATATAATGGTGCTTAACTGTTCCTTTAAACGGTCAGGCCGACTCAAGAGCACACAATGTTGTAAATTAATTATATAAATGAAATATATTAATAAAATGATTTTCTTTTTAATATACTGAAGCAGAAAGCCCTGTTAGCCAAGTATGAAAACCCTGGCTTCATGTGTCATTTTCTCCAAACAAAAGAATGGGGGGCTGAGAGTAGCTGGGGTGCCAGGGAAACTCTTTAAAACAGTATCATTCCACATTTCTAGATAAAATGGAAACTTAAACTCCAAACAAGTAGTTTATATAGTGGTGTTTTACAACACAACTGGTGTGACAGAGAACAGTGAGCGAGATGACCTCTAGAAGACCATGATTTACACATTTTACTCTTTTTTTTTAAAACTGTTTTTTTTTTTTTTTAGATTTATTTTTTATTTATACATACAAGCTGGGGTACAGGCCAGAGGCGTAGGGCGGCGAGAGGGATCACCAGAGATGGAGCGGGTAGCAGAACAGGCAGATCAGAAATACACTGCTGAGGGGAGCAGCGGGCAAGGCAGGAGAGGTCTGCCACACCATGTGGGATTCTCCCCGGCTGGGCGTCGAACTCGCATCGCCGCTGCCAACACCTCCACAGCGCAGCGCTTAACCGCTGCGCCACCGGGGAGGCCCATTGCTCATTTTACTCTTAAAGTCTCCTTTGTAAAAGCATTATTAGATTTCATTTTCCAGGTTCCCTAGGCTCAAACCATATGCATAGCTGGACAAATGTCATCTACATTCCGGTCGTGTGAGGCCATTTATCCTTTAATCCAAATGCTAACTCATCCTTAGTTCCTTAAAATCACAGAAAGAAAAATCACTTAGATGTCAAAAAACGAAAGCACCAACTTTATTAATATTCCTGTGGGAATGTTTCCTTGCTGTGATTAATATTTAGAATGGAGTACATCCTCAGTGTCCATCATTGTTCTGTTAACACCCAGGAGTAAATACTACTTCCTGTTCCCAGATCATCCAAACTGAAAGGAAGAAAAGAAGAAATAGGGATCAAGCAGCCAGCACCTAAGCTGATGCTTCCCTTAAATGATGAAGACTGGGTGGAGGCTACACATTTTTCAGAAAGTTTTTGTGCGTTTGTGTGTGGTGAGGTGGAGTTGTTAAAAAACCTTTATTGATGCAGTACCCTGCATGGGTAAATAATGTCCAGCTATCAGCATATTGATAGTTTGAATGTTGACCTTTATGCTAATGATGATTTACAGTCATCTTCTGTTCTGTTGCACCCATTTTAGACAATTAAGTAGATGCAAATTCTCACTTAGCAACTAGGGATATGTTTTATTTATCTTGTTCTCTAAAACATTAGCGTAATAAAATTGGTTTACCAGCATCTAACCTATGACTTACTTGCCTATTCCCTTTGACTTTCCTGGTCCAGCAAGGTGACATACCTCTCCTAAAATCTGTATGCAAATTAGCACTGGGGTTATCAGTCTTGCTGGTGTCATATTTCTCTTCTCAATCTCTAGCTTCTTCTATTACTACTTCTCCTGGACTTGACCTACAATTTTTTTTTTTAAACCGGGGACCAGATTAAGACAACCAGCATATTTTCCTCTTTGAGAATTGGACTAATCATATGGGTCACCAACCAACTAGACTGAGCATGAACTAGTGAGTAAGCAGGGGCAAGATCCTTGATCATCCGATCTCTCTCATCCCCTACACGAGACACTTTAAACAAAAGACACTCAGGGCTAATCATCTGAAAATCCTGCCAATGTAAAAACAAGCAAAACTTCAAAAACATGTTAAAACAGGTGGAAAGGGATATATCCTCATGCTTAACTGGGTATACATTTGAAATGATTGTTTTCCTTTTACAAAATAAATGTGTGGAAGCTAGAGTAGCCTAGAGGTTAGATCTGGTCTGAATTCTTGAGATATAAGCTTGATTGGGACTTATTTTGTGTTCTTGAGCAAGTCATTCCTTGCATTGATTTCCCTAACTATGAAATTGAAATAATGCCTCCATCCCGAGGGTCCGGGGCTTACTGTCAGTGAAGTGCTTTGGAATCCATTGTTGAAAGGCGCTCAGCAAGTTCAAAGCACCAGTATTAAGAAAGGTTTATCATATTTATAAACCAGTAAATCCTTCCCATGGGTGTAACATGATTCTTCCTAGTTTTATTCCTTGCACAGACTGAAAAAACAGCTTCAGATTCTTCCATACTATCAACTTAACACTCTGTTCCAGCTGTTTACATGCTCAAAAGTTTTCCCATCCTCTTTTGATTTTCAACATGCGCTGAGCCCAAGACAAAAGAACGTACTATTCACAAGTGTGACTCATGTGAAAATTGAAACTTCATGCTCCATTTTATTAAGGGCATTGCTTTCTTTCTGTGGGTTAGAATAATTGGGAATAAAGATAAACACTATAAAATAAACATGAACCCTGAGTTAGTCCAATGAAGTGAATTTAAATCAACTGTTTGTCAGCGAACCTAGTGGACATGTGAAGAAACTACAAGAATTGAAAAGCTAGTGATGAACCTGACTCATTATGGCCCTAAGCACTTTATTTAAATATGTTATTTTAATTAATAGAAAGTTTCCCATGAAAACTGATGATTATGGTAACTGAGGCTTTATTCAATAGACTAGGAGTCCTAAAGAAAAGGGGGTACCTGCTCAGCGGTATGGATGAAAAACAGCAGAAGGTTGGAGATGGCCGAACAGAAGTGATGGTATCACAGATTAGAGGGAGAAAGGAAGAGAAATGACATTGAGTGTGTGCTAATTTTAAGCTAGGCATTATGCTAAGTGCTATCCCATTCAATTCCAATAACATTGTAGGGACAGTACTGTGATTATTTTCACTTTATTGAAGCTGAAAGTTTATTTCAGAGTTCTTCATGATAGAACAAGAATTCCTATCTGGTTTCATACAACTCCTAGTCCAACCCTTTATATCATATCCCAGAACCATTTGGGGAAATAACTCTGTTGATACAGAAAGATATTATTGGGCTTTTCATTATGACTTTATATGTGCATCAAAATAATGCTATTATTTTTCATCTTGGCCTCATTTGTTTCTTTCACTTATTTGTAGTCAGTCTCTTTTCCAAAATCATGGTTGAGCATGAGCCTAGCCTTTCAATAATTAAGGAAAATTATGTTTAAAATTTGATGTCAATAGTGAAAACTTATCAGATAAAAAGCTCAGTATCTTTCCTATGTCTTGACAATAAAAGTAGAGCGGCATTGAGATAAAATTTGACAATTTTAGAGATGTTGATATAAAGTATTAGAAGAGAGAACATGTTTTAAATATCCTTTTCAGAAATTTGGTACTTATTATGTATTAGAAAAGGGAAATCCTAGTTCTGGGAAATTATATGGGTACAACTAATATCTAGATTGATCTGAAGAAAGCAATTTTGTCACAAACATATCTATACCTCAATATCTAACTCCAATAGGTCTCTAGAAAGGAATTTTATCTTTGTGAGATTAGCCCCAATCTCCTGACCTAGTAGTACTTCATTAAGCCACTCTCTCCACCTCCCTCTAGATAATCTCTTTCTCAAATGGTTAGTTTCAGTTCCCAGCCTAAAGTCTATCTCTTCCCCTGTAGCTGGGGGCTATGAATTACCTTTGGTTCTGCACTAGACTCCCACACTTTGACTTACTCTCAGGACACTATCTGGGACTGCTCTCTTTCATCCATTACCAAAAGATGAATGGAAACAGGGATCCACAATGTTTCTTCCTCTGTGACCAGAAAAGCACTGGTTGCATCTTTATCAACCAGTGAAGGATAGATAACTGGTCATCCCTGTGGGAGGGATATTCTCTCTCAAGTCTAAAAGCATTAAGGAGACTAGCTTTGCCATACCCAAGTATACTATTTGTGTGTGTGTGTCCACATTGCTTTGAAGTAGCATTTTAATTCCACGTTGTTTTATAGTGATCTTTGCTCTCTAGGATTCTGACTATAAATAGCTCTTTTTACTACAGAGAGTGAGGTAAAGGAATGAGAATGGGAAGCCTAAATGTACTGCTTGAGAAATACAGTTCTAAGAAGAAATCCTGGTATTTGGCACAGAAAGCTATTTAAGTGCCAGGTATATCAGGGAGAGATAGTGCATAAAAGTTTGCTCTGCCTTTTTTGATTCAGGCTTATCCCACTTGGGCCTTTTTCTTGTTTCTTGGCTGTCTTCTGTTATAGCCACTTTTTAAACGCTCTTTGGGTTTTAAAACTCTTCTTTCTACTCTTCTCTATTTTTATGACTTCTGTTTCTTTTTATAATTTATCTTCTTTAAAAGAAGCAGGAATGATTTAAACTCAGGAAAGGAAAGATTTTCATTTATATGACCCCTTATTCAATAGATTGTCGTCAGATGATGGAACTTTTCTATATCTGAACTTTCAAATCACTAACCGTATGTGATTACTGTCAGCTTAAAATGTGGCAAGGGTGATACTAAGTAGTGGCAGCAAACTAGAGACTGAGGCAGAATTATGGAGAAGAGCAAGTCAAAAAAAAAGGAATCCTTTAATCCTATGATTAAATTCCTGGATTGCTCCCCAGCCCTCCTAAAAAAATGGCTCATGTGCATGAATCCCATCTAAATCAATACAACAAAAACATTGAGAAACAAACTATAATGTGGAGTACCACTCATGTTTCATATTGGATTTTGAGAAGAACACAGATGAGGCAGACCAAAATTGCACTACCAAGGCTTTGAAATTAAATTGACATTCAAACCATAGTCCACAAAAGTAAGTGAAGATATGTGTTAGATTTGACTGCCTACTAAGATACATGATTTAAAAAGAAACTAGATTATTTAACATAATACTCAAAATGTTCAGGAATCAAACCAAAATCATTCTTTATGCCAACAATCAGGGAAGTCTTAACTCAAATGATAAAAAAAAAAAATTGTAACGCCAGGATGACAAGGAGGTTGAAATTAAAGAACAAAGTTTTAAAGTAGCTGTCATAAAATAATTCAAAAAGAAATTTCAAACACTCCTGAAATGAATGGAAAAAATATAAGCCTCAGGAAAAAAAGCGGTATAAAGAAGATAGAAATTTTAAAACAGAGAAATCTAATAATTAAAGGAACTTGAAGATATAACAATAGAAATTAACCAATCTGAACAAAAGAGATAAAATCACTTATGAATAGAACTTTAGGACCTATGGGTTAATAGCAAAATATGTAGTATAATATTTGTGTCAGTCCTAGGAGGTGAAGAGGAGTGAAAGCATATTTTTTTGAGGACATGATGATTGAAAATTTTCCAAATTTAATGAATAACCTACAGATTCAATTAAATCAGAAATTTCAGACAATAATAAATGCAAGTAAATCTACATCTAAACAACTAATAGCCCAGCCTCTGAAGCTAAAGGCAAACAAAATCTTGAAACCAACCAAAAAAAAAAAAAAAATGACACAATATTTACAAGGAGTGAATTATTTGAAATATAGTAGGCTTCTTCCCAGAAATTATGAAGTCCAAAAGCAAACAGTACATCTTTCAAGTGATTTAAAAACAAAAAAACCTGTAAACTTAGCATTAAATATCCAACAAAAATATCCCTTAAGAATGCAAGAGAAATAAAGACATTCTTAGATGAAAGAAACTCAAAGAGTATGTTTCCAACAGACTTGCTCCAAAAGATTTTCTGACAGAAATTCTTCAGATACCAAGGCAAGGATAAAGAAAAAAAACTTTTAATATCAGGAATAAAGAGGAAAGGAAAAACAAGAGAAGGATAACTCTTTAGAAAATATAGTAGATATTATTTTTCTCTTGAATTAAAAAGTAGTTTGATAGATAAAAACGAAAAATTGAAACATTGTTATATTGATTAGTGTATGTGGGAGTAACTTTTACAACCATACAATGAATGGGGGAGACAAAAGAGGTGGATAGGAATAAGCTTGTACATTTTACTTGAATTTCTTGGGCTTTCATATTTCTTAAATATTTAATGCATTTTTATTGAGATAACATTGGTTTACAGCACTGTATAGGATTCAAAGTTATAGGATCATAGCTGGTCAGGTGTTTACCACCTCACCACACCCACCACCATGGTACCCACAGTTCTCCACCATAGTAATTCAGACCCTTCCACACCCTGTTCTTAATGTTCTAAGTAAAACATAGATAGACTGTGACAAGTTAAATATGGACATTATAAACTATCAAAAGAAAAAATCATTATATGTAAATTGAGATGGAATTTTCAAAGAATATTAATATAACCCATGGGAGGGTATGAAAGAGGAAATAGGTACAAAAATCAATGGGAAGGCACAGAAAAACAAAATTAAAAGAGTAGACCTATATTCTAAGTTATTATTAATTACTTAAAAAGTAAGTTCTTTAAAACACACTTTTAAAAACAGAATGACAAAATCAATTAAAAAAGCTTTAACTATATGCTGTCTCTTAAATATAGGTTTCATATAGATAACTTAGAAGTACACAAATAGATATATTATGAAACATTAATCAAAATAAAGGATTGTCTATATTAATATCAGACTAAGTAGACTTCAGAGCACAGAAAATTACCAGAACAAAAAGGAGTGCTAAAATAATCTGAAGGGTAAATTAACCAGAAGCACATAGCACACTTAAGTATGCTTCAAGCAACAACTTCAAAACTTGACAAAGCTGATCAGAGAATTAGACAAATCCACAATTATAGTGGGGTATTTTCTAAGTTGTGAATAAACCACTAAATAGAAAATCAGCACAAAACTGAACATGAATATTTATAGCAGATTTACTTATAAGAGTGAAAAACTGAGAACAACTGAAATGTCCTTCAGCAGGTGGATGGATAAACAAATTGGGGTACAATCATTTCCATAAAATGAAAATTTGTGACCTCCTAAAATTCATGTTAAATTCTAATGCCCAATATTTGTATTAGAGGTGGAGTCTTTGGAACATGATTAGGTCATGAGGGTGGAACCCTCATGAGTGTGATTAGTTCCCTTATAAAAGAAACCCCAGGGAGTTCTTTTGCTCCTTCCTCCATGTGAGGACACAAGTTGTCTATGAACCAGGAAACAGGCTCCAACCAGGCACTGCATATCTGAAGCCACCTTGATCTTAGATTCCTAACCTTCAATACTTAAGAGGAAAAATATCTCTGTTGTTTATAAGCCACACAGTCTATGACACTCTATTATAGCAGCCCAAATCAGCTAGGCCAGCCACACAATGGAATACTACTCAGTAATTAAAAAAACAACAAAAACTGTTGATACATCATCAACAACTTGATGAATTTCTAGGACATTGTGCTTCATGACAAAAAGCCAATCTGTATATGTCATATAAGAAAAACTTTATATAACATTCTCAGAAGGACAAAATTGCAGTCACATGTCACCTCAATAAGAACACCTTCTGAGAAATGCATGGTTAGGTGATTTTCTCATTGCACAAACATCATAGAATGCATTTACACAAACCAAGATGGTACAGTCTACTCATACTCAGCTGTAGAGAGAAACCACCATCACACATGGGGTCCATTGTTTATGAAACATCACTATGGGGTATGGGCCTGTGTACTGAGCAGTAGTTATTAAGAATTAGGATTTAATGGAGGTGTGACTGTGAAAGGTGGTTAAATAGCTCTATATTTTGATTTTAATCATGGTTTTATATATATATATATATATTATCCCATATATAGATAGATAATATATATATGGGATATATATAGATAACACATATATAGATAATATATATTAGATATATAGATATAGATACTACAATATATATAATATGTAATATATATTATAATATATAATATATAGATAATATATATACGGGATATATATATAACCATGATTAAACATTACATATTATTAATATTAAGTATTATATATATTATCCCATATATATAGATAATATATAGATAATATATAGATATATAGATATATATAGATATATAGTATATATACTAATAGTATATAGTATATATACTATTATAGTATATTATAGTATATATATAGTATATAGTATATATAGTATATATACTATATATATAATATATATACTATATATATACTATATATATAGTATATATACTATATATACTATATACTATATACTATATATACTATATATATTTTTATATATATAGATATAGATATATAGATAATATATATATGGGATAATATATATATGGGATAAAACTTCACTCCCCAAAGTACATAATAAAACCAGTAAAAATCCAAATGATGTCTGTAGCTTAGTTAATAGCAATGTACCACCATCTATTGCATGGCTTTGACTATCATGTGTACTGTAGTTATGTAAAATATTACTGGGGGAAACTGGATAAAAGATATATAGCAACTGTACTATTTCTGAAACTTCTGTGTGAAACAAATTATTTCAAAATAAAAATCTTTTTAAAAAATGTGGTGGAAGCAACTGATGAACTGAATTCTTAGTTTTGTTTAATTTTCGTTAATTTAAATAGCCAACCATGGCTATTGCCACAATATTGGACAATGAGGGTCAATGCCAAGTTTGCCAAATAATCATTTCATTATCCTTTGATCCTGAAGAAAATTTTCACTGATGAAAAATTTTCCCATCACAAAAAATATAATCCATATTATTTAAGTGTCTCTCAATTAATACTGTATGAAATCAGAATACAATAAAAATCAGGGTGAGAAAAGTAAAGTATTTGATCATTTCTATCTCATTCTGATGACAAATACAGATGGGAGAATGTTAATTCCTCAGGTACATTGTAAAAGTTTTAAAATGTATAGCCTTGTTTTGTAAGCTTGCTGAATAGGAAGAAGACTATAGTTGTTTAGAACCTTAATTATCTCTTTTTACTGACAAAGCTAAGCAGGTAACTGCCTCCAAATCCCTCGGAATGAACAGTTGGTCTTTTGACTTTCTCTGCCAGAATAAGTGACTTTAAATCTTTGCCAGCACAGGTTAAGAGATCAACTCTTCTCTCAGAACCCACAGAAGTCAAACTCTTCTGACACTCAGAAGGTGTTTGATTTTGTCCCCCCTTTTCATTCATTTCCTTCTACTTTCTAAACAGCATCCTCACTTCAGATGAAATACACAAGCTTATAATGAGGCAATTCTATGTGTGCTGGTTCAGTATTCCCAGCCCCTGCACGCAAAAAGGGAAGAATCTGATCATAACTACATGGCTTTCCTAGGGACACTCAGGGATGGAGAGTCATAAGGTTATTTTAGGACAAGTTGTTCTAAACTCCTTCCAGCCACTCCTAAAGTGGTGATTGAAGCTGTAACAGTTGCCAGACTTAGAGACAGGCTAGACCTAGCTGTCTAGAGATTCCACAACTCCATACTGGAGTTCTCTTCAGCGGCATATGAAAGTTGGGAGGAAGCAAGCACTAACACCAGCTTATGTGCCAGTAAAAATCATAGTGACTTTCAGTTGAATTTTGTCACTGTTTTAAATTCTCTACAGATGGTGCATCCACTTGCCGCCTGTATTTGGAAAACTACTCTCATGACCCTCCTCTCAGAAAACCACCGTTTTTCTCCTTTCTGTACCCAGAAGCATACCCTGCTCTTACCTTTCCAGACAAATTGAGGGAGACTCAGATACAACCTATTAAAAAAACAAAGCTTAACTGGGTAAGCTTAATTGCCTTTAATTAAACAATTTACAAATCAAGGAGCAGCAAGTAGAGAGATATCCCAAGGGGCTGTATAAGATATAAGGCTCTTACATAAAGGAGAGTGGGACAACAAAGTCATTAGCAAGAGAAAAATGAAAGTTCATCAGAGGAAAGCAGGACTTCAGGCAAGCACAACCTCTCACAGGCTGAACTGCAGCATTTCCTTTGGTCAAGCTTCTTGGGAAACCGGCTGGAGTTGGAAAGTAGTTGCACTGTTTAGTCATGTAAGGCACATCTCTCCCAGCGGGATCTGTGATGGTAGTTTCTTCTTGTTGGGGGTAATTGAAAACTTCTTGTTTGGGGCAAGTGATGATGAGTGGTAGAACATGGGAAATTCCACTTCCATTTTTTAATTAACACAATCCGTAGATTGTGAGCTCTGAAGGGGCAGGAACCAGTTTGATTCTCTCTTGAGTGCCTGAAAGGTAACAGTGCTCATCTCTGATAGTGTCCAGAAAGTTGCTCTTAAACAAATAATAGTCATGGTCATTTTTGTTTTTTGCACTAAAAGATGACTCCAAACAATGCAATTAACTGAAAAATGAATTTCAGATTACCACTAAGAATGACAGTTGAAATATCTTTGAAAAGGTTCTCTCTCAAAGGAAAAAACTTCAGAGCCCGAGACAAAAATTTTGTTGCATATGAATTATTGTGGAAGTCCTCTCAGGTGAAAAGAAGGGATGCCGGACAGAACAAGGAATGAGCTAAAAAGAATATCTTCTCACTTGGGCTTTCTTCTGTCTGATTCCATGGACAGTTTTAGGCATGATTTGCTCTGCAGATTTGAGTTAACCTTTGGCACTCCATGTCAGTCACTGACTGCAGGTTGTTCCTACTAGGGGGTGTGGTTGCATTACCTCGTAGGAGAGGTGCTTCCCTTTTGGTCAAGGGTAATTGCACAGGTGAGGGAGCAGCTGTGAAGCAGTAGAAGACACAGTGGCTGTGGGATGAAGGCATTACCTGGGAGAATGGGATGGTTTTTCATAAGAAATTCACTGCATCCAGGAACTGGTTTTTCAGGATCTGATTAGCCACGGCAATGATGTTTAGAGGCTGACATCAACTAGCTAAGTCATTCTGTGAACACTTATTTCATGACTGGTAAAAAAAAAAAAAAAAAAAAAGGACTATTGGAGACACTGATACTTTCACCCCTTACATCTTTGAGGGTGGAACTATTATCTTCCTTTCTGTCTTGGGTGTAATATTACTTTTGATATATTGTCTTGAAAATTTCAGGACTATTCCCTTATTCTTTCCTACTATAATAACTCTTTCTTTGCTAATCCATGTGAAAGTTTTTCCAAATGTTAAGTGTACCTATTTTGATTATACATTTAATTAGTCAGGAAATAATTACACAGTGGATCCTGAGAATCTACTTTGACGTGGACCTATACCAGAATTCCTGAACCACATAGAGCTCTCCTTTAACAAAAGGAACATGGCTGTACTTTGGATACTCAGATGCCAGACACAACAACTCACTTTACCTAATGTATGTTTACCAGAGTAAATGGTCATTGGCCCCTTTGTAGTAAGACCAGGGGATTCACTATGGTATAAATTTTCCATGGTGTTGCAAGATCTTTTCCTCACAGGAATTTGACCACTGCTTCAAGAAATAAATTATGGATCTTAAAAAACGTTTGAATCTGTAAATTGAACAAGGGATCATGATTTTCCAATGAGGTGGCTGACCTTAGTCTTCAGCTCATCTATTCTTGATATACTTTCATCAGTTAAATATATTATGCAAGACCATATGCTTGCCCATCAATCTTATCATCATAGGAACTATGTTCCATTTAAACTTCATAAATTCTTATTGAGCAGAGATTGCTAATGCACCTGCATTTGAGCATCATGTCCACCTTGTCACTGATGAACAAGTGCTGCCATCTATTCTCTGCTATTCTGTGATCCTAAGAAAACCACCACAAAACTTCTCAAGAATGCTGGCATCCCCCCCAGATAGATGAAGAAGTTGCCATTTTTGTCATAGGAAATTCTTCAGTGAAGCAGGCAACTGGGAACCTTTAAACACTCATGGCAGCTGTGAGTTAGGTACACCAGGTCGAAAAGGGAATCTTGACAGAGCAAAAACAGCCTCACTACAGGGGCTTTCCTTCTATACAAGGTCCCCTCTAAATTACTTTGTCTCAGTCCTTGCCTGTAGTTACATTATCTTTTTACATGGTTCTGCCCCCAGCTAGGACAAAGATATTTCCAGAGCAGCTAGGAAGGTTTATCTCCATTTATCTTTGTATCCCTAAAACCTAGGATAATGTCTTTCAAATAGTAGTTATTCAATAGATACTTGTTGATTTGAATTCTCACCAATAATAATAAAGCAATAAAGTGATCGATGAAGTAAGAATATAATATATAGCTCTTCATCTTTTGAGGGCTTAAAGTCAGTAATGTACCTACAAAATGATAACAATTAAAAAATGATAACAATTTGGAAATTGTTCAGTTTCCAAAATAAAAATTAAATACTACACACAGAACTAAGGTGCAATTTATTTCTACTGCAGAACATACATTTTTTTTTCATATTCGTAAACCCTTACATTTCAATAAATACAAATAGAATTCTAGGGCTCTTGTCAAATAATATCCTCCAAATAAACTTCCTCCAAATAAACTTGGAAGTTCATTAACAACTCAAATTTCTAGATTCTTCCAAGTCTCTCAAAGATACTAACATTATGGAGGTACAATCAGAAATGCCCTATATTCTAATGTTTAATCCTAAATTCTAAACTATAAGGATTTAATGCTAAATTAAATTCCCAGGATTTAGTCCTCGAATAAGTTTCCCCTAGGGCATAGAATCTGTAAATTACACTTGAAAGACAAATGAAGTAGGGGAGAATTGTCTGGTATAAGGGTAGTGGGGGGGGGGCGTATTGTGACAAAGCCACTTGGTAAACTCAAGAATAAAGTAGGTGCTAATGTGATATTATTATTATACCAGTATGTGTGACATTGTCAAAAGGACTTTGGAAGACTTGAATGGGACTTAAGAAAAGAAAATAATTGTGCATACTCAAGGTTTTCTTCATAGTGTTGCTTAGTTTAATTTCAATACCGAGGTGTCTTCCCAATGGAGTCTTTATGTTTTTTCCAAGCACTGTACTTATCATGACTGACCAACTTGGTTTTGTTTCCCTTGCTATAAAAGTTTTGCTGAAATCATCTTTTCAGTCCAGATAATTCATGCCAAATTAAAAGCATCCAGGATTCTTGTAGCAAATCTGAAAAACATAAAGGAAAAAAATTATTTTGCTATTTGAAGAAAAAAACTTAACAATTGCATATATGTCCCAAACTTCTGCTCTTTGTGAATGTTTGTTTGTGTGTGTATCCTGTGTTTTACTTAACATGATTATGTGATTTTTATCATTCCATTTAAAGCATTTGTAAGACTCTTTTTAATGGCATGTTATATTGTCATATAATTGCACTATTACTAATTTAATTGTGTAAATATTCCTGAAATTTTAGAATTTAGATTTTTCTTAATGTATTTATTGTTACTGAAAGTAACATTGCAATGAACATATTTCTTGTTCATTTTTCTAGTCACTTAAGTCATTATTTATTTACCCAACAGATACTTACTTGGCTTCTATTTAAGCTAAAGGCACTGTAAAATCAGAGAATATTACAAAAGCTCTGCCTTTCCTGCCATCATGGAGATTACCATCTGCCAGGAGAGAAAATCCTGAAATTGCTGTAATTACAAGTGTAATGACTTAAACAAAGCAGAGATGCAATAGGTCTTGTGTCTTAGTCAGCTCAGGCTGTCATTACAAAATATCATAGACTGGGCAGCTTCAACAACAAAAAAATTGTTTCACAATTTGGAGGCTGGAAGTCCAAGATCAGGATAGCAGCATGTTCAGGTTCTGTTGGGGACTCTTTCCCTGCCTTGTAGAAGGCCACCTTCTTTTTCAATGATCACCTAGCCTTTCCTCGGTGTCTGTGATTCCAGAGAGATCTCTTTTTCTCTTGTGTACTTATCATAAGGCCATCAATTCCATCTGATCAAGACCCCACCCTTAGGAACTCATTCAACTTTAACTGCATCCTAAGAGCCCTATTTCCAAATAGTCACATTAGAGGTTAGGTTTTCAACATATGAATTTGGGGGATTGCAATTCAGATCATGACCTTTGGAAACATTTTATGAAAGGGGGTCTTGTTGAATATTTTCTCCAAATGTTTCAAAATACTAGAGTTTTAGTTATGTTCTTTTTAATTTGAAAATGTTCTTTTAGGTTGCTATATGTAGCAAATAAAAATATAGAATGTCCAGTTATATTTGAAATTAAGCTTAATAAACAATTTTTTACTGTGTGTCCCATACGATACTTGGAGTTATTTTCTCTGTCAATCCTTTTTATGCTTTAACATGACTAGTGCTGTTTTTTCACCTATGTAAGTTATTTTACCCTACACATTTACTATTTTGCAGGACATCTAGCATAGATGATTGTTCATTGAACTAGTGTGTAAGCAATGCAATTAAGTATTTCAAAAGTATCCAAGTAAAATTTGTTTTCACATGTGTCTGACATTTCCGTGGGTAGACACTTAGAAGTTATTTCTCCCGTTTTTTTTTTTTGGGGGGGCCAATAGTGTAAGTTTCTGTTTTCATTTGACCAACTACATTTTTGTTATTTATACTACATCAATTCCTAAACTAACAAAACATATGTACTTTACTTCAAAATAAAATTTAAATGGAGGAAGCTAGTTCAAGAAAAAGCATTCTCCACTCCTTAATAGATATTCATGGAGGCCCCATTATAAAGTACACAGTTAACTTTCCCTGAAAAACCTGTACGCTTGAAAAACTACTTTTATAAATACTCAGAATAATGTAACAATGTTGTAGGACTTTCAGAGATTTATTGGTTGACCTCTTCACATTAATTCATTGTCCCAAGGCTGCCATTCACTGTATTTTAGGCAAGGCAGCTCTTATCTCAAGTGTAGAGTTTCAGCTGCTAGAATACTTTGTGACTGTCAACCACTTTCTCTGTCTCAAAGGCTTTATAACTGTTCCTTGAAAAACACTCAAGCTAAGAAGGTGGCACAATTAGCATTTGCCTCACTACTCTCACAGAAGCTCTACCCAAGATAATTTTACACTCAGCTACAGACATGTTATACAATTTTTTTCAAGGGATTTCCAATTGGAAACAAGAGCTGAAATGTATCTTATACAATGCAGTTGTACATACAAAGCACTAAGTCTTAAGAGATGCAGTGTCAGCCTATCTAGGGAATCTAGCTGCCCAGTGAAATATTCAGCAAATATTTATTACATGGGAGTATCTGATTTGAATGTCAGTGTTCTCTAAATTACTTTACTGGTCTCCAAACTTCTTTTCAGATTTCCTAAGAATGCTTTTCTTTCTCTTCTCAACTTTAAGTCCATAAACTCAAGTGCATTGTCTGACTTCTATCTCTAAAGAAGCATGTTCTACTTGGATGACCCAAGTTCCCGGCTGCTAAATGCTGAATTGTAAGCTGTTGGGACAGAGAGCGCACAAGAAAACAAAATTATGTTAGATAGGTTTGATTTAATTAATTTAGGGAACAGGAAGCTAAGAATTAAAAATATTCTTGTCAAGGGTTGAGAGGAATGCCTTCATTTTCCTTATACAAAGGATGCATATGTTCTTCTTTCCAAGTCTGAACTACCAAAGTTTTAATGCAGAGTGTCAAGTGACAGCTGCTTTGTCGTGCACGCTTCTTTGCTAGGGTGACTACCAAGTTCTAGGACCTTAGCTTTGTGGGGATAGAAAGTTTTATTTATTTTGTTCACTTCTCTATTTCAAGTGCCTGGAGCAGTGTCTGGAACATGGTTTATTCTTTTTAAATATTTAGTGAATGTATGAATAAATAAAATAGAAAACAACAAAAATGTGCTTGATTTCACCTCCCCAGTGTATAATCATGAACAAATGTGTGGTGAAGTAAGAGGGACACTCATAATTAGCCCTAATTTCTTTCCTACTGTCGAGGTGGGTGTTCATCGGGCATACCAACTCTTTCTAATTGATGTTTTGAAAACTCCCCTTGCCAAACATTAGTGACTTTTGTCCTGCCATGTTTACATACCTGAAACCAAGCACAGGCACTTTTTGAAGTTAATTAAAGATTCACTTATGTTAAACATTTCCGGATGATAGCAAGAGACCAACTTGGCAGACAATAGAAATAATCTCTAGTACTTCCCTCTGTGATTTTTCTCAGACAGGTCTTGAAGGGTCTGGTCCTAATAGGATTGGTAGAAGAGAGATGGGGTGATGGGAGGATGTTGGGCTACTGCTGCATGAGAGGGAATGCAAGTGAATTCAGAAACAAAATCACCCACTTCATACTTTGCAAATCTGAGTGAACCTTACCGAGGACAAATATAAAATCCCCTCACTGGCTTCTTTCAGGCACCCAGTGCTGTTCTGGTGTGCCTTTCATTGGTATATTGTTGTGTGTTTTGAAGGCTAATTGCAAGATCTCCTAATCTGATTCCCAACTTTTTCACCTGAAAGTGTCCTTTTATTTTCTCCCAGGATGATCAGGTGTTTGAATCATTTTATTTTAAAATTGTATTTATAGACGAGTAATTAATTTTCCAGCTATATTTTATTGAAAAAAACTCTACTTATTAGAGTTTATCAGAAAAATGATGTTATTACCACAAGATATTGACATAGTTCCAGTCAAGGGCAAAGAGACTAATTTAACCTTGAAGAAGTTTATCCTGAAGGCTCTTGAAATATTCAAAGTAGCTCCTGAGGATCCCTGGGGGTTCCAGGTTGCAAATAATTTTGGGCTGCACATTGGCACCAAATTGGGGAGCTTACAAATGCTGGGGCTTCTGTCCCATTCCAGACCAAAAAGACTGAAATTTCAGGGTGCTGGAGTGATTTTAATGCATGAAAGAAAATAAAGGAATAAAAGAAGAAAGTCTGCTTGGGGAGATGCTTCAGTAACTGAGAAAGGCTTTTTGGGACCTTTGGAATTGGCCTCTATGGTGAAAAAACGAGGGCAAAGGTGGCCCCTCTTCCCTGACGCACCTACCTTTCCATGACATCTTTCAATAATACAACAAGGCACTGCCAAATCTGACAGGAATCTGGAGAGTGAGCCTCAACTCAAGATGTCTCAGGATTACATTCCCCAGCTTTTAAATGAATACCTATGGACAGCATTTGTTACTCCATTGGTGCTCCTCTGGCCAAACACTCCTGCATTTACTAATGCTGTCTCTCCTTCCCACACAGCCTCCTGGTCATCCCTCTCGCAGGCTGGACTTTGCTAACATTTCAGTGACAACTCAAGTTACGAGATTTTCACCTCACACTGTGGCTCCCCAGACATCAGCCCCTGCTCCTTTGCGCCTAACTGATAACCTTTCAAAACCTCGACAAGTGATGTGTTTATTGAAAATGCCCAATTAAGGTTTTGCAATGAACAGAATCATTCCAAGTGAGTTGGGAGGTTATTGCTTTTGGAAAAATTGCCTGTAGAGGACAAACTCAATTAAAAGAAATAAACAGTGGGACGAATGTTGAACATTTTATGAAATATGAGATTTCTCTGATTCAATATATTTCAACTGTCATGTAAAATTAAAAAGAGGAGACTCATAAGTTCACTCTGATAAATTTAGTATATTTTGTGGTACCTAGTGATTTCAGAAAACAGATTTCCATGCTTTCCTTTTATTGTTATCTTTCTAAAAAACAGACATGGTAAGGGACCTCAAGAATTCATTGCACTAGATCCTCTGGCTAAGCTGGGGAAGGCAAAATCTTTCAGTGACTACCCCAGAGACGATGTAGCTGTGTGGGCAGGACTGAGGTTTTGAAGAAGCCAGACCCAGAATCGAACCTATGTTACCTTCTTTACTAGCTGTATGACTTTAGACAAGTTACTTAATCTCTTATAGCCCAAATTCTGTATATTTATAAATGAGACTGATAATAGCTGTCTCATGAAATTGTTAGAAGGCTTACCTGAGCAATGTCTGCAAAACTTTTAGCACTGAGTTTGTTTGGGGGCAATTCACACATATTGGTATTATTACTATTCAAAAAGTAAATGACATTCCTTTTCTCAAAGAGTTTACAATATTTAGGGGAGAACGATTAATACATTAAAAAGTGAAGAATAAACCAAGTTAGATTATAAAAAGTCCTCAACTAAGAAGAAAGAGGTTAGGATTAATGCCAAGACTTATAGTCTAATTCTAGCACTGCTATCAAGGGCTGTGTGATCATAATCATAAGTCATGGCATGTGTTCCTAAAAATTAGTGGAAGAGATTTTCAATTTCAAGAACTTTTATTTATTTTTCATGAATTCTTATTTTTTCCAAATTCCTTAAAAAAAATCTCTGCTGTGACACCTCTCTTCACAAACCTTAATGTTCATTGTGTCCCAGCCCACTTAAAAACCAAGTCCCCCTGACTCTGCCCCTCCACGGCACACTTTCCTCAATGGTTGTAGAACTTCAGTTCACCACCAGTCTCATCATATAGGTCATTTTCTACTTCATATTTATTTCTGAATTTCCCAATTACATGGTAAACTGAAGGGCTGATTGTTGTTCTAGACTAATATGTTAGCATTATTTTCCATAAAATTGATGAATTTCGATGAAATATAATAAGTTGTCACACACACACATCCCTTCAAATTACATACTTGACTCTCTGAGATGAAGAAAAATATAAAATAATATATCTGTTGAAACTAACTAAGCAATTTGATCCATATTTTTAAAAGGAACTGAAGTTTGGATAGAATCTCAAGCTGAATTATACAATATACATTTATATAATGCATGATAGGTCTTGGGACCTACAGTGCCTACATACTTATGTCTGTATAATGACACATACATTCCATTAAATATATGACATAGATAATCTTGGAGATGCACAAAGTCACTATCAGGACAAGTCGAATTTGTCCACGACCACTGGATTTAAGTTCACTCTATTTTGTTATCATGTACTCTCAGGTGCACAGAGTAGACTATATCATCGTGTTATGCAAAACGGGTTTCTACAGCTCTGTGGACCTAATATACCGCTTGCTCTGAGTGAGATTTTATCAGATTTTACAATTGCTTCATTGTTAACAAGAAGGCAGTTTTTCTGTACCCAGGAAGAGGGTTTTGGTAAATGCCTTGAAAGAAGACATTGTTATTTTTTTCATCATTTGATACATGATTTCTTTCACCATTTGTCATTTCTTCTGACTGTGGATATGCTCCAGTTTTAAATATGTGAAGTTTCTGATTTTAGTTTTGACTTAATTTTAAACAATCATTGTTATCATTATTTAATGTCAAAATTAAATTATTTAATATAAATATTTTATGAGATTAAAAATACTTAAAGAGGGGGCACAATGGACTATGGTGAAAGACTATTGGTGCTTTGGAGGTGGGTGTGGTGTGGTAACATACACCTAAATAGTGTGTTACTATACCTCTAAATTATATGTATTGTTATAAGCCAATGTTGCCTCAATTAAAAATAATAATGACAAAAAGAGAGTTTTAAATTTTAAATAATTTTTTAAAAATTCGAATGTATTTCCCATTATGATTGCCATTTCTTCAAACTGATACTATTAGCAAAACTCCTCACAACAAAATATGTAATGATGAATTATCTCACTGTAGAACAAAATGCATAACTATTGAAATTTGTGTATTATACTAAGCTGGGAGGATTAGCAAAAAATCAAAATATGTAACTTGTCAAATTCCCTACATCCTTTAAATTTACATTTAAAATTGTAAATCTTTTAATGAAGTCGCCTTCTGGGGCTGAAGATTCAGTTGATGGGGTTGGCTAGTCTCCAATAAGAAGGTAACTGACTTAGTTATGCTTAGACGAGGCAGCACTGAGGACTTAGCCATATAGCTGGAGAACTGGTTTATACATATGGGATTAAGTAAATAACTAAATAGATTAAGGAGAATGGGAGCCAAGCCTCTCACTATTATAGATTAAAGTTACAAATATGGAAAGAGAGAGGTCAGAATAATCACTTGATTGGTATTTGCATTATCAGTGAACAAAACAACGTGAGTTTTTTCTTTGGTGTAGACAGAAGCCCATAGATAAATGTAGATGTGACTATGGCTAGGGAGATGGAGATGATATAGAGACAGAGGTAAGTAATATATTCTGATTTCAGGGGTGGGCAAAGAGAATATAATGTGAATCTAGAATATCTTACTGAGTCAGATATTAAAAAAGTATTCAAATGATGTCAAGCTCCCACTTGCCAAATCTAGGACAATTTCAGCATCAGAATAATGAGATTAATGAACTACAACTCACTAAATGAAATAGAAAAGTATCAATATGTGTATAGATCAATGATAGACAAAAGAAACGGGAAATTCTGTTTTAAAGGAGAAAGAATGATGGAATTCAAAAATTGCCATTTTGTAAATACAATTATAGTATTCTATGCAAGCAAAATAATCATTGATAAAGGCTAAAACTACCTGGAAATAGTTTTATGAGTATCATAATGTTTACACTGTCAGTGTATATCCCATCAAAATACATGTTAATAACCTATTAGGAAATGATACATAAAACTGGCAGACATCATAACTAAGAGGTGAAAGTTAATAGCACTTTTAACATTAAAGCTTAATGGGACAAATTGACATCATGTGCTTCCTCACTTGATACACCAAGAGTAGCACAGCATCTCCACTATGGTATTACTGTTACCCAAAATCAAATCATGAGTAAAACGAAGTTAAACATTCCTGTATTCCTACAAACAGTCCTGCACTCCTAAAAAAAAAAAAAAAAAAAAAAAAAAAAAGGAGTACATAAAGTGGAAGGAAAGTATGAAGAATTGTTCCAAATTGGAGAAGCTAAAGAGACATAGCAATGAAATACAATAAGTACTCCTAGATTGGATCTCCATTATAAAGAATATTATTGAAACAGTCAGTAAAATTTGAATGGAGACTTTGAATTTGATGCTAGTTTTTCTAGCAATGTTTATTTATTGAGGCTGAGTAGGAGAGTGTCCTTATTTTTAGAAAATAAATACTAAAAAGTCTTGAGAGATAATGGGACATATGTCTGCTACTTATTCTTGAATGGTTCAGAAAAAAATATTATATAGAATTAGTATATTTAAATATATTATTGTGTATATTAATATATAATATATTAACTATATGTATTAATTATAATTTCCTATATTATATATAGAATTATATTCTATATACTATACTTGAATTTATTAGTTGAAAATGTACATAGTGGAATATGGTTTTTTTTTTTTTAAAGATTTATTTATTTACGCATACAAGCTGGGGTACAGGCCAGAGGCGAGGGGCGGCGAGAGGGTTCACCAGAGACAGAGCGGGGAGCAGAACAGGCAGATCAGAAATACACTGCTGAGGGGAGCAGCGGGCGAGGCAGAAGAGGTCTGCCGCACCATGTGGGAATCTCCCTGGCCGGGAGTCAAACTCGCATCGCGCGCTGCCGATAGCTCCACAGCGCAGGGCTCAACTGCTGCACCACCAGGGAGGCCCCATAGTGGAATATGTTACATATATTGAGGGAGGAGATAAAATGTGAACAATTGGCTAATCTGTGCGTAGGTTATAAGAGAGGTTTGTACCATTCTTGCAACATTTAGTATGTTTGACATTATTTCAAAATAAGCTAAAAATTAATTATCAGTAATTTCAGTACAACATAAGAAATCAATTTTAATCAATTATCTAAGACTGAGATTTAATAAATATAAAGGAAATTATTCTAATATCATTTGGTGTGATGTGGTAGGAAATATATATAATAAAAATTCTTTGGGGAAAATCATAATCTATTGATAAAGAACAATTGATTGAAATAAAATCACTACATGTCAGAGTTTAGGCATTAAAAAAGAAAGCCTCCTTTTTTGCCACTTCATTGCTGAAATCAAATATGGTTATTCCTCTTTCACTCTAAAATGAAATATGTTGAAAAATCTTGGCCAACAGGATCCAACAATGCATCCAAAAGATAATACACCATGACCAAGTGGGATTCATTCCAGGGACACAAGGATGGTTTAACATCCGAAAATCAATCAATGTAATCCATCACATCAACAAAAAGAAAAATAAAAACCATATGATCATATCAATAGATGCTGAGAAAGCATTTGACAAAGTGCAACATCCATGCATGATAAAGGCCCTTGAAATACTTGGAATAGAAGGAACATTCCTTAACCTAATAAAAGCCATATACGACAAACCTGCAGCCAATATTATCCTCAACGGTGAGAAGCTGAAAGCCTTTCCCCTAAAATCAGGAACAAGACAAGGATACCCCCTCTCACCATTGCTTTTCAATATAACACTTGAAGTCCTAGCAAGAGCAATAAGACAAGAGAAAGACATACAAGGAATCCAAATAGGGAAAGAAGAAAATAAACTGTCACTATTTGCAGATGATATGATTACATACATAGAGAATCCCAAAAACTCCATAGAAAAACTACTCAAAACTATAGACCAATTCAGTAACGTAGCAGGATACAAAATCAATGCACAAAAATCAGTAGCCTTCCTATATGCAAACACTCAGTCTGAAGAAGAAGAAATTAAAAGAATCATCCCCTTCAAATCGAAACCAAAAAAATCAAATACCTGGGAATAAACCTAACAAAAGAGGTAAAGGACTTATACAAAGAAAACTACAAGACGCTGTTAAAAGAAATAAAGGACGATACAAAAAGATGGAAAGACATCCCCTGCTCATGGATTGGAAGAATCAACATCATCAAAATGGCCATCCTACCAAAAGCAATCTACAGATTCAATGCGATTCTGATAAAAATCTCAATGACATTCTTCAAAGAAATAGAACGGATATTGAAGGAATTCATATGGAACCACAAAAAAACCTCGAATAGCTAAAGCTCTCCTCACTTAAAAGGAAGATGAATGGAGGGATTACACGCCCTGACTTCAAACTATACTACAAAGCCATAATAATTAAAACAGCATGGTACTGGAGCAAAAACAGACACACGGACCAATGGAACCGAATAGAAAACCCAGAAATAAATCCACATATTTATGGACAACTAATCTTTGACAAAGGAGCAAAGAATATGCAATGGAACAAAATTAGTTTGTTCAATAAATGGTGTTGGGAGAACTGGACTGCTACATGCAAAAAAATGAAACTAGACCACTACCTCACACCATGCACAAAAACCAACTCAAAATGGATAAAAGACCTGGAGATACGACCTCAAACCATAAAGTTCATAGAAGAAAAAATAGGCAAAACTCTACATGACATACATCTCAGCAAAATCTTTAAAACCACTTCCCCCATAGCGAAGGAAGTAAAAGAAAAGATAAACAGCTGGGACTACATCAAACTGAAAAGCTTCTGTACAGCAAAAGACACAATAATTAAAACAAACAGACACCCTACTAATTGGGAGAAGATCTTTGCACACAATACAACCGATAAAGGACTGATAACAAAAATCTACAAAGAGCTCACACAACTCAACAAAAACAATGTCAACAATCCAGTCAAAAAATGGGCAGAAGAGCTAAAAAGACACTTCTCCAAAGAAGAAAAGCAAATGGCCAACAGGTATATGAAAAAATGTTCAACATCACTTATAATCAGGGAAATGCAAATTAAAACCACAATGAGATACCACCTCACGCCAGTGAGAATGGCACACATTAATAAACCAGGCAACAACAAATGTTGGCGAGGATGTGGAGAAAAAGGAACTCTCCTACACTGCTTGTGGGAATGCAAATTGATCCAACCACTATGTAAAGCTGTATGGCGTTTCCTCAAACTGCTAGAAATGGTACTTCCATATGACCCGGCAATACCTACTGGGAATATACCCAAAAGACACAAAAACACTAATCCAAAAGGATACATGCACCCGCATGTTTATTGCAGCACTGTTTACAATAGGTAAGGTATGGAAACAACCCAGATGCCCAGAAATAGATGACTGGATCAAAAAGATGTGGTACATATACACAATGGAATACCATTCAGCATTCAAAAAAGACAAACACATGCAATTCGCAGCAACATGGATGGACCTAGAGGGGATCATGATCAGTGAAATAAGCCAGAAAGAAAGAGAAAAATATCGAATGGTTTCACTTATAACAGGAATATAGGGGAGCCAAATAAGAAAGCGACATTCAGCAGGGAAGGAGGGGAGGGGTAGGGCTCAAGAGGGGGGAAGAGGGGAGCATGGAGGATTATGGTGATGGCTCCATGGGTGAACAGGTGGTGGGTAATTTATGGGAAACACACAATAATGTAAAAGATATGAATAACAAAAATAAAATATCTATTAAAATAAATAAATAAATAAATAAATAAATAAATAAATAATAAATAAAATGAAACATGTTGACCTGTGAACTTAATGGAGAAAAACATTACTAGACTTACTTGAAAATTCTATGTATGTAATCATTTTCCTGATTGATCCAGGAAAACTGTTACTGGGTTCACATCATCACACAATTACTTGGCTGAGTCCTATGTACATATTAAAACTTCACTCCATGGTAATGAGTAGGAACAGACACAAGATATTTTCACCTCCCTCACCATGTCACCTGTAAGCAGCTAGAAGAGCATAGTGAGAGGACAGAAGTGCTCCCTTCTTGTGGAGATAAAGACAGTGGAGGAACTGGGGTGCTTCCCCGGGGGCTCACATACTTTAAGCCCTGTTAAACTAGGATAGATAGGCTAGAGCATTTAACTCAAAATATGTTCTAAACCAATGGTTCTCAAAGTATGGTCCCCAGGCCAGGAGATTAGCATCACCTGGGAACATGTTATAAATGAAGTTTTTCAGGTTCCACCCCAGCCCTGCTGAATCAGGAATGCCAGAAGTGAGACCCAGAAATCGGAGTTTTAATAAGTTCTGCAGGAGTTCCTGTCAAATACTAATAATTGTGAACTGTTGGAAATGCATCCTCTCAGCAAATTTAAAAATGACTGTCTATTAAGAAATATTCAGACACCTGTGTCTCCTCAGAAAAGGGACTAATTCCCAGTTTCCTTACAGTTAAAAGCCTTCAGATAGACTCACCATAATTTAAATGGCTCGAGCTCTCAGGGAACTGCTTAATATGAGCATAAATAAAAATTTAAAAACAATTAGAGAGGCAGCAGAAGCTCTTTTTATCCTCTTGTGATCCTCTAAATGCACCAAGGACTTGCCACTTGGCTATTACAATTTTATATCCTCCACTATCTTAAAGTTCTTGATTTGCAGTATTTGCTTTGGGGAACCAAATGCCTGTCATTTTGTGGCACCGTGGAGTGATTAATAAAGGCTTTTATATAATGCACTGGATCACTGTGTGAACACATCCTGTTCACTAAGTGAAAATGGCTCAATACAATACCTGCAGGGCGGCAAGCACAGAATCCTTCCATGGGGGCAAGTGGAGGTGGAGCGGGATAGGCAGCCAAACACCCTTATAAAGAGATGTGGTAGGGAAGAGGAGTGGAGGAGATCAGCCTATAATAAGAGCCAAGGTGTGATTTCCATGAACACACTTTACCTGCCACCCACAGATGCCTGGATGGGTCAAGCTCCTTCTGTGCACAAGGTTAAGCAAGGATGCAAGATTTAAGTTTGCTTTGGTGTTTATAACACAGGAGGTGCTTTAGTCTGTTCAGACTCCAGTAACAAATGCCATAGACAGGGCGGCTTAAATAACCAACTTTAATTCTCACAGTTCTGGCAGCTGAGAAGATCAAGATGAAGGCGCAGATTTGGTGTCTGAGGAGAGTCCACACCATGTCTTTTCACCGTGTCCTCACCCGATTGAAAGTAGGCTAGAGAGTTCTCTGTGGTATCTTTTATAAGGGCATAATCCCATTCATGAGGACTCACCCTTATGACCTAAACCACCCACAAAGACCTCACTTCCAAATACTGTCACAATGAGGATTAGGTGTGAGCATATGTTTTGGAGGAAGCACACACATTCAGTCTATAGCAGATCGCTCTCATAGAACTTTGGAATCTTATTGATTTTAAAAGAGAAGATGCTTGTTTAAGTCACTTGGACTGGTTGCTCTAGCTTGCTAAAGGATCATCTCTGTGGCTCTGAAATCTTTGAGGGTAAAGTTTGCCTTCTAGGCTAAATTCTGCCAAGTTTCATTATTGATACTTGAAAAATGTCCCTTTACTTCCATTTATAAACTACTTATTTCTCTGTGTTAGAAGCAAAATCAGCTCTTGTTAATGAATAGTTATACCTATGTCACAGGGGATGTTATCACTTCCACTTAGCCCCTTCACTGGCATTCCAGGACTTGCAGCCTGAGTAGACCCAAGATTCCCCTTATGGGACAGTCCCAAGCCCTGACACTCAGGCAGCACTGGAAGTTTCACTCACCCGTGACAGTCCATTTAGAAAGTTCATCCCCACATCACATGCTGCAGGAAGATTTCAGAGTCCTACAAATTCAGATCTTTTTAATGCTGCCCCTCAAGGAGGTTCTGGGGGTCAGTGGGCCTGGAACTTCCCAGGCCATAGAACTGCTATAGGGACTGCCCCCCAGACATGGAGCCAGTTACCCTCATTCAGACCACTGGCCTTTGCCCAGTGCCATGTGCCTATCCATCCCCATAGCCGCCTTGGGCTTCAACTTACTCTCTCTCTGCACTTCAATCCTTTTGCCCCTCTAGAACTGGTTACTTGAAATTCACACACACACCTTCTAATGAGGCTGCCATAATGCCACTATCCACCTTTTGAAGGAGAGCTGCCTCGAATGCCTTAGAGGTGAAGATAAGGTGAAATAAGCTTTGGTGGGTATTATTCTATATTAGTTAGTTGGGGGTGATGTCTAATTCCTTGAATACCCCGCAGCTGGGAGAAGTGAGTATTGGTCAGTATAACTGCATTCGTCCTCTTTTCTCCTGACTGCCCGAACCATTTGCTTTCCTAGAACATTCAGGAATATGCTATGCAATTTTTACCTTTGATTCTTGAGGCATCTGCTTCATCAGCAGGAGCTACATCATAGCTAAAATCTATGGACTCTCTGCAATGTGCCTGGTGCTTTCATAAGAATATTACATCTGTGTGTTTATTCAGACCACACAAAAGTTTTTGGATACTTACTACTGAATCTCCGTTTTCAGTTGCAGACCCTGAAGCTCAAGGATTATCCAATTTGCACAAGGGTTTATAGCTCACTAGTGATCAAATAAAAGTCAAACCTGGTTATGGTCACAGGGGTGCTTTCCCCAACCCAGCCCTTGCCCTGGCTCACTCTTCCTCTTCCTGGAGCTCAGTAAATCTATTGCAGGAGGCATGCCACCAATTTAGGGTGCTCCTTGTGTCTGGCTTGGGCTATATTGGGAATGATACTCATGTATATCGGGGGGTTCATGACATATCAATATTTTTTGCCTTTGGGACATATGTGTTTTTTATGCTGCTGTTTTGTGAGAAGTTATGATTTTAGCTATATTGAAGAAATTACTTGAACTCTATTTGATTACCTTGGAATAGGCAATGTTCAGAATAAAGACAGGAAATGCCTGTATAAAAAACAAAGGGATGTTATACAGGTTTGGAGTTTTTGTGAATCTGTAAAGGCAAAACCACTATTCATTCCTGTGCTGTTTGAAGTTGGGCTTCACGGTGGGGTATGAACATTGCATTTGGAAGGAGGAGAACGCGATTCAAATCACAGATCTGCCTCTCACTAATTGTGGGACTTGGGGCAGAACATTTAAATTCTTCTGAGCATCGGTTTCCTTTAAGAACTTTTCTTAATTTTGAAGCTATACAATTTTTACTTAAAAAATAATTAATAACACTGAATAAGTGAAATGATAATGGGGGGAGCAAGGCAAATTAGGATAGCTATTTCTTACATAAAACTTTATTCTTAGTTTAAAACAAATAATGCATGGCCTGGAGGGAAAAGGAATATGTGTTTGCAGATGACTGCTTTTTGTGCCTGTGCATTTGCAGTTTCTGCAAAAACGCTAAAAAGTACCTTTATAGGCCTATTTGCAATTACCCCAAAAGGCTGAGTATGCATACTTTAGAGCCCCATGATTTTTATCAGCCATATGATCCTAGCTGACAATAGCAGATTTAACAAACTTGGTGTTTCACAGAGGTGTGGGCAGCATTCTACTCTGGTCTCCCAAGAACTCACCAACTCTGTCCCTTTAGAGTTTTATGTACAGTTTCTCTATTAACATTGAGCCAATATTCTGGGAAAGTCTGTAAAACAAAAAGTCCAGGACGTGACTTGGACAGATCTCTGGCTGTCTTTCACAGGCTGGATTTTATGAACTCTTCCATGTATGACAGTGTTTTGTTTTGGTTTTAATGTATTCGGTGGTGGAGGGACACTGAACTGAACCATTGTGGTGAGGTTGACAAAAGATTTAATAGAGTCCTGGGAGGGCCACAGAGAGAGATTCATTATGCGCCAAGAGTGAGATTCCAATGCTGTATATACAAAATAGGACACCGTCGTTAAAAATTGAGTTTATTGAGATGAAAATGCTTGAATTTATTAGCAGGTCATATGAGCATATGAAAAGCTATCTAAAATAGGCCATTGTTATAATGAAGTAGAGGAAGAAGGAAAAGTTATTGGAGATGAATAATTCAATATGGAGCATCAACCCACCTCTGTAAGTTTCACCAGAGATGTAACTCCTGAGAGCTTATTAACCCATAGAAGTTTCTAAACTTCTTTTTTAGAAGCTAATAATCCATTCAGTCAAAAATGTAAGTGGATGTTTATAGCTGTGTAAGTGATGGACAGAATTATTCACTTTCTGCCTGGATATTGTCAGGTATACAAACACAGTCATAGTCACTTTCTTTATATTTCATAACCCTCTACTTCTTGGTTAGGCATGATTTAGTATTTGGGGTAAATATTTGATGTTACATAAACTTTGAATTTTCTTTTCTGAGATACACAACAATCTTTACTCTTCTTTGAGCATTTCCTGTTTGCCAATTCTATTAAGTGTTTTATATGTATTGTTCTTATATAATCCTTAAAAAAACCATAGAGGTAGATATTTTCATTGGTCACTTTAAAGCTGAGGAAATTGAGACTTAGAAACATTAAGTACCCTCCAACATCACACTACTAATAGGCAACAGAGCCAAAATATGGGTAAAGGTGGGTGCAGCCCCTCCTCTTGACCTTGTAACCATTGCAAAGGGCATTAAAACTGTCCAAGTATTATGGGAACAATTGTTAACATGGTGCAGACTGAATTTTTGTATAAAAATAGAATAAACACAGTTTGGTAGTAATGATGTTTTGGAATATTTTTCTTTCATCAGAATGAACATAAAATATTACCAAGAAACATAGTGAGGAGACTACACTATAGTAGGGTGTCTATTTTATGCCAGTTAACCTCATCCCCTTTATTATTTGATTTTCCTTCATCTTAACCACACCATCCTTCTATTGCCCTAATTTTGCACTAACCTATACTGAGCATTTCAGGCAGTGGCTTGAAAATCTGAAATCAATGGGAAATGGTCCTAGCTTAGATGAATTCCATCCTTTTCATCTGAAGAAGTGGCCTTATGTAGATAAAGAGATTTATTTTCTGAACAATTTGCTCCCAGACTTGACCATGCCCACTTCTCATTGGCCCACTTTTGTCCACCTCAGACACTGGTAATCCAGGTGATGGAGTGAAGCCAAGGCCTTCACCACCTGTACCAGGTTATCTTACCCTTTGAAATCTCTTGTGACTTTCAGTTGGGTTCTCCCTATGTAGGCCAAGTGCACAGGCCCTATTATGGGTCTCTTTATCTGATCCCTGGGGTCTGTAATGAATCTCTTCCTTTCCCTCAAACTCCTTTCATTTTGCTCAAACCTATCTTCTCAGCACTCACTTCATCTTGTTCTATTTAACGGGCCTCACTCTTTCATCTAAGCCATTCCCAAGTGTCATCCACTAGTCTTTCTACTGGGAAAGGACCTTTCCTTGCTTTCATTCTTCTTAGATCCCCCAGGATCTGAGCAATAATCGCTTTTTGTTTTTTTGGTTCAATGCCCCCAACAGTGAAAACCTCAGAGAAGATGTTAAATTCAGTGATCTTTTGTGTACTGGCTGGTGTATTTATTATTCTGTGTCTTTTCTTGTAATAGTGGGGTGTGTGGTTATGTTCTTTGCATTGTTATGTGCCCATATTGAATTTAAGATTTTAAACTACTGGGGAACAGGAACCCTGTCTACTTTACTTCCTATTAAAAGTACAGCTGTTTGAGTTGCCCTGTGTATATTTGGACAATTGAATTCTACTTGGCTATTAGAATCAGTGAGATACAATTTAAAGGAAAACAAGATAATACTCATTTTTGGACTGTGTCTATGGAATTCATTTATTTTTCTTGCTGTGTTTTGGCTAGCATATGTGTATTTTGTGGTAAAGTCATACAAATTCTAAATAATTAAACAGAATAGATTGAAGTGGTGAAAATTTCAGATTACATTCATTTTTAAATGAAAACAGTTGTATCACTTTCAAGTATGTATAGTGATATGAATCATTTACAAAGCATTAACAATATTTGCTTAAGGAGAACTACAATATTAGCATAGCAGTCAGGAGGCCATACATTACAGTGAGCACAGAAGACCTACAACTGAATCCCACTCTTGCCATATCAAACTTGTAAGACTTAGACAAGTCTTACACCTCTCAAATTGTACTATGTTTGTTTTCTCCCAAATCAGTACTGAGGATTCAGTGAGAACTATAAACAAATCACTTACCATGTATATGTTGAGGACATGATACACCTTACAATTCTTTAGTTAATATTACTATGTTAACTTGCTTTTGAAAAGATCTGTCAAAAGTACACAATTTCTCCTTTCCTGCAATCTTGATTCCATTTGTAATTCATTCAGCAAAGTTCATAATTAAGGTCATTGTCTAAATGAGTCATGTATTCCTTTTAAGAGGTTGCTGTTAATATGATTAAGTGGAATAAGGATAAGGATATTGTAGAATACAGAATGAGAGATTTTTCTGTTTTCTCCATCCTGCCTCTCCTAAAGTGTCCTGTCTTGTGAGCAGAGAATCGTAGAAGTGGGATATAGTGGTTTGAGGGCCTGTCCCTTGCACATCAAAGTCTGCCAGCAGTTCCTCTTTCCCTTCCACTCCCAGTTAACCTACAAACTGGTGTAAAGGCAGGCATGAACTCACTGGGGAGAGATAAGCGATGGGGCTTGGAACTCAATCTCAGGCCAAATAGTGAGGAAATACAAATGAGTTACTTATCAGAGAAGAAATATTGTGCAATGTGGCAGGGTCTTTTGCCATAAGTGAGCGTTTTAAGGTTAGTTTTCTTTTTCTTTTTTTAATATAGTATTCTTATGTCATTGTTAATTTCTGGACAATATGTGATTTCTCCCCTCAAGTGTGGTCAGCATGGTTCTCCCACCACCAAAGCACTCATAGTTGATCTTCAAACAAGCTGCCAAGGAATGGGTGATGCCTGAGGAGATAAGATGCAACTGACAGAAAGACCCCAAATCAAAATAAGTGCAAAGTCATTTAGTTAGTGACATCACTGCCCTTGCAAGGGAGTTACGACTTTATGTAAGGCTGTTTTCAATGCTTTCAGGTAAAGAGAGACTCTCTCACTTGCGAAGCAGCAAACTCCATCAACACAATTATTATATCTGTCTTGACAAAAAGGTTGCCAAGTAAATATCTGTATGTTTTGGCTTTCTTTGGGGTTCTGTCTTAGTCACATTCTCAGTGGGTAAAGAGTTGATAGATCATCAGGTGTCACCAGTGTTCTTCCTTCTCCACAGACAAGCATACTTATAAACAGAATAACTTATCTTTTAAAGAGCAAATCTTGATGTGTTTCTTGAACATGGGAAGGGGGTAGAGGTCAGCATTTGCTTAACCTTCTGCATTGGGCCATCATCCTCTCTACATTGCTCAGCAAAAGTTGAAGAGAAAGACTATAAGATTACACTCACTTCTTTCCAATTAAGTAAGGGTCTGTTTTTAGTGCTCCCCACTCTCCTCTTTCTACTCAGCTCTAAAGCCAAGCACTACTCTCCATTTTAAATGGATATTAGATGAAGTACTTAAATGCACAAAGAGAGCTCCATAAAGATTGCTGTAAGAGCTGCCACTTTCCTTGTTTTTGGAGACCTCTGAATAGTAAAACAAATTGCTTCTAACTTTCTTTCTTTCCATGAAATGAACCTTATTGATAAGCCCTTACAGGTTCACTCTATCTACTCCTTCACCCACAGGCATGGCTACTGCTTCCCAGAGAACATAACTCATGTTCCATTAGGAAAATCCAAGTTGACTTGGTGGGCTGCCTTTCAGGTGCCTAATTGTTGCTCTGTGTAGTGAGATCCCGGGTCTGGATCGCAGTTTCTGAGTTCCCAGGAAAATCTGACTGAGTTGAAAATTGATAAAATGTGTACTCCTTCAGATGGATCTTAAATCTGAGTAACCACAATGAACTGAATTCACACATCACAAAATCCCAATATCCTTCAAGTCTAATTCCAGAGTATAGTCATGTAGAGTTTAAATTTTAATAGGTGTTCTGGCCCAAGAGGGGCCTGCCAGCTTAGCCAAAGTAGTGGTATTTAGGAGCTCAAGGATCTGAGGATGGGATGTTCATTTGGATACTTTAAAGCATATGCATTCCATTTAGGACTCTGTGCTTGAGAATAGCTCTGACTCCTGTGCAGAAAGAACACGAAACTAACATACTCCTCTCAGCTGTATAAATATCACTTGGCAAAATATATGAGCTGGCATGCCAACAATCAGAATACAGTCTTTCATCTCCATCATCGCCTGAGCAAGGCTGTCTCTCTATATTTGCCCTCTTTTCTGGGTTTGTTTCTTCCTTCCAGCCAATAGAATGCCAAGATGCAGTGGCATTAAAGATAAAGAGAGAATGACAAGAGGACCCCAGGAGAGCTAACATCATAGCTTCAGTGATGCAGAGATAAGCAGAATCTTTTGCCTGCTGTAGACACTGGTGCATTTCCAAAGAATTTTGATGAAAATTAAAGGACAATATTTGAGATGCAACCCAGGTGAAGTCCAAATTAAGTTATATTTTTCAATCCTTCCTTATTTGACTGATTCTCATACAGGCCAAATAGCCCTTTATCCGTGAATTGAGAAAGATTGTACTCCCAAAGTCTCCTCTCAGCTCAGATGAGGCACACACTGAATTCCATTCAGTACCCAGTACAGAACTTATCAAAAATTCTTGGTTCATGATTCTCTCAGTGTCTCAGTAATTTTTTAACAATGTGAAAAATTAAGCTTCTCTTAATAAGTAGAAAGGTCTAGACAACTTAATAGTAGTAGTCTGCTCAGAGCTCACCACACCACTGTGTTAATATATTGTAGCATCCCTGCGAGTTTGCTGTGGCACCTTGGGGCCCCTCACAACACAGAAATGTTTGGTACTGTACACAGGGGAACTTTGACAGAGTTATTGTTGCTCTTACAAGATTGAATCAATCTTGGGGAGAAAATAATAAAAATACAGTAAAACATGTGACACAGCAAAGCAAGATGTATGCTTTACCAAGAAAGGTATTTTTTTTTTAATTAGGGTGCTTAATTGCAGAAAACTGAATCACTCTACCTACTTTGAGAAGAGAAGTGTTTATTAAAGAGTATTATGTTGCTTACAGGATTTCTAGAAAGATCAAGGGAGCAAAGTTGGATGCTACACAGTGAGGATAACTGTTCAACTATATTGCAAAATTATTTAGTGAAAATCTCACTTTTATGGTTTTTCTGTCCTGCACTCAGCACTTGGGATCCCAGGGACTCTACACAGCTGTACACAGCTGCCTCAGAAGAATGAAATGCCTCCCTGAGCTTAGCAGTTACCTCATGATGACCTCACCTTGGCTACTTCTGCCTTCCAAGTCTCATAGGAGTCCAGACTGTTACTTACAGGGACCTTGATTGGAGGTAGAAACCTAGGTGAGAAGGAATTAGGAGTTAGTCACTTTTTAGTTCCCTAGCTTCTAAAAGGCAGGCTGGAGAGTACTGGAATGAGTGCCACTTGATCCAATCTGCCTTATCTGCCATAGGTACAAATGAGTACAATGGTTGTCAAGAAAGAGTAAGAGGCTGGTTTTGGTTGTGGAAGAGTGGGATTCATTCCATCCATCATGAACATGGAATTTGAGGATGACGGTATCTCAATAGACAGAAATGTGGTTGGCCAGTCACAGTGGAGAAAATAAGACAAGCAAAGTTACAAAGGTTCAGAGGCATCAAAGCATATGATAAGATTGAGAAAATAGTGATTTTTAAAAAATTTTTTTAAAGGATTTATTTATTTATGCATACAAGCTGGGGTACAGAGCAGAGGTGTGGGGCGGCGAGAGGGTTCACCAGAGACAGAGTGGGGAGCAGAACAGGCAGATGGACAGAAATACACTGCTGAGGGGAGCAGCAGGCGAGGCAGGAGAGGTCTGCCACGCCATGTGGGAATCTCCCTGGCCAGGCGTCAAACTCACCTCTCAATGCTGCCGACAGCTCCACAGCACAGCGCCCAACCGCTGCGCCATTAGGGAGGCCTCAATAGTGATAGTTTTTGAAGTATAGTTTAACATGTAAGAAGGAGCTAAGGTTGGGAACTTGGGGTGTACCAATGTGGTGAAGGTCTTATGTTGGATGCAGGGGTCTCTGAGTATACGGTGATGGTTTCCTAAAGGTTTCTGATAAAAACTAAAGGGAAAGTCGGAAATAGAAATGGAAAAAGTACTTGGACATCTTCCCTATCTATTCTCACTCCCCTGCTGATATCATCTTTGTCTTATGGCTTTAAAGATGTCTACATGCTAAAGACCCCTGAACTCATATATCCATCTGCTTACTTCTTGTGATAAGAATACAGACATTTCATCTTCAGCATGTCCTAAATGGAACTTTTGGGTTCCCTCCACTTTATAGACCTACAGTCTTTGCATCTTAGCAAACTGGTGATTCAAACTTTCAATTCCCAGGATAAAAATCACACTGTTACCCATGACTCTCTCTTTGTCTAACAGTATATTGACGGTCAGAAAACCCTGTCTACTCTTGAAAAGTCATCCAGAGTCTGATACCTTCTCATCACCTCCACAGTCACCCAAAAAGTCACCAATTACTTCTCCACAGTCACTCTAAGCCACAATCACCTCTTTCTTACATTACTGCAGTGTGTCCTAACTAAGCTTTCAGCTTCCAAACATTCTCCTCCCAGCAAAAAGAGGGAATTTACAGCAAGTTGACTCAGGTCATATCACTCCTCTGCTTAAAACCCTCCAGGGTTTCTCCTCCTCAGAGTAAAAGTCAACTGCTTTACAAAGTTTGATTTGGCCCTACACAGTTGGCCCCAGCTACTTCTCTGACACCCACCCTGCTATTCTCCCTCATGCTCACGGTGTTCCTGCCTCAGGCATCTGCAGTTTTCCTAGAATGTCCTAAGAACAACCCTGTCACAGATGCTCAACTAAGAGAAACAGACAGAGTGAAGGTAACAGGCTCATTCTTTGCTTCTTTGTATGCTTTAAACAAGCTTCCTCCTGAGAGCCTGTTGACTTCCCACTCACTTTCCTTCAAGCATCTTCTCAAACGCCACTATCTTCCTCTCTCTTCCTGGGCGCTGACTGCGGAGGTGGCTGCCGTGTCCCGTTTGGCATCATGCTGCCTTCAGTCCTCTCAGGAAGCTCAAGATCATCAAAGAGAGTTACCAAGAAGTACATCCGGCACCAGTCAGACTGCTATGTCAAAACTCAGCGTCACCCACAGAAACATAGAGTCACCAATAACAAGGTGCGCAGAAGGTTCAAGAGGCAAATCTTGATGCCGAACAGGTGATGGGAGCAATAAGAAAACAAAACACATGCTGCCCAGTGGCTTCCGTGGGTTCCTGGTGTACAAGTCAAAGAGCACAAAGTGCTGCTGATGCTCAACGAATCTTACTATGCTCAGAGTGCGCCCAAAGCCTCCTCCAAATATGGCAAAGCCATCATGGAAAGGATAGTGCAACCGGCCACCAAGTCACCAGTTCCAAGGCCAAGCTGCCCAGCGCAGAGAACAAATGGCCAGCCAGCTCGTGTGTGCCTGTATTGTGTTAATAAAACCAGGAGACTGCAAAAAGAAAAAATAGAATAGACTGTTGACCATGCCCATGAGCTAAGGCAGTGCCAAGCATATAGTAAATGTTCAATAGAATATTTGTTGAGTGAATATCCATCGAGGGCAGATTCATAATGAGGACACACTGTAAAATAAAGAAATATACAGTGAAGTGGTAGATGGTATTTTTTTCGCTTTCATATCTCTAGGTCCTCACCCTATCATTCCATTCATGATTTCTACATGGAAATCTTAAGGAAATCTTGACAAATACAACTATCACATGAAGCAATGCATTTACCAACACTGGATGTAGAATAGTGTGGTGTGGAGACCAAACAGGTGAAAACTGACAACTCCATACACTCTGATATTGTCCTCATTTTAAAAATGAGGAATATTAAGTTTAACCACATAGTTACTTCACTGGGTCACACAGCTGGAAAATGACAAGTGAGAACTTCAAATGTATCTGAGAATCTCCCAAGTTCTTTGCCTTTTCCCATCACATCAGGCACATGAACACTAATTAAAATGCTATATAAAAAATGGAGCCTATTGTGCACCCCCTGTCTGTTTCCTTAGTTGCACAGCTGTACCAAAGTTTCCAGAAAGATTTAGGATTGTGCAGCTGCTGAATTCAAGAGAAAAATGATCTGGGATTTATAATGGGTCTTGGTGTGGAAGCACCTTCTACGTTAGTACCTATGTGTGTGCTGCTGAGTGGTGATTCAGAACACAAATTTGTTCAGTGATTGAAGGATGCATTCTGTTGTATCTGGTGGGGAGAAATCTGATGGTGAGTGAACATGAAAGGGAATGTTGAGGGAGATTCTTTATCAACAGGTGTAACCCCGTGTCTTGTGTTTAAATGCTTTGTGTGCATTACTTGAGAATGAGAATAATTTAGAGGAGAGGAAGCAGAGATGATTTCCTTACTGCCGTGATCTAGATTGTATATAAAAAAGGATCCTACACATGTGTTAAGAAAGATATTCTAGGACAGGTTTCACAGAATTTTGTGACTGTTCACCCCCTGAGAGAGTGAAAGGGAGGGCGTCTCCACAGCAAGCTTAATACTGTAAGGAGATTGAAGTCTAAAGGTTTAAAGGAAGTATTTCTTGGAACAGTAAGATTGTCCATTTCCAGTTTCTCCCAGGAAGAAAACAGAAGCACAGATTGTTTTCATTTGAAAAATGGGAGAGTAGAGTTGACAACTGTATAGAAAGTATAATTAGGAAGGTTTCATTGTTCCCATCAATCAACAGTCCAAACTCTAAGATAACTCCTAGAAAAGGAAGAAGATGTAACAACATATCATTGAGTTGCATAGAATTATTTATGAAAGAAATTATCAACACAGTGTTGGCAATGAGGAATGCCCTATTTCCTCTGGACCTGTGTGTATCAAGTGACTGGACAAGTTCAGGCAATTATCAACACACCTGAAATTTTCTATTTACCTCAGTTATCAGGGTTCTCAGGTGAAAGATTCTGAACCTAGATTATCACTAGAATTTGGAAATCTCTGTTCATTTTACAGGGGTAAAAATAACCATAGAGAAAATGTGTTTGTACTACTTGCTGAAAAACTTGTGCTCTAAACTTCTTACCTATTTCAAAATAAAGATACTCATACCTCATACCTAGAGACTGATTTAGTCGGTTTGGATGAGACTAGTAAGCTAAGTTTGTTAATTTTGATTTTCAGCCAACTCTGGGCAACACAAAACCATTGTCTTTTCCTGGGATGTAGCAAGCAGTGGGCTGTTTAAACAAACCCCAGTTATATTTTTCTAGCAGTAATGGGAACCAAAGAATTCCAGTTCTTTGAAAGGCCCAGTTGAATAACACACATTTCTGTGTGTTGACATGGTTCTGTACCTTACCCTGGACAATTTGACCTGGGACCACGAACATTCGGTATGGAGTATCTGTGGCACTCCAGCCTCAAACAGCTGCAGTTCTAGCATATCATGCCTCTCGTGTAGGGAGAGAATTCATCACTGCCTCACGTGTCTACAACCTTAAAAATTGAGTCTTCATTTCCTTCTTTTTCCTCTTTCAATCTGATCATTGTTCTCACTCAAGTGACTCGGCCCTCGAGTCCAGATCAACGTTGCACCTGAGGAGGAAGCAGGGAGCAAGGGGCAGGGGTAGCGAGAAAGTGGAGACAAGACAGGAGGTCTGATCAAGTCTCGTTTATTGTTCCGGGGGAAAGAGCATATATAGGGTGACAGTCACGGGGAAGTTACATTGGGTGACGCAGGATGGTTCAAGATCGGGGATTCAATGAGAGCGCGGCATGGGAAACAATGGGACGGTCCTGCTGACCTCAGTTTGGGAAAAATGTACATGGAACGGGAAACAGAAATCTAAGGCAGTCCTCATAGAAACCTAACCTTATATGGGCAACTCAGGCAATTAGGGCCGTAACTCACCGCTGGGGGCCATCTTGTCCGATGGCTCCTAACACTCAAGAATAGAATGGACATGTCTCCCATGGAAAATAAATAAAAAATACATACATATATGCATGTAAGCGAGCAAGCATATAGCATATGTCTCTTGAGGAAATTTTGAGTGTGATTTCAGACTTACTCCAAAACAACTACTCTCTTTACTTAGCAGAGAGCACAATATTCAACCTTTTCATGGCAGGATTTAGTATCCTTTTCAAAGCTACATATCAAAAACCACACACAATGGAAACATTCCCTCTCACTGGGGCATCAAAGAAGACAACTTGTATACAGGCTTTCTGAAATGAAGTCTTTTCATTGCAGCCTCAGATATGCTCTCTGGGGATCATTGACTTAAAACCATGAAGAAGAGGGTGAGGGGCCATCATACCATTTCCATTAAAAGCAGTTGTTGAAGGCCATATTCCCATTTTTTTTCTCTTCTTCCATATTCCCAGTAAAGCTTGCATTCCAATAAAATGAGGCTCCCTGCAATAGGCCAGACAACTCTGTTCTTCCCTCTAATGCCCGTTGCTTTTCAAGTGGGTGGTGGGATAACTAAGAACATTTGTTGCTAGAGCAGAGTCTCTTCAAAACCCCTAAAATTTTCTTTATGTGGGGATAGTTTTTTCTCTATATAATTTAATTTAACTTCTTTGGGGAGAAGGCCAGTGGTCAGTTAAAAGTTACAATCCATCTAAATAACAAAGTGAAATAAGAGTAGAGACTTTTCCATTTAACACAACAGTTCTGTTTGATTGACCTTATCCTGTGTACTAGGAAATGCATAAAGCAGTGTAGCTACTTATGAGTAAATATTTGTATTTATTGTATTGTTTTTCTTTGGTGCAATTGTCCAACGCAGTGGTAGGCAGACTTCTAAAATGGTTCCCAGTGATCTCTGCCTCCTAGCACTCGTGCCCTGGTGTAATCCCCTCCCTTTGTGTGAGAGCTGGACCAAACGACTTGCTTCTAATGAATAGAACTTTACAATGAGGTTACAAAGGACTGTGACTTCCATCTTGCTAACACTCTCTTTAATGGACATATTCTGTTGTTCTGTTGTGAGGTGCCCTATAGACAAGTCTCTGGGGCAAAGAATGGAGGGAGGCCTCCAGCCAACAACCTGCAAAGAAATGAATGAGTCCTGCCAACAGCCCTAGGAGTGAGGTAGGAAGCCAATCTTTCCTGGTTGAGCCTTGAGATGACTACAGCCTTGTGAAAGATTCAGAGGCAGGAGACCCAGTTAGTCATGCCAAGATTTTTGACTCATAGAAATTGTGAGATAGTTTGTTATAGAGCAATAGTCAGCTAATACATAGACATTATTTTTATAAATATTGTCTTTGAAAAGAGACACAAAGAAAGGTATTCAAATCAAAAGAGCATGGTTCACTTTATGAATTTTTATAAAGGGAATGCAAATATATAATTACCATTCAAATAAAACAAAATAGCACATTGCCAGTATCCCAGAATCCTCTCTGTATCTCTCAAATCATTAACTCCCTTTGTAAGATAATCATTATTTTGATGTCTATCATTATAGGTTAATTTGCCTGTTCTTGGGCTTTATGTATTTGGAATCAAGCCTTATATACTCTTTCGTACCTGCCTTTTTTTCTCTAATCATTGTTTTTGATAATCATCCTTGTCGCTTGAGGTAGCAATATTTCATTTCTGTTTTTGCCATGTACCATAATTTTAATCCATCTATTGTTGATGGGTGGTTGGTTTCTACTTTTCATTTTTTTTATTTGCTTTTTTGCTATTTGTTAGAAGTAACGCTGCTATGAATGGTCCTATACATGCCTTTTGATGCATGGATTTTGCATTTCTGTTGGGATGGAATTTATGTGTCAGTGGTTGGTTAACTATGTGTTGTGCTTTAGTAGATATACCTAATTGTTTTCCAACGTGGATGTACTAATTAGATCTCCATCACTAGAGTGTGAGAATTATAACCAGACCTTATCCCCATTCACACATAGTATTGTCGGGCTTATGTTTAATTTTAGCCAATCTTAAGTCTATGCAGTAGACTCTCATTGCAGCTTATTTATTATTCTAAAAATTAATGACATTAGTCACTTTTTTATAAGTTTATTGGCATTTGTATTTTTCATTCATATAATATCAAAATATACTGTTATCTCTTTTTAGTAAAATTTTTATCCTCTAGTGTAATATTAAGATGGATTTAAAAAACATGACTATTCAATAAACTGAGCACCATTTGCTGAAAGATGTTTGCTTCTACTTCATTGCAGATGTGGTATATGCGCTTCCTAGGACTGTCCTAACAAAGTACCAAACTGTGAAACTTTAAACAACAGAACTCTGTTGTTTCAGTTCTGGAGGCTAGAAGTCCAAAATCGAGTTGTCAGCAGGGCCAGTTTGCTTCTGAATAGCATAACAGAGACTCCCTCCTTGCCTCTTCTAGCTTCTGGTAATGCGTTGGCAATGTTTGACATTCCTGAGCTTGCAGCTGCAGGACTTCAATCTCTGCCTCTGTTATCAACTGGTTTTCTCCCACCATATGTCCATAACTGTGCCTGAATGTCCCTATAATTACAAGGACACCAGTAGCCCTGGATTAAAGGCCTACCCCATTCCTGTAAAGAATCCCTCCTTTTTAACTGATTGCATCTTCAACCTCTCCCTTCCCAAATCAGATCATACTCTGAGATACCAGGAGTTAAGACTTTAGTATATCTTAGGGGATACAATTCAAGCTCTAAAAGGCGTTTTTGTTATAAATCAAGTGATAATACATATGTGGGCCTGTTTTTGGACTTTCTATTTTATTCCCAGGGTTTCTATTTTTTTCCATTCGTACTATTTATCTATTCTTATGTCATACCTACACTGTCTAAATTACTGTATCTTTTAAATAAATCTTCATATCCCAATAGTGTGTCTTCCAACCTCATTATTGTTAGCTGTTCATTATCCTATCTTGAATTTCCTTTGTAGAATAATTTTCTTTTTTCCTGAAGAACTCCATTACTATAATTTTGATCAGGTATGCTGCTAACAAAGTCTTTATTTTCCCTTCAATTTTGGTGGATATTTTTTTCCATAGACAAAATTCCAGATTGGCATTTCATTTGAAAGACACAATTCCATTTTCTTATCTTCCATAATTTTTGTTGAAAGTCAAATAGAAACTTTATTGTTGTTCCTATAGAGGTAATGTGTCTCTTTGGCTACTTTCTGGAGGTTCTGTTTTAGATTTTTCTACAATTTTACTCCGATGACCAGGTGTAAATTTCTTAGTATTTAACTTTCTTTGAATTTCTGGAGTTTCTTGAAGAGATTTTATACCTCTCATCAGTTTTGGAAATTTAATGACATTTAAATAAATATTTAAATATCCAATATTTGATGAATAGTCAAGTATTTCATTTGCCTTATCTTCTTTCCCCTCAATCAGGGATTCCACATCTATGCATGTCAGACCTTTTTTCTGTGTCTCATCTGTCTCTAATACTTTAATGTATATTCCATCCTTGTTTCTTATTGTGTTTATTCTGATATATTCAAATAACTTACATTCTAGCTAAAAAACAAAACAAAACAAAACAAAAACCTCTTTCTTCTGCTCTATCTAATCTTTGGTTAAGCCTTTCTAGAGAGTTCTTAGATTTTGTGACTTTATTGTTCAGTGGTAAAATTTCCATTTTAGTCTATTTTTAACCATGTGGCAGCCCCTATGCTATGTGCTTTATATTCATTATATTGTTTGAATCCTTACAAATACCCTACAAAGAAGTTACGATTACTACCTGTATTTTCAAAGGATGAAAATAGACTCAGCAAGAGATGAAAATGCCAATTTTCACACAGCAAGGCATTGATGATACTGGAATTCAAAGCCAGGAAAAAACCATGAGCTTTTGTAGCTATGACGTCACCTTTCTCCTAGGAAATGCATGGTTCCACGATAATAGCAGTCAATATTTTTATAGGGCTTATTACATGCCTGGCACTCTTCCATATGACAGCATAGCAAACCCTCACAATGACCTTGAGGTCAGTACTATTATTGTTGCCATTACACAGTTGAGAGCATTGAGGCTCAGAGATGCTTAAAGCATGCTTCAGGTTTCACAGCTACTGAGAACAAGTCAGAATTCCAAATAAGGAAATCTGTCCCTGAAGTCAATTACCGCAGGGAAGCAAGAGAATGGGATCTCAAATCTGATCACTGAAAAGAGTAGATCAAGTTGTTAGAAATAGCACAGAGTGTATAAAAGAATACGAGTTTGATATAGGACATGGAAGAAAAGAAAAAGGATAGAGAGAACAGGATTCATTAAATAAATTGTGAACAGGAACATGCTGCACACAGTTTGGGAGAGAGGATTCTTTGGAATGTGGTTTGCACAATTGTAATGTGGGGGACACAGCTGTCAGCAACACAGTAAGAAGAAGCAGAGGCTGGGTCCTGGCAAGTCTTTAAGGTCAGGAGGTCTGGCCACTATGGCGGTAGAAAGACTTGACTGATAATTGCTAGGTTTGAAAGATAACTATCAAGGATTCGAACGTGGTCAAGAAGGTCCACAGGGTTCCCAGCAAAGCAGTGGGAAGCTGAAAACTGAACTGAGTAAGTGGGGGGTAAACTGCGTTAACTCTGAGCTGCAATTACTAAACCACTTCCCAGGCTTTCTCAAAACACTAAGATATATATTTAATAAATGTGTTGGGGAATTTATGAAAGGCATTCTATTTGTAATAAGTGACATTAGGCAAAGTATTCCTGTCAGCAAACAGGACTGCCATTTTTATTCTCGTGTTGCTGCATGTAAATAAATCGCTCCTTTTATGTAACCCAGTTTGAGATTCCTGTAAACACTGGGGAGAAAGAGCTTGTTTTTGAGTTTTCTTGAGACAAACCACATGAAGAACCCAGGCACCAGAGTGGCATCTGGGCCCTTCCCCCATCATGGAAATGCAGAACTGAAAATGACTTGTAGAAGAAGAATTAATAAAGAAAACTATCTCTGTCAATTAGCCCTCTCCCAAAAAGGCAGAGTAGAAAGCACCCTACTTCTCTTTGGTAAACACTCCAACATTCAGCATCCTTTATAGTTAGAAATGTCCAAATCTAAATCTTTCTGTTGAAGTTCAAGTCTTTTTCTCTGTTCTCAGGGAAAACAAAGAACATGAAACCAGATTGCTAATCCAATTAGGTTCATGCTTTAATCTCACTCATAATCTCCTCCTTCATAACCCACAGAGGGATTTTAACCATATACTTATACCATATACTTCCTGTCTCTTCTCCCAGTGATGATCTAATGCCCCAAGGGCAAGAAGCCTACTTCTTTTGTTCACCATTGCAAACCCAGAACCCAGTTCTATATGCCTACTCCACAGGGAGCTGTCAACAGTATTTGAAAAAATGGGAGAGAGGATAAGACTACCATTTTGAACCTATCATAGTTCTTTGTTTAATGCCGGTGCATACAGTGGGCATTCAGTTTGTATCTGCCACTGTCATTGTTAGATGCCATCAGTAAATCAGTCTGCTCTTAACTTGACTCCCCTCACTATATCTCCAGATAAAACATAACACCTCATATTCTCTCTCCTGGCTGATGAGGTTCCTAATTAGTCTTCAAATTTTTCTCTTATCAGTCAATGCCACACACTCATGAACAGTTTAAGATTTAAAAACATTGCATCCTAGGCTAGAATGAACCCTGAGATAACAGGATTAGAATTAGAAACATGATTATGAACTCATGGTTAGCTTAATATAGATATTGATGGATCCATGTAAAAATAATTATAAATATGTGTACAACCATGGTTTAGTGTATGTGTGTATACACATATATGTATATGTGCATATAGATAGATAGCTATAGATGTATACACGTATTTCCAGGGTCTGTCAGCTAAGAGGGGATGGAAACATTATATCTTAGTATCAATGAGCAAAACCTTCACCCAAATCATGGTTTCTAACATTATTGTCTGAAAAAATTAATCTGTGGTCTTTTTGAGAAATAATGTAATTTACATTATTTGGTTGGTTAGGGAATATACAAGATAACCTGGATCATCTTGCAGTGTCCCAAAATAAGAGAGTGATCAAATGAAATGATGTGGATATGTCACAGGGACAAATGAGTCTGCTGAAGGAGATTTAAAGGCCAAAGATGGTACCATTTATGGATCAAAATAAATAGCACTGAATTATAACTTGAATTATAAAATAACCATTGTACATATTCTAAATACATGAGTCAATTAACTAATTAATGAGGTTGGGGGAAAGACAAACTTAGACAGAACACCATGTAATTTTTACAGATATGCCAGCCTCAAGAAGATGGAGCATTAATAGCCCAGTTTAGAAGTGGACACTGTTCAGTGATTTGCTTCTAAAGAGTTCAGTAGAGAGAAACCTGGTAAACATCATTAGTGACAAATTGTGTTGGTGGCTCACATCCTTAATGTGATGTATTGAGAATGATATCTACCTCTATGGTCTTTGTCCCCCCGGCTTGCAGTACTTGTGCAATTATGAGGAAAAACACCAAACAACTCCAAACTGAGGGTTTTTCTACAAAATGCGTTACCCATATTTCTCAGATTGTCAAGGTCATCACAAACAAGGAAAGTCTGTGAAATTGTTACAGTCCAGAGAAACTGAAAGAAACATAATGGTGAGATATAATGTGGTGTCTTGGATGGGATCCTGGAAAAGAAAAAGGATAAAGTTAATAAAGTACAAATAAGTTTTGATCTTAGTTAATTTATCTATACCATTTCATTTAGTTGTGACAAATATAATACCATAGTAATGTAGGATGTTGATAACAGAAGAAATTGGGAACGGGGCATACAGAGATTCTCCGGAATTTTAAAGCTATTCTAAAATTAAAGGAATTTTTGAATGTTATAAAAGGCAAATAAACAAATCATGTTTGCCATGCTTATCTCACTTGAAACTATTAGTGATGGAAGTCAGGATAAATTCAGGTCTGTTCTAGGGCTTCTATCTGTGCTTTCTCTGCTTTAGCATGTGTGACTCACATTAAATGAATGGGTGACTCAGACCCAGAAACCACACAGACACCTTCAGGAAGTTCCATTTGGTCCTGATTCTTACACTGATTCTTCCTTAAATTTAAAGCACATGGCAACTCTGTGAGCGAGATTGTTTTAGCTTCATTTTCTGGTTGAGCGTCATTGTAAAAATGGTACAGTTGAACTAAGATTAACACAAAAAGTGACATTCTTTGATTCATGCCAAAAGTGTTTGTTGATGAAACTGTTTTGTTGAAAACCTAGAGGAGTTCAAGGTACTGATATGGATGCAAGTAATATAATAGTAAAGAAAGCTCCCAGCAACCCAGAGACACATGTTTTAAGCAGTTCCGTGAATCAGACATAAAATTCTATTGCATGAAGCCACTGATGATTTGAGTATCTGCTTAATTCCTCTCCTCTCCCTTTTCTTCTTCCTCCTCCCCCCACTTTTTTTTTTTTGCAATGACAATTATAATTAACCTAACTAATGTGGGTATATAAACATAGAGATACCTATTATATACAAAAGTGGAAGCATCAGTCTGACATTTAGAAACAGGTTGGATGATTAGGGCCTCCCTAGTGGCGCAGCGGCTCAAGTCTCGGCATATGAAGCTGTCCACAGACACTGCAGCACAAGTTTGATCCCCGGCCATGAACAGTCCCACATGGAGCAGCAGACCTCTCCTGTCTCGCACGCTGCTCCCCTCAGCTGTGTGTTTCAGTTGATCTGCCTGTTCTGCTCCCTGCTCTTTCTCTGGGGAATCCTCTCACCACCCCAGCCTCTCACCACCCCAGCCTCCCTACATCCCAGGGGAAAAAAAAAACAAAAACAGGTTGGAGGATCAATGAATAGTCATTGAACATTGAACTACATAACTGGATTGGATTTTGCTTGAAGTTTCATAGTCACAGAATAATGGAATCACATCTTCTGACTATACCGTGATGCTACTTATTTCATTGATAGGGTTATTGCCAGGATGTTATTTCAGGGAAAAATGTGGAAGATCTATTGTGAGTTCTAAAAAACTCACACGACAAAACTCACAGCTTTATTAGAGCCCTTAAGATGAGAAAGAAATTTATGATTTGACAGCAACTGATCAAAATACTGGATCTAAGGAATCCTCAATGACCATATAGTGTCTTGATGGGTGTTTCTGGTTCCATGTTGTGGGGGCTCTGACTGGATTTTGTTCCACTTAACATATTTGTTTATGTCATAGATGGAGACACAGAGGAGAACCTCATCACTTACACAGGTGACAGGGATTCCAAAACTGTTGTAATCCACTGGGTAGCAGGATTAGAATATAACGTTATTTAACAGATTATAGCAACAGTCTAAAATCTATCAAGATAAAATAGAGCAGGGTCCCGAAAGTTCAATGCTCAAATATTGGAGGGTGGAAATGTGTGAAAAACAATTAAGGGATTTTAGATACCAGTTATTTCAATATGAGTAAAAGAAAAAGTGGTCGCCATAAAAGTTACATCAATTTAATATGCTCCTCAAGAGAAGCATAATATGCTCATCCAGGAGAGGGATAACTAAATGCTATTGAATGTTATGTATTCATCATTAGATATTTCATATATACAGAATAATATAATGTGTGCACCATGAATGGTATTTTATTTTGAATACCACATCTTAAATGGGATATATACAAGCTAAAAACTCACTAGTATAAAAATAATATCTAATAATTTTAAAAATTCTCTCATTTAAACTTCCTGGTCTCTTATGGTCTAGGTGTTACAATTTTCCATCAGTTTCTACATCAGAAAACCAAGACTGAAACATGAGTAACATACACACCACCACCCAACTAATAAAAATGGAGCCAAGATTCAAATCCAGCAGATTGGCTTCATGACTCACTCTCTTACTCACTTCCCTATGGAACTTAGGATACTGTTAGAAAAGGGAAGGACGCATAGATCAGATGAAGGAAGAGTTGAAAGGACAAGTGATATAAGAGCTGTCATCAAATACTGGAAGATCTCTCTTCCAGAGGTGGAAGAGGATTACACCTAGGTTCAAAGAAAGAATGGGTGAAACCCATAAGAAATGCAAATTTCACCCAAAGGATGATTTCTAACAGAGAACTGATTAAGTTAAGGAAACTCTCTTTATCAATAATCTTACTGCCATTACTCTAGGTGTTCAATAGAGAAAGAATATGAAGCGAATGGTTTAGAACCTTTTTTAAACTATGATTATTTCACAATTATTAGATTGTGAAATTATATTTAGTGGGATAGTAACAGTATTGTTTTTTAAATGAAATAGAAAAAGAAGAAAAATTATTTAAAGTACAACATTTGTGAAACTTAATATTTTTTAATGTATGTTTGTGTGCTCACTGGGTTGTTAAGACATAGTTCTTATGAGTAATTCAACAGATATAAAAGCTACTGGTTTAAGTAATTGGTCTCCAAATCTTGGTTGGACTTTAAACCAACCAAGAGATATCCCTTCTTTTATGAAATGCAACCACACACTCTCTATTTAGTGAATAGAGAAAAACATAAACCACACAGTGTTTTTCACTACGCTAGATTTGTTTAGTTTAAATGATCACCCCTTAGTCTAAGATTATGTCCTAAATATATCAATGTTAAATGTTCTGTCTTTTTTTTAAAATGTGAAATGGTAGATAACATATCCAGACATGGCCATGATAATACTGCCAATTCCACATGACCTTTTGCAGTATGACTTTGTCACTTTTCCATCAAAAGGTGGAGTTTATTTCTCCTCCCCTTAAATCTGGCTGGCCCTATAACCTGCTTTCAGAAATGATGCTGTTTAACTTTCAAGGTTGGGGTATAAGATATCTCAACTTAACTTGGCATATCATAAAATGTTTTTTCTTGTAATCCAGGCACCATCTGGTGAGAGAGCTTAAATAGACATATGGTGAGATCCATTTAGAGGAGAAGGTTCCTGCTATTTGCCAAGCTGACATGTAAGTGAGGCTAATTTTGATCTTCCAGCCAGCCAGGTGTCAACATGTGAGGCACGAATTCTCACCTAACCTAAAAAATTGTGGGTTCTAATGAATTACTGTTGTGAGTCATTAAGTTTTAGGATGACTTAGTATATAGCAATAGGTAATGAAAGCAGACGATGACAATAGATCCCAGCCAGTTGTCTTAGTGCTTAAATGTCCACTCTTGGCGAAATAAAAATGGGTAACCTGATGCATGTCCCTGTTTTTTTCTTGACCTCTTTGTGCTATAAAATTGGGTCCTTAAGAACCTCTGAACTAGACTTTCCTTTCAATCCCAAGGTTCTACGAGAGAGCCCCTCTTTTGTAAAATGTAACCACACACTCATTTTGTCTTTCCTTTTTGTTTTTTTTTAATCAGGTTAACATGAGTTTTCAACCCATATATGATTTTGGGGAATAGGTCCATACCACCTCAAATGTATGTCACTACAGCACCCCCAACCAAATACTCTTATTGCCCTTGCCAGATAGAATAAATAGTACTTCCCATAAAATTAGAACATTATAACTATTTTAGTGTTTCTCATACTATTGTTTAAGAATATACACTTCTATTTGCTGAACTATCTTGAGGACAGGAACTCTGTCTTATCCATCCTTGTCTTCTCATCACTGATATTAGTGCCAGGCATGTAGTATATTCTTAATATTGATCTAGTAGAACTAAATTTTAGCTTCTTTTTAAAAATAAATTCTTTTGTATCATATTTTGTTTCCTTCAATAATAGGCATGCTAGGGGAGGGCATGTGAATGTGCTGTCGGGTGCAAATTTATCTCTGGAAATGTAATGAGAAGAGAATAAAAGTGTTGAGAATACAGGAAAAGGAAAATCACCACATGTATGAATGGCATTGTATGTCATTATTCTGAAATATGTTCCCAAATATCAACTTACTATAGTCTCAGAAAGAAAGGGGTATATTTCTATTTCACCTCTCAAGAGCTTCTGCAAAAAATTGAAATCAGTTCTTTCAACCTAAATCTTTCTACTGGCAATGGAGAATCAATAAAATATTTTCCATATCAATGCTTATTCTCCTGGTTATGTGGCTGTATTGTATTCTCTGTTCACAATAGAGCCAAAAACAGAACAATTTTATCTGCTATTTTTCTACATTAAATGTAATTAGACCAATAGTAAGTGAACCACCCACTGATTATATTGGAACCATCTACTGATTAGACCAGTTAAAAATTTAATACTTTAATGAAAACACCTATTTTCAAGTTATTAAATAATGTAATTATTCACTTCTGTGAGTTCCTTGCTATTGATACAGCTATCAACTTCTGATTAAAAGATTACTAGAAGTGACTATAGAGGAAGGCAGGAGGACCTGTTGAATGTTGTGAAATTCATTTTATGCCCAAGACATTTCTCTTCAGAAATTGTGTCTGTGACAAAGACAACCTTGACTGTACCAGTGAGTATCTCAGGCACAATTCCTCTTCAGCTGCAGGGATTTACATGGGGTCTGAAAAGCTGAACTGCCCAAATTGTAGAATGTGCAAAGTTGGGCTGAATCTGAACTGAACTGCTGAACTGAAGATGACTAATTTTTATCATAGTTTAAAAATAAAGATCTTTTGTAAAAATTAAATTCTGCTAGTAAATTGTAAACCATTTAACCTCTCTTATTAAATGAATGCAAGAGATCCACTGGTTTTATCTAAATTTTAAGATAGAGGAAAATTTTTATGGGCTGGAGAATAATTTTATTGCTCAGTTCCATATTATCAAGAGGTCTGAGAGCATCACTGCACTGTCCTTCCCGAAAGAGTCCATTCTTAAACCAAAAGAAGAGGAAGTGGGAACATGATTGGGCAATTCTCATTTTTGTAATAAATCCTAGGTTAGCTTTGACTTTCTTGGATCTGATGATTCCCCATCATAAGAAGAAACATCTTTAATAAATTAGGAGCTTGTGGTGGTTGAGTAGAGGAATTCCCTGTACTATTTGAATGAATTAAAGCATTTTCTTTAAAGGGGAAAGGGACTTTAGATGTTTCACTTTAGATGTTTAATTTCTCAATTTTTAAGCCACATTTTATTGAATCTTCACACCACTGGTGTACTGAAACCAGGAATCATTTCCACAGCCTGGTCTCAAGAGTTTGGAGGTGGGAGTTTGTAAATTTTTTTTAAAGATTTATTTTATTTATACATACAAGTTGGGGTGTAGGCCAGAGGTGTGTGTGTGTGGGGGGGGTGATGAGAGGATTCACCAGAAACAGAGTGGGGAGCAGAACAGGCAGATCTACTGACGTACACTGCTGAGGGGAGCAGCAGGCAAGTCAGGAGAGGTCTGCTGCACCAATTGGGAAGGATCCTGGCCAGGTATCAAACGCTTGCTACAGTGGCTCTGGATAGCTTCATAGCAGTGTGCTTAACCTGCTGAGCCACCAGGGAGGCCTGTAAATATTTTTTTAAAGATATTTTATCTGTTCATAAATTCTAACACATGCTATTCCCTTTGCATTGTCAGATGAATACCATCACTTTTTATTAGTATTTTTCAGTTAGATAACACTACATATTTTACACACATTGAAATTATATTATATTAAATCAAGGTGAGTAAAAAAAAATAATAATTCCAGAAGAGGTAAAAATGAACCTAAAGTAACTTATGCTATAGAGCAGCTGTCACCAAGAGGTTTCCATGCAGGGATAATACATAGAATGCAAACATGGAAAAGGCAATTTTTCTATGGTTTTCATGCACAAAAGAACTCATGTGAGATTATATTGTCACTTAGAAGAGTAGATAGAGATCACAACTATTAAAAGAGAAATTCTGAATTTGAAAATGGGTGTAGGTAACTGAGCAAGGTCTAATTAACTGTCATTCTCATGAACACTAAGTACTGACTAGAGACAAAAACTGAAGACCGTCAAAATCCCTCCGTGTCTTTCTTACTCCTTCGACCTAATTTTAGCAGATTCCTCCCTAGAATGTTCACCGCTTCTCTCAGGTCCTGGTCCTTCCCACCAACATACTCCCTAGACACACAATAGCTATGGAAATTTTAGACTCCTCTAATATCACATTCACAGGGAAGTGGAATTTGGGTTTTCTAGAAGTGCCATTGGTCTCTAAACTTTGACTTGTTCTCTGTGAGCAAGGACCTTCCTCCCTAGGCTGTTTCACTCATTTCTCTGTACTCACTGTTCTAGTTGTTTTATACAACCTTCTTAAGAGCCTAGAAATTATAGAATTAAGTCCAGGCTCCATTCCCCAGGAACATTAGCCACAGCGAAGTTTTGAAGATTCCAATTCAGCCCTCTTGCATCTCTAGGGAACTACCTTAGGCTGTGAATCCCCACAGTAGAGATCAGTAAGGAGGAACACAAGCCCTCAAAGCACCATTTGACAAACTCAGAACTCTCACTAGAAAGTAGTCCCAGGGTCACAATATAATTTTCCTACCCATTCTACCTTCCACATTTCCACCACCTCCATCTTAACTCAAATTCATATCCTGTTGGCCTTCAGCCTGTATCCCTGATAAAGATGACTTAAGCAATATCAAAGTCAGTTGAAGAAAAGAAATGCTTTTGCAAAGAGTGGATATAATAATCAACTGGGTCAAGAACGTGAATTTTTTTTAAAAGGTTTATGTATTTATGCATACAAGCTGGGGTACAGGCCAGAGGCGTGGGGTGGCAAGAGGGATCACCAGAGACAGAGTGGGGAGCAGAACAGGCAGATCCGTCGGAAATACAGCGGGCGAGGCAAGAGAGGGCCGCCACGCCATGTGGGAATCTCCCCAGCCCCATTGTTGAACTCACGTCGCCGCTGCCCCCGACAGTTCCACAGTGCAGTGCTTAACCGCTGCACCACTAGGGAGGCCCAAGAACATGAATTTGTAACATGAGAAGAGTGGTCAAGACTGAAAGATGAGATAGCTGACTTTGGTTTTAAATGACTATAAGCATAGATCAGTGCAGAAGAAATGCTCCTTTCTGAGTTCAAGCGAAATACAAATAGTTTAGTGAGAAGAAATTTGGGCTCCAGACAAAGGAAGTGTAGGAGACAGATAGGATATAATTATGACATGATTTTAAAATTGCAATAAACACAGTGTCAACCTAGGATAATTTCCCACAAAGTCCCCAAGTCACAGGAGGTAACTCTGTAAGTAAAAGAGATATAGTAATAAAACATCCATAATCAGGGTGACTCTGCTTTGTTCTAGAAGTCCAGAAAATAGCAGAGTTTAAAGAATAGTGGAATGACTCAGTAGCTAGAGCTGTGGCCCCCAACATCTGGTTCTAGACAAGTGTGTGCAGTGATGGCAATGGTTTACCTTGGTAACTTAAAAAAAAAAGCAAAACCTGGACTCAGTCTCTGAAGGTTCCCCAGGAGATGTGAGGTGGGAACCAGGAAATGGCATTTTTTTTAAAGGCTCCTGGTTGATTCATATGTGCAGCCAGAATTATAACTGGGCTAGAAGCCACAAATTCTGAACTCAGTGACTAATGTCTCCTGCTAAAGTGTTGATTCTGGCTCAAAAAGTCCACAAGATAAAATAATGAGCAAAAAGCATAATATGTAGGTGTGTGAATGAGAAGATGCTTACAATTGGAGCAAGATGGAATTTCTGACAAGTAGTTAAAGAAGAAATAAGCACCAATAAGCAAGCAACTGGAGAATTGCCAATAAAGTGTGAAACTTACATCAGAAAAAAGAAAGATTCTCAGAGACAGCTGCTAGCAAAATTTTTAAGATGTTATTGAAAGAATGGCAATAGAGTTAGTGCTATTAAATCATGTATTACTTTCTTGCTTTCTTTATCACATGCCTAATTCCTCTGTTCCAGTGTCTATAGTTATGTCTTCATAATCTCTCCACTCTGCCTTTCACCCATTTTACTGACACTATACTTTCTGTTTTCAAACTTCGTTCACCATTTTCACTGGAAGATCAAGTAATATGTTAAAAGAGTGTATTTTGGAGTTAGCCTTCTCTGGATTCAAATCCTGATTAACTCCTCTCTTAGCTAAGTTTACTGTAACAAGACACCAACGAATGGGTGGCTTAAACAATAGAGATTTCTTTCACATAGTTCAGAAAGGCTGCAAAGTACAAGATCAAGTTTCCAACATGGACCAGTTCTGGGGAGCGTCACCTGCCTGGTGTGCAGGTGGCTGTCCTCTTGCTGTGTCATCATGGGGTGGAGTGCAGAAAGAAAGGTCAAGTTATCCTGCCTCTTCTTATACAGGAATAATCTCATCATGAGGACTCCACCTTCATGACCTAATTACCTCCCAAAGTTTCCATCTCTAAATACCATCACTATATATATATAGTTTCAAGATGTGGATTTCTGGGAGACACAAGCTTGCAGTGCAACAGTCCCCTACTAGTTACCCAGCTAGAGGGGTACTTGAACCTCAGTTTCCTCATTTGTTTAGAGGTTCAAATTTTACTGTTCTTCTCCTTTACCTTCCTACTGTATTAGGGACTTCAATTTTCTTAAAACTTTCTTTTTCATCACCTCATCACCACATTATCTTCCTTTCCCTCCTCTTACTATGCTCTTCAGTCTCAATGTCTTTTTTTTTTTTACTTCTCCTCATTGAAATATATTCTCCCCCAGACCACCATAGCATGACTTGTAGTTAGAAGACTCCTATTCACTCCTTATTAAGTATTTATGCTGACATCATTATTAGGTCCCCTCATCTGGACTCCATAATGCCCTTTGCACACTAATTATAGTGCAGTGTTATTCTCCTTTCTCACCAGATGGTGAATTTCCTAAAAGAAGGGACTGGTAACCTGGGAGCATAATTCCTACTCAGCGAGTATGTTTTAGAAGGAGAGGAAAAATTGAAAAAAATGAAGGAAGGAAGGTTCTAGTTTCCCAAGTGTGTGTAATGCACATTTTCTAAGCAATTCAGATTATTCTTCACCTTTCCAGTGGTTAGGTTAGGACCAGGCAAAGCTAGGAAAGTTTGTACCAGTGAAGCTTATTTGAACCTCTGGGAAAGGAAAAATAATCAAGTTTCTCCACCCTGCTGATGACCAACCCCATGATCTTGAGGAAAATCAGCCTCAAGACTGGGACACAAGAACGGGAATATGGAGGAACCTGATGTTGTTGAGTCACCAAATCAACGAGTCCGGAAGCTTGACCTCCCTCTGGACTTTTCTGTTCCATGTGATAATACATTTGGTTATTGCTTACCACCTATAATGTTGTACATATTACATGTTACATATTGGCTATTTGGCCTTCTCAACCATACACACACACACACACACACACACACACACACACACACAACCAATTTTACTTTACATTAGTTTCCAGAAACATTACATACAAAATTTTCTCTCATTGAACCTTGAACACTTTATTATTTGGTACTTTTAGAGGTCCTTTGGGGGAAGATATTGGTTCACTTTTGTCTTCACTCCCTTGAACACTGAAATTCTTTAATATGATACTTATTGACATCATTCCGAGACATACTGGAATAAATGCCATTCTCATCTTAAAAATATTCTTTATACTTTCTTCCACATGTTTAAATACTGATGATTTTCAAGTTCTTGTTCAAACCCAATTTTCTGGGACTGAGCTTGCCTAGGCTGTGAATGGCCCTCTCTCTTCAGAACAACTGTTTCAGATATAATGTGTGTTGTTTATGATAGCTTCTCTAGTACTTATAGTTTCTCTAGTACTTACAGCTTCTCTAGTACTTATAGCATTGTTTTGTCTTGTGTTTATGCTTTGGGTCACAATAGTGAAGTCATGAAAAGATGTAATCAGGTGTTTGCCTACTCTGTCTACTTCTGAATACTTTGTCTACTCTGAATACTTCTCAGGCGCAAAACAATGACTTTGGGGTCAGTAACACAGTCTGCTGTTTGTATTTCCCTCATTTACCCAGGTAGGGATCATGTGGCAGGCCCCAGAATGATTCATACACAAATGCCTGGCACATCCCCTGAGCTTTAGGTCCACTGAAATTGGCAATAACTTTTCTGGTCCTGGGAACCCAGAAGTGTGCAGGAAGGCATGTCACCCTGCCCTATTATTGAGGAGAATTGAAGAGAAGGGGACAGCATCCTAGTGAAGACAATGTTCAGGAAAGTGTCAACCAGGCCATGAATCCATGTGGCAGTTGGAGGAACAGAAAAGGGTCTAAAGGAGAGCAGGGCAAATGCAAGTTGTTCTGATATATTCAGGTTTGAGTTGAGATAATGATGCAATTATAAAATCTTACCTGTCCTTCAATGTGTAGTTCAAATTCCACTTCCTTCTCAAGCTATCTGCAGTTACCACAGTCTTTGGTGAGTTCACCTTTGTAGTATGGTTCCTTGACCTTCCACGTCTGTTCCACAGTGTAGTGCCTTGTCTGGATACTCACAGAGTGTGGACATATTTACATGCTTTTTTGTCTCCTCAACCAGAATGTATATTCCTGACAGCCAGTTATACTTCTGTTTAATGAAGTGGGGTGTTAAAATGTGAGTCCTTGAGTCAGATCGCCTGGATTTGTATCCCAGACAAATTCCTTAATAGATTGATGTCCTTGGACATTTCAGCTAATCCCAATTTCCGTTTTCTTCATCTGTCATTTGAAATAACAACACCCAGCCCAACAATACCTTTTTTATAGGCTAGGGTTGCAGGGAGTATGTGAAAAATGCATATAAAACACCACACTGGATAATAGTCATTCAGTAAATCTTAGCTATGATTATTACTGTTGGTAAATCTAACAATATCCAGCCCTATACACTCAAATAGTGGGTGCTCAAGTAAACATTTCTTGAGTGAAGTCAAAACATAAATGAATAAGTGAGTCTCACCAAGGCATCTCAGAGATGGAATGTTACATAAGACCAGATTCAGGAAACCGAGGACAGAGGGTGGAATTAGGCATGGCGGAAGTCATAGCTCTTAAATTTCAGCCTTAAATAGGCTTCCTACCATGTAATGATCCTGCAGATTTTATGTGGTTTCCTTCCTTTTCAGTTTCACTATGTCCCAAAATCATCTTGAGCCTTTGGCGGGCTGATTCAAGGAAGACTGTCCCAGAGTTTTATAATACAAAACTCTGTTTTGAGAAATCTTCTGGCTCTTCCATTTCCTGCCACTCGAAAGGAGCCCTGCTCTGTTTTGACTCTTGCTGCACACTGCATCTCCCATGGGCTGCCAGTGGGATAGTGTAGGTTTAAAGTATATATTTTCTGCTTTAGTGTCAATGCCATGACTTGAATTATTTCAAAGGTGATTTCTCATCATTCTAACACATTAATATCCTTTTATTCATGAAAAATTTTGATGAGTTTTGTCTTCGTGCCTTTGAATTAACACTGTTTCCTGCAGCATGTCCTTGTATGTGCTTTGTCTAAGTGAATTTTGAAGTGTCCTGATCTCTCTTTATTCTGATGTCAAGTTCACAACTGAGGCATGTTGGTGGGGTTTGGGGGAAGAGGGGAAGGGAGCTTAGAATAAGCACTGGAAATTCTTACAATTCATTCAATAGTCTTAAAGGTCCTTCATATCTGCAATATGTTTTTATAAAAGATCTAGGAACTTTGTAATACATGAAGTCCAGGTACACCTTACCTTTCCTCCCCTATATTCCCATTAAATCAACAAGAGGCAGAAGGGAATTTCCAGAAACCCATACACATGCAGAGCTCACTTTCCGTGGCAGTGTCATGCAACTACATGTGACCAAATGAATCAGCAGAGGGATTCCTTAATCCACCCCTTCAGCAATACCCAGAAGCAGAATCGGCAAGTTCCAAGGGCTGCATGGAAGCCCATTGTGCTGTAGATAGAACTGCTGAAAAGAAATTTGAAGAGGAATTTGAAGAGGGAAGAAGTGTATGAGCAACTTGGAGATTTACAGGTGGCCTTTGGAAGTTGGATTTGGAGGCATTAGCCAATAAGATGTGATTCAGTCCCCAAAAGAAATCACTCAACTGCTTGAGTTAGTAACTGCATCCCGGAGGAAGTACGCATCTTCCGTCTCTTCACCTGAGGAATTTCTGGGACACATTTTAAAGGGAAGCAAAACCTGTCTTTTAAATCTCTTGACTAAAAACAACAAAAGCAAATGCTGTGATTTTCCTTCTAATTGTTGGACAAAGGAAGGATACGGTTCCAATATGTCTGTCATGGCCCTCTGTTTAGCATTGTGGTAATTTGCTGGGATCTTTGTCTCTATGTGAGGGGCACCACATACCACCCTGGTTCCCACCAGAGTCAGCGGTCTGTTTCCTCTTTGTCTTCCTTCTGAACTACCACTGCATGCCTTCCACCTCCCCAAATGTGCTGTCTTGCATTATTCAACTAAAAAGATGCTTTACCAGCACCAGTGTCCTCAGATGTGGTTCACTCAAATAGCATCCTACCAGCAACTAAACAGTAACTGGCATCCATCAGCATCTGACAAGCGAATGAGCTGGGAGACAAGACCGCTTCAGGCTTAAACAAACGACAATGAGAACATGTGTGGATTCCAAAAGAACACACGCCAAATCTAATAAAGACTTGGTGCCACAAAAGGCTGTGTGAGTCGAGGATGCTGGAGGTCTTTTGTTTTCCTCCTGGGTTTGCTTGTAGTTTTGTCTCTGGAAGTGAAGGTCCCAAATCTACTCTCCCTGTGATTGTGCTCCCTCTCTGTAGTCACCTCAGAGGGACTCGAGCTTGGCCACAGGGTGCATGCATTAAGGGCCCTGGTGAAGTTTCCACACTGCAGTGCCTGGAGCAGAACATTAAATCCATGCTTCATTGGTAGTAGCTACAGAACTTCATGAAAACTAAGTGTTGTACTTACAGAGTGAAGAGTAGTTGTATTTACAGAGTTGAGAGTGAGTGCTATCAGAAGCATCTAGAAGCTTTACAGAGGGGATATTTGAACTGGGTCTGGAGAAAAGCAAGATAGCATCATTGCCCTAAGGAGACAGAAACAAAGACTGAGCCAAAAGACTGTGGCATATTCAGGTTTTCTAGAGATAGTCTTATATTCATTAAGAAAAGAATTTTATTGAAGTAACATTGGTTTATAATATTATATAAATTTCAGATATATAGTCACAAATCAACATACACTCCAGTAAGATCACCACACTTCTTTTTTAATATATAAAAGTAGAAACTTGACAAATTTCAGACAGTGCTGTAAAGAAAATTGTTCTCTTTCAGACAACATTGAGGGAGAGGGGAAGGTTTAGTGGTTTGGGAAAAAGACAAGTGGATTGGCCCTGAAATCTGGCTGAAAGTTCTTTCTGATTTCACATTTTCATACTTTTTCTGGGTTTCTGAATTCTAAGATTCCCTCACATTCTATTTTTTAAAAGGCACAGTTGTCATAGCAAGGAGAGGAGGGGAGCAGGAAGAGAGGGAGAAAGGCTCTCAGGTTCAAGGGAGCTGAACGGCAGGTGCGGGCTGTTGAGAGCCCTGGCCTGTGTCGGGAGGGCCTTTGACCCCGGAAGAAGGCAGCAGAACCGACCTCTTTCCCTTTGCTAATAAGCCTGCTGCACCCTCCATCTGTGTCAGAAAACTGCCATGAGCCCTCGCCCGTGTAACTCCAGGCCGGGCCTTGCACACTCATCGTTCACCAGACTGTGCGCAAACTCTCCGGAGGGAAGGGAAGGAGGCAATGGAAAGGAAACCACCGTCTCAGGAACTGCACAGGGGCCTGACACGTATCAAAATGCAACAGAAATCTCATTCAGCAGGTATCTTGGGTTAAGTTATTGTGTGGAAAAGGGAATATGGTGGGGAGACGGGTGTTGGCCAGGTGAGAAGGGAGGGGGCGGCAAAGGGAAGAGGGTGGTGTGAGGGGTAGAATTCCTGACCTTTTCAGTAGAAGAGTATAGAAAAAGATGAGTGTAGCTTCCATATGGTCATCAGCAAATGTCAATTTTTCATCTTTTTGGTCCGTGTAAATCTGGTTTCCTGTCCTTGACCCTAAATTACTTGATTCTGTCAGGAGGCAGCTGCTTCTATAAAGCCTTGCACTGCTCAGCAGACGTCCAGGGGCGGGGGCGTGGGGCCAGGAGGTGGCTGCCCTGACTCCAATTTAGACTGTCTCTGGGTGAGCTGTGGCAGCGAGAGGTCCTGTGAAAAGCGTCTGGGCTGCCTTTCTGGCCATTCTCCAGTAAGAACTGTTCACAGGCCTGTTCTCAGGCGGCCTCGTTCCAGAGGGTCTAACTGGGAACACAACATGCATTGCATTTTTTTTCACCAACCTCAAAGAGATCCTTTTATGGACAGACCCGGGACAGCCTCCTTTAAAAAAAAATCCCTGTTGAGAAGCTGACCTCCCTTGACCTGGGTGAGGCAACAGGTGACCCCCTCAGAGAGTGGGTAGTTCAAAGCGGCTCTGTCTCTGGGGTCTCAGGGGAACTGAAGACAAATAAAGCTTTCAGCCTGAAAGGACACAGGCGTTGCCATTGAGTTAGGTGGCAGTGGGGCCTGACCTAAAGGAGCTGCGGCTGGCTCTACAACTTTAGAAACTCACTGGTTATAGCAGGATGTGTAACTACTTTTTGGAACAGTTGCTTGGATTCTTATCCAAATATACCTGAATGCATGTGGCTTAGGAGCTTACCCTTAAATGAATTCTCCTCTGTGGATAGCAGTGGGTAGGAGGTTCTGAGTTAGGCCAGGCTTGCAATATCACTTATGATGCACTTGTTTAAAGGGATTTTTCTTAAGACCAAAATTTTTCAGATCTCCCAGAAAACATTGATTTTATGTTGTTAATTTTTAGTTTATTTTATACATTATATCATAAGCATCATAAGATGAAATGAAATTCAAGATTGGTCCTGGCTACCACTCAAAAATTAGCAACTTGGATGTACAGATATTGTATGAAAAAAGAGCTAGCAGTCATGGCCCTATATAATGGAAAGTTGAAGGGTTTGATTATTTTTGGTACAAGTGTACTTGAGTCAAATTTTAATGGCCTTCTTTGGTCATGTACTCATATCTCTATATTTACTTTATGTTTGGAGTGATAAAAGGGAAGGAAGCTACCAAAATACTGAATTCTTTTTCTACTATTAAGAGACTTGGAATAGATGAAGCATTTGTCTTTTTGGTGTATTTTTATTCCACTTTTAAATACTTGTTCATTTATTTATTTTATTATAGTCTCACTCATATATATATGTATGTATGTATATATATATATAAATTTAACATGTATGTAGCATTCATATAGTGTATTGCACTAATTTATTTATTCCAAATTGTTGCTATAAAATCAAGAGAAGACATAATGGTTGTCACAAGAGTCTAAAAGACCTAGTGAGAAAATGGAAATGGTACCACACACAGAGTGCTCAGAGACAGGAGAATGTAGGCTTGTATTTATTATTTCATTGGATTCAAGAAGTTGACATAGCAAGTAGCATGACTTTGGGACTTGGAGCTAACCCAGAGCTACTCAGACATGGAATGACGCTTCAGATAATTTGACCCCTTCTCTGTGCTCCTTTAGCCATGGGTGGGAAGCCCAGGGAAAACCACTGGCAATTCAAAAAAAAATTATTCATTAAGTTCTAATAGTGCTTATTCACATCAGAAGAACCAAACCCTAATCTTGAGTGACTGGTTGGCTCACCAAACGCTGTTTCTCATGGCATCTGCATTTGTGAAAGGGATATTTAGAACACAAGTTACTCCACAGTTATGTATCAGGGATAACATAATAATGATAGTCATTTACATAGAGACCATTCTTTACTAGTTACAAAATTCTTTTACACACAAAAGAGCTTTGAAAGGAAGAAGATTATAAGATTGCTGAGATGAGTAAGAAAGACAGAGCGACCCTACTGTATGTGTGAAGATTTTCAGTCAAGAGGAATTCCAAAGCTACATAACTTTTCCCCAGAATAGGGGGAGGGCGGTCCCCTGCATTGGGTACCCCAACCTCCCTATTCTGCAGGGCAGAAATGACCCTATAGAGTCCCACTATTGAGGGATGCTGGGAAAAACCTCCAGAAGAATCTAAGAACTACAGGGAATGGAGAACAAATCCTGAAATGACCCCCAAAAGACTCACCCAGTGATCCAGCACAGTAACACTCACCTGAAATCCCCCAACTCATATATGAAGGGAACATATCGACCACATTCCCAGCATCTGCCTGACAGGTAGAAAGCTCTGGGGTGATCCCCAGGTGGGAAACTAAGTTGGGCACCATCCTGGCAACTTCACACCGTCTTGCGAATTCCAGTGGATGCTCATCTTAGAACTCACTCCTCAGCCTACTAGAGCCTATGAATGAACCCTGCTAAGAGCTTCATTTACCTCATAAGGATCTGCTTGGCAATGTCTAGAACCAGAACCATTTCGGGTCACTGCCATACCCCAAAAGCTATGCAGGTGCCACTGGGATTGGCTGGCAGCTGGGCCTACCCTACCTGCCACACAATAGCAATGAACTGGGATTGGCAGAACTCATAGAACTGCACACCCAGCACACCACCACTTCCTGCTTCCACTGTGGCCACCACAGCATGCAGCTGGCCAGGCCAACAGCTCCACATACTGTCTTACTGCCATAGGAGGAGTGGGGTGTAGCCCACACCAGATGCATGTGGAGCACCTAGCTCAGGTAGCCATGGTGGACTGGACTCTCAGACTCCATGAAACAACAGCTGCATAAGCCATTCCTATAAGCCAGGAGAGGGACTAGAGTTCACTAATACTCAAAAGTAAGTGCAGGGAATCAGACAAAAAGAGGAGACAGCAGAACATGTCCAGAATGAAAGGACAAAATACCTGAAAATAGGTTGTAAAAAAATAGAAATAAGCAAACTACCTGATGATGAGTTCAAAGTAATGAATAAAGATGCTCCCCAAACTTGAGAGTCTAGAAACTTTAAGAAAGATCCAAATAGAAGTCACAGAGCTGAAATAAACAATGATAGAATAGAAAAGTGCAATAGACAGTTCCAATAGTTGATTGAATGAAGCAGAGTTATGGAGTGAGCTGGGAGATAATACAACAGAACTCACCCAGAATGAACAGCGAAATGAAAAAAGAACTTTAAAAAAGCGAAGACAGCTTCTGGAACATCAAGAGAAATAATATTTGCATTAGATGAATCCCAGAGGAGAAGACTTAAAGGGCCAGAAAAATCATTTGAGGGAATAATAACTGGAAATTTCTGTAATTTTGGAAAAGAAACAAATATCCAGACACAGAAAGACAAGAAAGTTTCAAGTAAGAGGAATTCAAAGAGACCCATACCAAGTCACATCATAATTAAAGAAGCAAAAGTTAGAGAGGATCTTAAAAGCAGTGAGAGAGAAGCAACTTGTCACATATACTGGAAACCCCACACACAGTCATCAGCAGACTTGTCAACAGAAATTTTAGACTGGAAGAGAATGGCAGGGAATACTCAAGTGCTGAAAGAAAAAAATTTCCAACCAAAAATTCTTTGCCTGGCAAGTTTAACATTCAGAATTGAAAGAGAGATGAAAGAGTTTCCCAGATAAAGAAAAGCTAAAGATGTTCATAACCAATAAAATGGCCTTGAAAGAAATGTTAAAGGGACTTCTTTAAACTGGAAAGAAATGGCACTAACAACAAGAAAACACAAGGAAGAAAAGAAACCTCAATGGAAAAGGTAATTATACAGTAAAAGTATTGTATCAATCACTTATAAAGCAAGCATGAAGATAAAAAGACAAAAGTAGTAAAATTAGCTAAAGCTGCAATAATTAATCAATGGATATATATATATATATATATAATATAAGGATGTGAAATGAGACATCAAAAGGATAAAATGTAGGAGGAGAGAGTAAAAACAAATGTAAAGTTTTGGAATGGGTTCAAAGTTAAGGAGTTATCAACCCAAAACAAAATGCCATACACATAGGATTTTCTAGGTGAAATAAGTCAGACAGAGGAAAAACAAATGTCATATGACTTCATTTATATGTGGGATCTAAAATAACAGAACTCATAAAAACAATTAATTGGTGAGTGCAGTGGTGGAGGATGGGGAATAAGTGAAGGTGTTTAAAGGTACAAGCTTCCAGTTATAAGATTGATAAATTCTGGGTATGTAATGTACGGCATGTTGGGTAGAGTTAACAACACTGTATTATATAATTGAAAGTTGCTAATAGACTAAATCTTTAAAGTTCTTATTACAAGAAAAAAATTAATAATGTAAGGTAATAGTTATTAACTAGACTTACTGTGTTCATCATTTGTAATATATACACATATCAAATCATTTTACTGTATATCTCAAACTAATACAATGTTATGTGTCAATTAAACTCATAAAACTGAGGGAGGTGAAGTATTATCAAATGTGGTATAGTATATGTAACTGGATTTTAAAACTAAAAAAATACTTTGCACAAAAATTAATTAATTAAAATGATCCTGCCTTGATTTCCGTGACTCAGTTTCCAATATCTAAGCCAGGAAACAGAGAAAGGAGAAAAGAAACTGGCATTTGGTTTTGGATTTTAGCTCACAGAGGTAGTTGGGTATATATTTCTCAAAATTTAAGAATTTGGAGATCATCTTTCACAAACAGTAAACAGAATTAGGGAATGAGTAAGATTATATAGGTAGAACATCATAGTGAAAAGTAAATCGGGTCAATGACAGTACCTAAGGAACACCTGTGTTTGAAAGTATTAAAGAGGAGTCTGCAATGCAGGTTTAAGAATACAATTATTGGGGGAGGGGGAGATGTGAAACAAGAATATGCTGTTTTGCTGACACCAGAATAGGACATAGTGGTAGGAATGACATCAAGAATGTTACATACTGGGCCTCCCCGGTGCCACAGCGGTTAGGTGCTGCGCTGTGGAGCTGTTGGCAGCGGCGACGCGAGTTCGATGCCCGGCCTGGGAGAATCCCACATGGCGCGGCGGACCTCTCCTGCCTCGCCCACTGCTCCCCTCAGCAGTGTATTTCTGATCTGCCTGTTCTGCTACCCGCTCCGTCTCTGGTGGGCCCTCTCGCTGTCCCACGCCTCTGGCCAGTACCCCAGCTTGTATGTATAAATAAAAAATAAATCTTTAAAAAAAAATGTTACATACTACAATGAAACCATGTAAAATAAGGACCAAAAAAAAATGATCACTGGAATGTGATGATAATTGTAGCTAATTTTAAGAACTATTTTGGTGGAATTCACTGTATTGCAGTGAATTCAGGGATGATTTGGAGGTGAAAGGTCAAGACAATGGTAAAGATACCACTTTCAAGGAATTTGGCCATGAAATGCATGACATCAATAAGCCAAAAGCCAGAACTGTGGACTGGAATATATTTTGAGAGCGGCAATTACTTTTACTGACTGAGAGGATACACGAGAACAGAGAGGACTCAATGGAGCAACATTCTAGAACAGACAGTGTGGTAGACAGAGAAACACGAAGATGTCCATATCATAATCTCTAGAACCTGTGAGGCTGATATCCTGCATGGCAAAAAGAATTTGTGATTAAAGATCTTAGAACAGAGGGGTTATCTTGGATTATCTACATTGGCACAATGTAGTCCCCAGGGCCCTTAAAGAAGGAGGGGGAGGCTCAGAGTAAACAGTAAGAGATAGGATGATGGAAATAAGAGGTTGAGCTGATGCTCGAAAGGAGCCATAAGCTTATAAACAACTCTTTCTAGAAGTCTTGCTATGAAATAGAGGACATTGTAAGATGGCATTTAATTGGAAATATGGGATATTATAAGGCTAGGGATAGCAGGTGATCTCTAGAAGTTTTGAAGGCAAGGAAGTGGACTCTCCCCTCAGAGGCTCCAGACAGAACTAGTCCTGCCAACACCTTGACTTTAATCCAGTGAAACTGATTTTAGACATTTGCTTCCAAAACTAAAAGATAATCAATTTGTGTTATTTTAGGGCCCTAAATTAGTCGTAAATTGTTACAGCAGCAACAGGAAACTAATAGAGACAGTAATAGTTGAACCAAAAAGCAAATGGATTATTTCTAGGAGGGCAGGAGGCGAAATACCTTTCATAGAGAAAGGAGGAAGGAAAGTAAAGATAGGTTGAACTGAGGCTTTGTTTGCAGGTATATGGTGTATGTATATTTTACATAGAGCAGGGCAAGCTTAGAGGAAGGGAAATAAGTTTATTGAAGGAGGTTGGGGAGATTTCATGTGTCCTCTCTATTTTGTCAGTGAAATAGATTATTTTCTGAGAGAGAGAGAATAGTAATATAGTAAGAATATAGTAAGAATTACAATGAAAATAATGAAGAGTAAGAATACTCATCATGAGAAAATAGAGCCAAGATGGGAAGAGATCCAAGCAGCATTTGAGCTAAGTGCTTAAACTCCTTTTAAGGAGTGGAGCTGCTTGTATCTAATTGATATACATATCATTTTCCTACCTGATGAGCAAAAATTTAAAGATATATAATATCCATTGGCTGATAACAATGTGGGAGGCATGGTACTTTAATTAGTTGCCAGTGGGACCGTGAAAAACAGTAATCTTTTCAATGGTGAGGAAATATTTATTAAAATTTAAAACATATATACACACACACACATGCACACAGAGAACCCTTTCTGAAATCTGTCTTCTAAAAATAAAAGTACTAATATGAAAAAAATATGTAATTAATCTTGGAAACAACCATTGATTAACCACTACTGTCTTCATTAGTGCCATACTCTTATTTTCTGTAACATCCTAATCATCAGCCTTTATATTTGTTTTCTTGTCTTAAAAAGAAAATTTCCTAAATCCCGTATTTCCAATCAAACGCCATCTTACAATGTCCTTTATATTTCCATTTCCTTTGCACATTCATCTTTTGCAGCTCATTCGGTCAGGTTTAATTCTCTCTTCTTTTCACTTGATATTTTCCACCTAGGCATTTTCATTCATTCCTAAGCCCTGAATTAACATCTCTAGATGATGATTCCACATGTATAGATTTCACTCAGCTCTCTTTTACAAATTTCAGGCTAGTATACGTAACAGTCCTTCTGCAATTTCTCTGAAATATTTCTCAGAATCTTTGACTAGCTTGGGACCCCTTACTAGTGCCTCCAGATCACCTTAAAGTTTTCTACTATGCTGTTGTAATTTTACTATCCATCTTCTTCCTGGGAATGTGCTCTGTGAGGGCAGGATCCCCAGAACTGTTTTATTCATCACTTTGTAATATCTGGCAAAGTGCTTGGTTTGTAATTACTAATTATCAAGAATATGAATTGGAAATTTTAATTGTTTTCATTTAAACTATTACAGGAGTTAACTTATAGGGCATCAAAATCATCAAGTCTTTTATTTTTTACAATATGGTAGTCCCTTAATTATTGATACTTTTGTGAAATTCAATGAAAACAAATTAATATAGAAATGAAGCTAGAAAAAAGCAAAAAAGCAAGCAAGCTCCAGTTTTTCATTATTTGATTTAACCGACTAATATTACTCTGTGAAATAATTATAATAGATTCTAAATGCCTACTCTAAACTTTTACAGTTTTCCTGATGCTGCATAGTGACAAATAGTTTATTCCAAAACAGCATTAGCCAGCAGACTAGACTTTGATGGATGGGATAATTGAGGGGTCAGACCTCTCAATTTTTGGTATTTTTCCCTGATCATTTTATTTGCCAAAGAATAATTGGAGGAAAGTTCTTTTTACTTTTCCAAAGCAAGTAAGGAGCTGATTCTCCCATTGCGTTGTCATATTGGTCAATGAATTAATATCATTCATCATGCAACTTGAACGGTAGCCATTTTCAACAAAATGGAGTGAGTTTGGGAAAATTATGTGCATTAAAGCAAATCAGAAAAATGAAAAAACTACCAGACATTCACATAGGAGGTGGTTCAATAATGTAGAAACACTTTCAGAACCAAAAGGTATCACTAAACACCTTGAGCTCTTAGATTAAGAGGGAGGGGGAGGGAAGGGACAAAGGGATATGAAGGATGATGGTTGGAAAAAAATAAAAGTAGGATAACGTTTAAGAAATCTGCCACCTCAAAATGTGTCTTTTTGACTTTTTCTTCTATTAATTTGTCTGATGCTTGTTTGATTATTTGCTTAAAAGAAGCCAGAGGGGGTTGGGATGACTTCCTTCAACCTTGACATTACCCATGCCCCAGATGATGCTCTGAAGTGGTGGGGAGTATCAGTGCACATGTGTACGGTGGCTGAACCTTTTTCTGTACGATCCCTACATGGTATTCCATAGACTGACAGCAGATCCAGTGCCCACTATGGCTCAGTCCTATAATTGGCACTTTAAAACCAAAGGCTTCCTGAAAATATCTGCCTCCTTTCATTGCCTATTGGTACCATCTCTAGAACTTTTATAGCCTTTAGAAAATTCTTACTCTGTTTCTACTAAGCATAGGAGAACTGCAACTTCTCATGGACTCACCAACTCTTTTTTATTTCTAGAACAAATTATCTATAGACATTAAAAATTCAGCATGATGGTATCTACTGTTTTCCCATATATTTTTTAACAGTGAAACTATGAGAAAGTTCCAACCTCTCTCCTTGTCAACTTCCGAGTATTTCTCTGCTTAACATTTAAGAACTGAAAAAAATCCTAACTCACACTGGAACCTCAGTTTATCTTAGACAGAAGTTGCAGAATAGAAAGCTTGACTTTTAGGGGCTTCTTAGGGTTGCCAGATTTAACAAATTTAAGTACAGGACATACATAATTGTATAAATACAGTTAAATTTGAACTTTAGATCAAACAAAAAATATTAGTATAGGCATGGAACATATTTACACTAAAAATTTGTTCTCCATTTATCTAAAATTCAAATTTAACTTAGTGTCCTATATTCTATCTAGCAACCCTGTCATGTATAAATTATTTTATTTAGATTGGCCTTTTTTCTTTTATCACTGTGGGGTTTGTTGGTTGTTTGTTTTTGGACTCTTCACCATTAGAACACACTTTTAAAAAAGATTGCCAATCCCTAGCTCATTATGTGACATCATTAGCATCACCGTAGCTCTAAATTATGTTAAAACAGGATTAGAGCTACTGACAAATTGTAAAGAAAAGAGGATCCCAAGGAAATTAGGATCAAAGTATGATCAAGAAAGGAAAGGAAGGAAATGCCAAACTTAGCTTGTAGATAATGCTTGGCATAGTGAATGGTCTGTAATGGAGTCAGACACAGAATACTCCTGGGAGGCGATGGGCACAGAGCCTCCCATTTCACAGATGGAGAAACTTCTTGAGGGGGGCAGGAAGCAGCTGTGTAAAGGAATGGGAGAAGAGAAGAGAAAAATCTTCCCAAACCCAGTCTACCTGGCATACTGTGGAAAAGGCAGACACCACTGAAATGTGGATATTTTATTAAAATATTTTTCTTCTAGACAAGTGGGAAAGTTTGTCATTACAACCCTACCCTTTATACACACAAATCACGGAACCAACATGTTCAAAAATTTGGGAGGGGCACTGGGAAACATTTATCCCAATTCCTTTATTATATTGATGGATGGATATTATTCCACCAATAAAATGAAGCCAAGAGCTTGAATAACTTTACCCATTTGTATAATTTGTAGGAGTTCATCTGGGTTTGGACCAAAGGACAACTATTTTTTATCTAGTTGCTTTTTTTGATCCTTAAGCTATAAAGAAAGCCAGAGCCACAGTGAGTTTCTCAACCAAGGAACTGATTTCAATGAATAGGGGAATAAAAGGATTTTTAAATACTCCTTTCTATTTAGTAGGTTTAGGAGCTGCCATCTAAGAATTGTTGAAACAAATTTCAGGCTCAAAATGGAGTTGCTTCTGCCCAAGTTGCCACATCATCAAACAAAACTTCTATATTCCTGTAAATGCTCTACTTGACTAGAAGGCAGTATATCCAGTCAGCCAATCCCAAACAACAAGTAAATTCTGAACTTTATACCTATATCCTTGTTTCTTGATCTTTCTAAATAAGATAAGATATGCAACTCCAGCCAAGCATACTACTTCTGGCTTGCCACTTCAAAAGCTCCATAAAACTCACTCTTCCCCAAAATTCCTCAGGAAGAGTGCTCTACTCTGTGAGACATGGCATTTTCCTATCCATGAGTTGTTTCCCCTTGGAAAAATATATCAAATTCATTACTAAATTGTTTTAATTTTGTTTGACAAGATAGAGTCTTAATTTGTTAAAGGATAAATTCTGAAAAGGATACAAATTTAAAAGAAACATGTCAAAGGTTTTGTGGAGCTCATCAATTAATGAGGGCACTAGTAAGATGTTATAAATGGTTTAAATGATAATTTAACATCCAAACATAATGTATTATGTAACTAAGAGCTATGGGCTGCATTTCCCTCCTCCTTCCCCCAATTTCATGTGTAAATGTCCTAACCTCTAATGTGATTATATTTAGAGATAAAGTCTTCAAGAAGATGATAAAGGTTAAATGAGGACACAAGGGTAGAGCCCTGATTCCAAAGAACTGGTATCCTTATAAGAGAGAAAAATACCAGAGATACTCTCTGCCCATACCATGTGAGGCCACAGTAAGAAAGTGACCATGTGCAAAGCAAGAAGAGAGCTTTTCTAGAACCTATGTTGGCATTCTGACCTCAGACTTCTAACCTCAAGAACAGTTAGAAAATTAATTTATGTTGTTGAAGTCACCCAATCTATCTAATTGTATTATGGCAGCCTGAGCTCACAATACATTAAAAAAATTCGTTTGCATTGCCTTGAACAGGAAGCATTTGAATAGTTATGGACAAACATGCTTGCAGTACTGTCATTTTCATTTTGTACAAGTTAACTTTTCTCTACAGAGTTGGAGAAGCCTAGACAAAGGATTACAATCTTACAGGATTAAATAATTCCTATAGGCTACAGCATTGCATGGGAAGGATATCTAGTAATCTCTTGAAAAGTTTTCTGTAATTTTTCCCCTACAATTTTTATGAAATTACAACAATGGGAATATTTCTCCCTTCCTACTTTGAGCCTGCCTTCGCATCACTTAGGTTACCCTATCAATACAGCACACCTTTAACAAGATTTTATATGTACAGAAATCTATCTGCTTCTGTTTTCTTTCATTTTCAACTTTTTACTGTCCCCGTTCTCCAGTGACGAATAAGCCTCCCTACATGGATCACATTTTTACTTCTCTCCTCCGTATTCTATAATTTTAGGTATCTGTCACTTTTGTTGCTGTTTTATGATATTGATTTTATTACTTCTTTTAAGTCCAGCTTGGTGTTGATATATTCTTTTAAATTTTTAAGTGTAAGTGGAACATTCTCAAGAATAGATCATATGTGGGGACACAAGTCAATTGTGGATAAACTTACAAAGATTAAAATCATTTCAAGTATCCTTTTAAATCATAATTCCATAAGGGTAAAAGTAAACTATGAAAATTAAGAAAAACCTTAAACACATGGAGATTAAACAACATGTTGCTTAATAGCTACTGGATTAAGGAGGGAGTTAAAGCAGGAATTAAGATTCAAGACTAATGAAAAAATTTAAATGAGGGTATAAGTTATCAGAATTTATGAGATGCAACAAAAGAGGTTCAAGGAATATAATTGCACTGCAAGCCCACAGTAAAAAGTAAAAAAAATCCTAAATAAACAATTTGATATTACAACTAAAGCAACTTGAAAAAGAGGAATTAACAAGACCTAAAGTTAGTAGTAGAAAGGAAATAATAGGAATTAGAGCAGAAAGAAATGGGAGAGAAATCTTAAAAGGACCATACAAAGTACCAATAAACTAAGAGTTAACTCGAGTAGATAAAATCAATGAAACTTTAGCTAAGCTACAGTAACAAAAAAAAAGAAGAGAGAAAACATTAATACACAGACTTAGAAATGAAAGAGGAAAAATTTCTACAGATAGCATAGAAATACAAAGAATCATAAGATTATATGAGCAACTGCATGCTAAAAAAAAATTGATAACTTCAAAGAAATGGAAAAAGCTATAAATCAATATAGTTTACCAAGACTAAACATGAAAGAAACAGAAAAGATGAATCAACAAAACACAATCATGGAAACTGAAACAGTAATTTAAAATTCTCCCCCCAAACAAAAGCTCAGAATCAGATAGCCTTACAAGCTAATATTATCAAAACTTTAAAGAACCTATGTCTGGGCTACCAAATTATTTCTAAAAATCCAAGAAAAGGAATACATATCTACTGAGTAATCTCAACATGTAATTTTGTATTTCTTGAGTACACTTGAGTACCTCAAAGATAATTTTTATTTAAGCTATTTAAAAGTAATAAAAAACCATCTTGTTTCTTAATGATCCATAATAAAGAGTTCTATAACCACTGGTAGAAACACAAATATTCTAATTGCATTATAATCATTCTTAGAGGATCACGGATTTAAAGTTTGAAATTTAGCAATCAAAACATTTCCCACCAATTTTTAGTTCTTTCTATATTAATCTTTAGAGAAATTAAAACTGTTTAAATATTTTTCATTACCTCTACACTTTATGAGGAATTACTTTTCATTGTTAGATAATCATAACTCTCCCTTGTCAAAAAAAGAGGAAAATAAACTAATGCAAAAGGATTTTAGCATCTTAGAGGAATCTACGATTGCTCTTGTATAGCAGCATGTGACCAACTACCAAGTGTATATATTAACCCATTTGCTGCAATGAAATGCTTCTAAGATAATTTTCAATCCTCTGAATTTATATCATAGAATAAAAAGTCTATGTAAATGTATTCATATGTATCTTATGTCACATATTTCACCTAGACTTCTCAGAAAGCTTTAAATTTTGCTTCATTTAGTCTTAATATTGCTTTGTTTCCTCTATAAAATTCTTCTTATTTACTTTAATTTTGATGAGATTTTTATAATGACAGAGACTGTAATTGCCATCCCATTTTGGAAGCCTGTAACTATACTACTGGGAATTTAAAAATGCATCCTTCAAAGATTACTAATTTCTTAAAAAGTATCTTTATAAACACAACGATTTAAATGTATTTTTGTGTATCCATCCATGCAGTTCTTCTTTTATGTTCAAATTTTTTCTGTCTTTAGCCAACAAGATTCACTTCAAGTTGGCCTAAATCCCTCTGATACAATTCCAGTAATGTTAGAAAGTTTTCATGTTTTTTGTCATGACATGTTCTGAGTTCATTTTGTACTTTCTGACCCAGACCTGGAATCAGCCCTATATTTAAGCCCTCATTTCTTCAAGAGGAAAAGAGTATGAAAATCACAAGAGAGCTCATATTAAAGATAACATTAACAGTATTTGGAAACCAATCCATTATCTTAATAACTGGGAAAAAATAAAAAGTTTATATTGCTCTTCATGAACAAATTGTTCATCAGTGTGACCAGATAAAGGTCTGATGTATTTAATACATAATATGCTGGTCAGAACTGTAAAAAACTTTTTTTGAAACCTAAAATAAGCAAAAAACCCCTTGTCTGATTTTTGTTCTAAACACTAACTCAACTAGCTTGTGTGACATGACTTTTAAACCACGAAGGAGAACTCTGGTCCAGGTTTCAGGTGGAAATTCTTTTTCCCCCCTGGTTTCAAGTCAGGCATTAATCAGTGTTCCAACTCCATAAAAAATGAAAGTTATTGAGGTCAACTGATAGGAATTCAAACAGAATATTTTCCAACCCTGCCTTTTAAGCATCAAGCCACATAAAAAAACACTCTATTATTCAAATCATGTCATTTGATGGCCATAATGCGCCATAGACAAAAGGGCTTTCTTAGTTTTGTTTCTCTTTGTAAACTAAACTTTAAATCAATAAATTAAAGCCAATATCTCACTGAAAGCTAAGAAAAGTTTAAGGCAAAGGAATCTCAGCATTAGACTATTGAAACAAGTCTTTAGGTTGCTCATTTTATGTGGTGTAAACACAGTGGTTATTTATAGAGTTTTACAGGCTTCTATTTTGGTATATTAAGGAATAAAAATGGCCCACATATCTTTTTGCTTATTAGATTCTTGTTTGTTTTCAAATGTAATAAAGAACTCTCAAATAATAATTTTTCCAAATGTTCATCTAGGCCTTTAAAGCTTCTGTATTGAAATTACTCTTTCATTAACCAGTTTCATAGTCCTAGTCTGAAATGGACCAACATGAGGCACTGATGTCGTTTTAGAGTCGATGGATTTGAAAGCAGAGCATGGTCCTTGGGTTCACTCTGGGAAAGGTTTCACCAGAGCTCCCTTCAGCGGCACGTGACAAGTTTCTCCATAAGACAGAGACTCAGTTATAGTTAAAGAACAGGTTTATTAGGACAAGGGAGTAAAGGACACTTGTACAGACACAAGTGGACAGGAAGAGCTACCCCTCTGAGAGGGGCAGTCTTGCTAAGAGAGGCCTGCATGGTGCAGGTCACGGGCAGACGGGCAGGCCGCTGCCCTGCAGAGGGACAGAGTAAAGGAAAGCACCTGCATAGGCACAGGTGGGCAGAGAAATGGCTGCCCTGTATTCTTGCCTGGATGGCACTGATATAGCCTTCTTACAGTTGGGAGGGGCTCATCTTCGAGGATGGCTGTCTGTTTACTGGCTAGCTAGAACTAGAAAGGAGACTGGAGATTCTACAATGGGCTCAATATCCGTATCTTTGCTCCTAGACTGCAGTCTAGCTCCTACCTATGCTTTGTAGCTTAGGAGCTGGCACTTAGGGATTGTGCTAATGGTTATGTTGATTTCTTCTACCCCCACTTTCTTGTGTGGGTCTAATTCTAATCTTATTTTGCGTTGTATCTCCTCCATCAGCACCTTTGGTGAAAGCAGAAGTGGTGTTTCTGGCCTGAGATGGGCCTCTCAGACTGGCCATTGCTCTCTAGCGGCATCTCTGAAGGGTTCAGCAGAATTTGAACACATTTGAAAATTAGTGCCTTGGATGATAATGTTCAATAGTCCTCAGGTACTGATAGAAAATCAGCTAAAAAAAAAAAATACTACTTGAGGGTAGTGACCCAGATGTTAATTCTTATTTCTTTATAAAGGACATTTTGGTGGTTATGGATTAAATTTCAAACCCTTTATAATTTTAACATTTATTTTGACTTTTAAGTCAAAGTTTCTACAATGCATTGCTTATATAGCTTTTCTGAACCCTCTCTCCAAGTAGCCTCATCTCCTTTCAATCACTTGTCATTACTGCATCCTACCAATAGTCTCTAGGATGTGAAGACCCCAAGATCTCCAGGTGCAAGACACCTTCACAAATGGGCACAAGATAGTCAAGTGAGGAACACCTGAGTCAAGTGTGTTAAAAGATAAACTGAGGCACATAAAATGTTTATTTCAACAAAAAGTGACTAGAATCAGGCAGCAGACAAACCATCAGTGATTAGAAGACATGTATAGAGAAGAGACAAAAGCGCAGCAAGGGTATTATTTGATTGACTATCACTTAAGCATTTGACTTATTTGGAAAGGCCTGGTTGCTTGTTTGTGATTGATTATGCTTAGGTTTTGATTTCTTACTTTCTCCTTGAGGCATTAATAGGCTTAGGTTAGGGCTGGATTACATAGGTTGCTAAGGTATTAGAACCTCCTCTTTAAGTACTTTAATAAGAGAATAAGGAGATGGAGAGTACTTCAATTTTTAAAAGTTCTTCCATGCCCTCTAAGCAAGAGTAGACCTGAGGCAGTTACCATAGTTTCTCTAAGCGAATTACTTTCTATTCTATGAAAGAAAGATAATAAATGATACCTTTCCCTATTTTTCCTATTTCATTCTCCAGAGAGGGGAGCAGTGTGCCACTATTTGTAAACTGTATATCCCCAGTTTCCCATGTCCTCAACTACTCCGAAGCAAAGAAAACACAAGTTCATTGAAAGCATTTACTGAATTCAAGACAGCCTTTGAGATCTACTTTTTTTTAAGATTTTATTTGTATTTATACATACAAGCTGGGGTACAGGCCAGAGGCGTGGGGCGGCGAGAGGGTTCACCAGAGACAGAGTGGGGAGCAGAACAGGCAGATCAGAAATACACTGCTGAGGAGAGCAGCAGGCGAGGCAGGAGAGGTCTGCCGCACCATGTGGGATTCTCCCTGGCTGGGCATCGAACTCTCATCACCGCTGCCCACAGCTCCACAGCACAGCGCTCAACCGCTGCGCCACCAGGGAGGCCCCGAGATCTATTTATTTATCTATATACCTACCTACCAACCCATCTACTTACCTACCCATCTACCTACCTGTCACCAGTCTATAAATAGTAAATTATATCTCCACTAATGTAAAAGACCACAAAATAGGTTGGTATAAAGAGGTCCTTCAACTTCCAAACAGTGAGATTCTTTGGGATTTGGAAGGCTGGGATTCAGAGCCATAATGCTCACTTTAAATCCCTATCTCAGGTCCCTCCCTCCTGGTGGCTGCCTCCCCTACCTCTCTCATTGTAGGTTAGCAGTGGGTAGATAAGGACAATAGCTTTGCTTTTCCTCACTTAGTGCCTGTGGTATGGCTTGGCTTCCTGCCTACTCCCCTTCCCTGGAGTACAGCATCGGGTAGGCCACTGAGTCACAGGCTTTGTGGAGGCTCTGGCCCCTGTCCAGAGGGAGACAGCCCCTGTGGCTGCATCTGATTGCTAATGATCTTTCTGGTGGCCTCTCATTCTCATCAACACCATTTGTTTTTACAGGCCGCCCTCATAGACTTGAAGGTTGTTTTCCTTGCCTCCAAGGCGCTCCCAAGTTTTTCCTCTCTGGGCCTGGCTATCCCCCTTTTCTTTTGAGACTGTGTGGGAGCTAAATTTAAACTTGATTAACAACATTTAGTCCAAGGAGGGTCAGGATACTATTTTCATGCTAAATGCTGCTCTTTCTGGTTCCCTTTTGTTTTAAGGCACAATAGACCCTTACAATGAAAGCCCTTGATTTTGTTGCTATGATATGAAAGACAAAACACACACACACACACACACACACACACACACACACACACACAACACACACAAAGTGTCTGAGGTTGTTTGATTCTGATCTGAAGTGGAGAGGGTAGGGAATTATTAACCTTTTGGTGAGAATGTGTTTGATAGTTATAATTGAACAACCTCAAAAATACTTATATTTTGACTCTTCTGAATAACTGCTACTTAACATTTGAGGCCCAGCTTGATGTCAGTTGCTCAAGAAAACTCCCTGATTCTCTACACATGTGAGGTTCACTATTAAGGAACCCAGAAACAGTTCTGCACCCAGAAACATTTTCCTTCTGGCCTTTTCTAAGTTCTTGCATTGCCTTTGTTACTAGACTGTCCTATGAAAAAAGGCAAAACTTCACTGGTTTCCCACAGAGAGGGTAAAATATATAAATGGACAATGACCAGACTGCATATCACAACAGAACTCTGACCCTCAATTTCTGCAGCAACCAGTTCAGGAAGTCCAAATGATAACCTCTTGGTCCAGAATGTTCAGCAAATGATCAAGACTTGGCAGTGACTGTTAGCTTTTCTAATTTTGTCCTATTTCCACCTCTGGACCAATCAGGAAAATGTAAAATGTGGTCCCCAAACCTATCACATGCCCCTCATAGTTTACCTCCACCTTCTCCATGCCAGTTGCCTGTAATCGGAATATACTTTAAACCTTTCCTTATCCTCACTATGGTACTTTCCTTACTCCCCTGATTGCCTTAGAGTCTTTACCAAACAAAAGTGGTGGTGTCTGCCTCCTATCTATAGCAAGCTCTGAATTGCTTTGGTTTGTTCTCATTTGGATTGTCTTTATTTATTTACTCATCATATTATCCCTGCTAATCAGGAGGACATTAGCAGGCACTTGGGAAAGATTGAATGAAGGATTAGGAGGATGAATGGATACACACCAATCCGTTGCTGAATTAGAGTTCATTTTTCCTGAGCAGGAAGTTTAGGAGCCAAGAGGACTTGGGTTTTTATCTTAGGATTTCAAGTATCTGACTTCTGGCTTTGGAAAAGTCACCTAGAGTGTCTAGGTTCCATTTTTGTCAAGCTGTAAATTAGAAAATATCGAATGGTTTCACTCATAACAGGACTATAAGGGAACCAAATAGGAGAGAGACAATCAGCAGGGGGGGGGCGGGGGGGGCCGGGGGAGGGAAGGAAAAGCGCACAAAATGGAATAGAAAAGAACACAAGGGACCATGGAGATGGATCACGGGTGAATTGGTGGTGGGCTACCCAAAGGGAATACAAAATGTAAAAGACATAAATAACAATAAAAGTATATATTAAAAAAAAAAAAGAAAGTGTGGACTAGATGATTCCCATATTTCACATATAAATCCTTGTTCTACAATCATGAGCTCAGGACATCCACCTAAATTTTCCCACATTGTGTTGAAAGAGGAAATATACTGAGTGCTTTTTCTGATAACCCATTTTACAAGTTTACGAGAGCTTTTGAACTTAGTGCCTATGCCCATTTGCAGAGCAGTGATAATCTTTGTCTTTATGTGTTATGTAATTTAAATAATTCACAGCTTTTTACAGCTGTTATTAGAGCTATTAGAACAAAAACTAAAAACCAAAGCAGGCAAATCAGAAACAATTTCACTGCAGTGGAAGTTTATTCCAAAAATTGATCTAATAGGATGTCTACTCTTAGCACTACTATGCAATATAGTGTTGGAAGAGAAATTAAAAAAGAAAAGGAAAGAAAAGTTATCCTAATCAGAAAGGAAGTATTAGAACTATTCATTTTCTCTTTTTCCCTCCAAACAGAGATGTGAAAATAAGCTAGAAGAAAACCCCAGATGAGAACAGATTAATATAGCATACAATTCAGCATGCTAATTACTGTTAAGAGCATAACTCTAAGGTGGATCTGAGAGAATGGAATACTGCATACATTACTATTGGTCAGACCTTTATCAAAGGATAATTCTAGCTCTAAAGTACAAAATTTAAAGATCTGAGTGATTTAGAGGCAAATGAAAAGAGTCCAGAAATGTTTAAAATGACAAAATGTAAACCTAGAAGTCAGACTAAAGCAATTAGGAGTAATTGGTCTGTAGAATAAAACACAACTCTGAATGAATAATGACCTTCTAGAGCATTAAGAATAATAAATTAGACAAATTATATAGGATTTCTATTTCCACTGAAGATTTCGAAACAAAAGAAATGAGTGTGCCTATAACCATGCCTCTCCCTAGCTAAGCTCCCTAAAGTTTTATAGATACTTTTTCTGGGGATACTCATTACTTTCTTTTTGTCTTTTTACCCATATTCTGGTTTATCTCCAGGGGCTATTTTTGCTCATGTTATATTCTTGCACTTATGATATATGGAACCAATTTGGAGCATAACAGAACTGGAAGATGACAAAAGGCCCTGACTCTAGTGTTGTAGCACTTGAATCTAGTCAAGCCTACCTTAGGTTTCTCATACTGTGAACATGCGGAGTTCATATTTTTACTTGATCAAGTTTGAAGAAGAGAGGATTCTTAAACTAAAAGAATGCTGATAGATATGGGTAGTTAATCAGGACCATCAGAAAAATAATAAAAAATAAGGTTAGCTGGGTTTTTCATTGTTATCCATGCTTAGCCTGGTTTTCACTCTACATGGTCTTCTTGTGTGACTTTCCTATCCTCACAGCTTTAATGATTCCTCTGACATTGATTCCAATATCCCTATTCCCAGATCAGATTTCTCTAGGCCCATAAACCCAATTGTCTACTGGCTCCTCTAACTCAGTATTGTTAAAGCCACTTGTTTCCTTATCCCTCAAACCAGTATGTCCTCTTGTTTTCCCCATCTTAGTTAAGAAATTCAAATACCCAGTCAGTGTTTCCTGAACTATTTTCATAATTGAAATACCCAGTCAGTGTTTCCTGAACTATTTTCATAAATTGACATCATGTTTTTATCTTCTTTTCCTCTTGTTAGCCCCAGTTCTAGTACTATACTTATAACTAATAGATAATCTGATTTTTTTTTTTGCTGAGCAAAATTATTAATTAAAGGTATAATAAATGGTTGTGGGTGAGTCTTTTCTGTTATTTAGCAATATTTGGAGCAGATCTTGACTAAAAGAAAAAGAATGAACTAGAGAGACATGCTAGAATTCCTTCCAGCACATTAGTGGGTTTTTTTTGTTGTTGTTTTTTTCGTTTTGCTTTGTTTTGTTTTTAAACCAGCTTCTTTGTTTTCTCAAGAGAGTCACAGGTTGATTTGTGGTTTTCATGGTGGTTTATAGATAAAATGTGTGTTAGTTTTGTTTGTATTTCATTTCTGATGTACTTAATAAAGTAAGTTAGATGCCTAAGTAGTGTTGACTCAATACAGTCTACTCTATGAACTAATTTCTTAGTCCAAAGATTTGAGGTTGTCCTAAGTATCAGAAATTCAATTTTGATCATAGTTGTTCTGAAGAAACATTTCTTTCATAAACAAACTAGGAGGAGAGCCAGGAACTAGAGGAGTAGAGTAGGAAAGAAATAGTCCAAAAGTCTGTTGAAAGTCCATGGAGGCAAAAAAATCAACAACTTCATATAAAAAAAAAAAAATGCAAGTGAAGACAAATCAATATAAAGGGAGTTTTGAAAGAAGAATAAAGAAATAATATCCTGAGGGAAATTCTAGTTGAGCATTCTCTAAAGATTATTTTAGAATACAGCACCGTATTTTTGTGTTTAAAAGAAAGTTTAGAGTGACTGTTAAATTACAACATTGTAAGCTGTTACAAGTAGCTTATTTTATTTTCTCATTATAAATATGGGGGAAATGGGAGATGAGGAGAAGGAAGATAAAGGATGATAAGCTTTCAGAAGTCTAACGTCTTCCCAGGATAAGCTCTCAATCTCTAGCCGTAGGTTTCCAGCCTCTATCTAGACATTGTATTAACGTTGCAGTATCGCCCACTCCTGTGTGCCTGTCCCCATGGAAGTGTCACATCCTGCCATAAGCATCCTTCCCAGCTGGCACACTGTTCCCACAGATGCTTTAATTTAGCACTCTGGATGCCATTAATACCGGCGTCAGCCCTCTGACCAGGAGAGAGTAATGGTGCCCCTATAAAATCATCCCCTCGATTCCTTCAGAGAGCAACCATTTTCCAAAAGGATATCCACTAAACCTTTCAGTATACAGCCTTGTGAGTTAGCCTAGACCTAATCAGCCTACTCTTCTTACCATTTCTTTTTTTTTTTAGCACAAAGTCAAAATGCAGTGCTTGCATTCAACAATAATCTTCTCTATAGAATGCCATATTTGCCCAGAATGCCCCTCATCATGTAAAAATGTGATAGTTCATAAAAAGAACAAAAGGGAAAATGACTTTTTTTAGCAGCTGAGGAAAAAACACAAACATAGACCTAATCACCATTTCTTAGAAGAAGACCAGGGCAATCAGACAGGGGACTTAATGAAACACAAACAATAGCTAAGAAGATATGAATTACATCCCAGTCCCAGTATTTGTTTGCCTGTGAGACAATTTTATATGTGTTTACGACATAAAAATGTTTGCATTGTTTCTGCCAAGAAGTCTTGGACTCAGAAGTATAGATGAATGTGACTACAATGGGGGTGAGAAAGTAGGAGAGATAGAAATATGGGCATCTAATCAGAACCTTGCTTCAGTTTGAAAATACGGTGATATAGTCATTCTAAGCACACCAATGACCTCCTCTCCACAAACATGGCTGCCAGGAGCATCACACTATGAGACTCAATTTTTTTATACACAATTATATATATGTATGTGTGTGTATGTATATACATATATGTGTATATATATTCTTATGTATTCATCTGTGTATTTTTATATATGTTTCAGAATTCATTTAGATAGTCCTTTTGGGACTGATAACAAAAATTTACAAGGAACTCACACAACTCAACAAAAACAAAGCCAATAACCCAATCAAAAAATGGGCAGAAGAGCTCAAAAGGCACTTCTCCAAAGAAGAAAAGCAAATGGCCAACAGATACATGAAAAAATGCTCAACATCACTTATAATCAAGGAAATGCTAATCAAAACCACTATGAGATACCACCTCATGCCTGTGAGGATGGCACACATTAAAAATACAGGCAACAACAAATGCTGGAAAGGACGTGGAGAAAAAGGAACTCTTCTACACTGCTGGTGGGAATGTGAACTGGTCCAACCACTGTGGAAAGCTGTATGGTGATTCCTCAAACTGCTAAACATGGAGCTTCCATACGACCCAGCAATCCCACTTTTGGGAATTTACCCAAAGGACACAAGAACACTAATCCGAAAGGATACATGCACCCGTATGTTCATTGCGGCACTGTTCACAATAGCAAAGGTATGGAAGCAACCCAGATGTCCAAAAATAGATGACTGGATCAAGAAGATGTGGTACATGTACACAATGGAATACTATTCAGCATTCAAAGAAGATAAACACATGCAATTTGCAGTGACATGGATGGAATTAGAGGGGATCATACTCAGTGAAATAAGCCAGAAAGAAAGAGAAAAATATCGAATGGTTTTACTTATAACAGGACTATAGGGAAACCAAATAGGAGAGAGACACTCAGCAGGGTGGGGGGGGAGGTGGGGGGAGGGAAGGAAAAGGGCACAAAATGGAATAGAAAAGAACACAAGGGACCACGGAGATGGATCACGGGTGAATTGGTGGTGGGCTACCCAAGGGGAATACAAAATGAAAAAGACATAAATAACAATAAAAATATATATTAAAAAATAATAATAAATTAAAAAATAGATATTACTTTTGGTTTTTAAGTATCTTTAGGTCAACCTTTATATCTAAAAGATTTTCTCTCTCCTTTAGATTAGTCTATGATGCCTGGTTTTAAATAAATGTTCCTTATACATTTATTTGTGTAAATGCAGTATGTATTGATATACACCTTGCAATCTCAGAAAATTCCTTATAAGAATAGTGAAAATGGTTGTCGATAGCTATCAACATGACTGTGAAAGAAAATTTTGGTAACATGGTCGTGATGTCTTCATTCCATGTCAGGAAAACATATTTCCATGTATTTTTTAAAGCAGTTTTTTTTAATGAAGATTTATTTATTTATACATACAAGCTGGGGTACAGACCAGAGGTGTGGGTTGGCAAGAGGGTTCACCAGAGACAGAGTGGGGAGCAGAACAGGCAGATCAGAAATACACTGCTGAGGGGAGCAGCGGGCGAGGCAGGAGAGGTCTGCCGCACCATGTGGGATTCTCCCCAGCCGGTCGTCAAACTTGCATCGCCGCTGCCGACAGCTCCACAGCGCAGCGCTTAACCACTGTGCCACCAGGGAGGCCCTTCCATGTATTTTTTAAGGACAAAAATTCCAATTTTCATCCCACTGATTTGTTTTTAAAACAAATATTTATCATATGTCTTACCACTTTGTGTGCTGGTGCCCTTCAAATTTACCAGCCCTTGGGCCCGGCCATTTTCTGTGCCACCACATGAATTGTATAAGCATTCAATAAAAGACACACAACTCCTGAGCTACTGGATATTTTAAAAACTGTAATATCTCTCATAAAACACCTTACACTTTCACCAAAACAATGTGTAAAGCTTCTAGACTGAGTACGATCAAAGAAATAGCTCCTAATAGTTCCAAATAAATCCACCGTGGTGTGAAAAACCGGAGACTAGATGAACACGTATTAATACGTGAGCGGCCACCTGATACTGGTGACAAAAACACGTACTAATACGTGAGCAGACCACAAAGTGCTAAGATTAAACTGAGTACAATTTCAGGAAGGAAAGTGGAGATTCAAAGTGTGAAGGCAGCCATTGACTTCTTTGTATTTGTTTTTAACTCAATTTTGTTAATTTGTATTATTATCTCTTAGTCCATAAAAAACAACACCCAAACTTAAGCACTTGAAATAGAAACTGCTTTTTAGTTCACAAATCTGTAAATTGGCAATTTGGATGGGCTCAGCTGAATGGTTCTTCTGCTTGGACTAAGTCATCGGTGTATTTATAGAAAGCTGCCACGTGGCCTGGCAGTAAAGGGCCAAGCTCAGAACAAACAATGTCTAATTATTTTAATTTTCATCTCTTTAATCACAGAGAAGCTTACTTCTTTATATTTCTTGTTCATTTTTTTTCTTTTTGCTGTTGATTTATAAAAGTTCTTTGTATACTAAGAACATTAGCTAATCTTTATCACAGGCAACTTAAATATTTTCCAGTCTCTCCTGGCTATTTCAAATATATATTATTTTTTAAAATCTAAAGTTTTATGTCTTTGGTTTTTTACAGTTAAATATTTCAGTATCTGTAAAGCCATGGACTCTCTACAAACATAAAATTAACATTTCTTATTGCAAGTAAATTGTAATAAAAGCAAAGCTAGCAAGTAAAAGATTGGAAACAAGCACTGGCTCTAACATTTTACTACTTCTATATCTTGTCTTCAATCTTGTTTTATCTGCAAATCATGGTGTCATGGACTGAATTGCATGCCCCTCCTCGCCCCAAATTCGAGAGTTGAATCCCTAATCTCCAATGTGACTATATTTGGAGATAGGGCCTTTAAGGGGGTGATTAAAGTTCAGTAATATAAGATAGAGCCCTAATTTGATACAAATGGTGTCCTATATAAGAAGAGGAAGCAAGAAACCCTAATGTACTCTCTCCCCCCATGTACATAGATCATGTGAGAACACAATGAAAAGTTAGGAACCAACTCTTCTGGCACCTTCATCTTAGACTTCTAGTCTCCAGAACTGTGAGAAAATTAATTTCTGTTGTTTAAGCCACCCAATCTATGATATTTTGTTATGGCAACCACAGCAGACTAATACATGTGAATCAAAATAATATATTTCAGAGGAACTTTGTGGGGTAGAAATTAGATTTACAAAAGAAAGGAGTGTATAAACAAAAAAAATAATACATTGGCTAATAATTAGTAATACTTAATGATAATTGGAGTTAGTAATTTATATACTTGAAGTTAATAAATGGATTAAAAGTGGTCAGGGCTTGTTAACAGAATAGGGACAGGCTTGGTGTTGGCGTTTCGGAGGATTTATTAGCGAGTGGAGAGTGTGTCACCCACTGCTGTTGAGACCGACTCTGTAGAGAGTGCACAAAACCCACCGTGTTGTTTCAGGATCATGATTAAGGAACATTTATGCTTTTGTTCTGAAACAGGTCACTGGAGTACAACATTTCATGTCAACATGGGGCAAATGGGGCAAATGATCCAAGTGATTAAACTCCCAATTATGGACATAATCATCAAAAGCCAAGTGGTTTCACTTCTAATGCAACATTTCAAAGATTATTAAATTACAAAAATAAAAGTTGGGAAAACTCATAAAAGGAGATGGAAGAGGATTTTCCAAGACTTAAAAGAATTTAGCCAGGTTCAGCTATATGTTTTCTGATGTTTTTCTATTGTAATCCATTAAACCAAATACATAAACTTTTACTGTTGCATTATTTTCTAGAACCCACCAGCTCCCTATAGTCTCATTATCATTATGAACTTAGAGTTTCTGGATTTAAGCACAGTTTAAAGATGGTTTCCTGGCTCTACCTTGGAATATCAAAGCTTATTGCTTAGTACTAGGGTTTTCACTTACATTTTAAGTAAGACCTATTTGATTCTTTATCAAAACTTGATCAGAAAACGGGTTCTGTAGTACTAAAAATAAAATTGCATTCAAATTTTCCCTTTCCATCTGTGCTCTCCTAGAAAATGTTTTAGTCACTGCAACATCTGGACTTCCAGATGTAGTAGTCAGGACCAAGTCTCTGGGACATCTGCATGGAGACGCTGGCCAAGGGCAGCATCAGGCAGTGAGCAGCACTAGCCAACAAGACTCCTTCCCCACTTCCAACTGCTTTAAGCTCAGATATTCTGAGGTCTTTGTGGCCCCAGGAAGAGGGACTTCTGCCTATGAAATAAGGACATAGTCTCTTTTCCTTTCCTGTTCTCTATCGTATCAGTGGTCTCCCTGATTTTTGTAATACTAAGAGTTGCTTGGCTTTTCTTTTCCTCCTGAGAGAAAAAAAAAAGTCAATTTCAAAATGACATACTTGTTCAGCATCATTTCCTCCAAAGAGCTCAAAACATAATTAAAAAATAAAAAAAGTTGTTTCCATGGCTGTTGGAAAGATAGATGGCAAATATTAAGTCTGCAAATAGAAAAGGCTGCAGAAAAACTCTCCAAGGATTTTGGTGAGAGAAAAATTGCAGTTAAGATGAGATGTTTGTATGTTTTTCCTATGTGAGATCCCATTAAAAATTTTGCAAAAGTATAATTTCGGTGTTCCTGTACCTACAAATCACCCAGGAGACCTTTTACAAATTAAAAATTGGGAGAGTAAGCATGAAGAAAGAGGTTGTTACAGGGTCCTCAATAGTGTGTTTCCAAAAATTTTAACAGGATGTGGGGAAAGGATGGGTGTTATGATGTCCCTCCCTGCACCCAAAAATCTAAAAATATACACAGTAATAAAAACAACTCAATGGTTTATGAAGTGATTTTTTTTTTAGAAAATTAAGTTGAGATATGCATGTGGACAGCACTGGGTCTTGATAATTATTAAGGGGAAGGGCAGGGAACGACTGCGGTCTGGTTGACTTACAGGATCCTTGGGAGTTTTTAAGCACAGCTGGTGAAGCTATGGCCACAAATGCTGGTTATTTCCGTGAATCATGTTAGAGAGCTGAGACCCGCACAATCATCAAAGAAGCTGTACCTTCCTCTAAACTCTGCCTATAAATATATCCCAGTTAGCCCTTCCTGGGGCTACAGAAACACTGCATTTACTCAGTCATTATGATGAAATGCTGACTTTTCAGTTCATGCTTGTTGGCACTGTCCCAATTGCTAATAAAAAGAATTAGGAAAGAGACCATTCAAAAAATATTTGCATATACCGTCAGCTGCTAAATGTACATCAGTATCTGAGAACAACTCACATTGACTCAGGGATGAATTTGTTTACGTCTGTATCTATGTAAGAGCCAACATATGATCTTAGAAGGAATTATTCAGACTTTAGGATCAAAGTGTACCTTTCTTCATATGTAAACTAGTTCCAACAAGTCAAACAATCACAATAGGCTTGGCTGGCTTGTAAGCAGCCCACACAGAGATTTTTAGACCAATCTTGGATATCTAAGAAAGACAATCCTGGAAATGGGGTGGAGGAAAACATCTTGTGTGATTTTTAGGCAAATCATTCACTCTTTCTAGGTCTCAGTGACTAAAAGCCCTTCCAGCTTTAACAGTCTGTTTGTAATCCTTCAAATTTGAACTTTTCAATTCAAAAGTATGGCTAAGGACATAGAATAAGATTGTTATGTCCCGGAATGATTAGGAGTAAAAATAGTGAATAATTAGATATGGTCCTTTCCTTAAAGGATTATATACCAGACAGGATATTCCCATGAGAAACAATGTGATTAAGGTACAGATTGTGAATACAAATGATGGTAAGAAAGAGTAATTGTACAGTAATGTGGTCAGAAAAATAATAATGAAAGTATAACTCTTAAAAGGTCAGTTTGATTTAAGTTGAAAAGGTTAAATACAATATGTTCTTTCTCACTTAATCTCTTCTCTTCACTTTGTCATTTTCCCCTTACCAGTGCCCGTTCTTCCTCTGACACTAATTTGCCCAGTCTTCTATAGTCTTTGAATGCTTCCTGAAATTTGTTTGTCTAATTAAAATTTTTCATTACATCTTTCTTTCAAGACAAATTATAAAACAGAGTAACACGTAACACAGATTTACTAAATGTTTATCAGTGATAGCAGTAAGAAGTTAGTTCCCAAATTTGATAAACTAATCTATTCTCTTCTGTGTTACCAAACAAAGAGACACACTATTACATATATCTATTGTATATCTATGCATATATACAGATGTTTCTGTGTGTGTATATATAATATATATACATGTCGTATGTACATATATCATCTATTATATATCTATGCATAATACAGATGTCTCTGTATGTATATTATATATATTATATATACACAGCAATATCTGTACGTATGCATAAATATACAATGGATATGATATATGTACTTTTATATGCATGGGCATAGATAAGGTGATCTAAATAATGGAGAGAATCAGATAACCACTCTATGTGATCATGGATTGAATAAGAACAAGTCATAGTGTAATAACCTCTTTAGTTAGTAAAGTTGACAGATGGAGTAATGTGGAAATAGAGAGCTTAAGATTTCCATACAGGATTTTTTTTTTTTTTGACAAGTCTTGGAAGAAAGTTTAGTTAAATGCTCAATGAGCATTTATTAAGGTAAACCTTATCCTCAAGGTAAACACTACTCCACATTTTAACCAGCAGTCTTATTAAGTTACATAAAATCTACTGACTAAATTTTCAAATGCTTTGAGAATGGAAAGAATAATTTTGTTTTCAGAATCTGAGAGATTTTTCAGAGACTTGAAAGAAGAAATGAGTCTCAGATTGAATTATAGAGATAAATATGAAGGCCTGTAATATTAAAAAAAAATTAAGCTTTTTTTATTTTCTTACATCATTGTTCATTTTTGTATAATATTTTATTTCTTTCCTCGGGTATAATTCCCATAAATCTCCCACCACCACATCACCCGTGAACTGTCACCATAGTCCTTTGTGTGCTTCCCTCTCCTGTTTTGATCCCTCTCGCTCTGCTCTACCTCCCCCACTGTCTGCCTCAGAGGTATAATTTGCATGCAAGTTTTGTCTTTTTTTCTGACCCTTTGTTTCCCTGTATTTTTCCTATAAGTAAAACCATCTGATATTTTTCTTTTTCCTTCTGACTTATTTCATTAAGCATAATCCCTTCCAGTTCCATCCGTGTTGCTGCAAATGGTGTGAGTTTATCTTTTTGATTATTGAGTAGTATTCGCGTGCGGGTGCGTGCGCGCGTGCTAGTGTGTGTGTGTGTGTGTGTGTGTGTGTGTGTGTGTGTGTGCGCGCTACATTGTTTTGATCCATTCACCTGTTTTTGGCATTTAGATTGTTTCCATATCTTAGCTATTACCAATACTGCTGCAATAAACATAGGAGTACAGGTTTCCTTTTGAATTGGCGTTCTTGTGCCCTTTGAGTAGTTTCCTAGGAGTGGAATTGCTACATCATACGGTAGATCCATTTCTAGTAATTTGAGGTCCTCCACACAACTTTCCATAGTGGTTGGATCAGTTTGCATTCCCACTAGCAGTGTAAGAGGGTTCCTTTCTCCTCACCCTTGTCAGCATTTGTTGTTGCCATTTTTTTTTTAATATGGGCCATTCTCACTGTTGTGAGGTGGTATCTCAGTTTGGTGTTGATCTGTACTTTCCTGATTATAACCGACGTTGGAGATTTTTTCATATACCTGTTGGACATTTATATTTGCTCTTCGGAGAAGTGTCTTTTTAGCTCTTCTGCCCATTTTTTGACTCAGTTATTTGCTTTGCTTTTGTTGAGTCATGTAAGTTTTTTGCAGATATTTGATATCAGTCCCTTATCAGTTGTGTTGGAGTGAAATATTTTCTCCCGAACAGTAGAGTGATAAAGACCTGTATTTGAGAGCAAAAACAAAAACAGAATGGATGAGTTATGGTGTGGCAGGGTTAATGGCTTAGACTTTGATAGTCATCAGAGATGTGATGTGACTTTCAAATAAGTGATCATACAGAATGCAAAAAAAAAAAAGGAGTTAGAATTTCTATTCTCTATTTTTTCTGAGTTATTTATTTAGACAGAAGCTAAAATATTTTCAGAAAAGCATATTTAAAAAATAGACAAATCAGACTGCATTTATCAGATCATCATTGGAATGACAATTCTTTTTATTGAAATGTGATAATAAAATTATACAAAGACAATTTCCAGGAGTGAGCAGAGGAATAGAAAGGATACTGTACTTTACAGTTGCCGTCATATATATGTATACACACACACACACACACACACACACACACACATATTTTCTCTTTTGATACAAGATAGAAAAGAAGGCCAGTAGGCAAAAATTACAGATGAGAAAAATGTTTGAAGCTTTAAAAATTGAGTAAGCTCCTTCATGAGAGAGGGAGTTCTCTTATTGAAAAGCATTTGGTCATCAGTGAATATTTAATCAATGGCTTTTAAGTTAAAATCTGTTGGAAGATAGTTCTCCATCGACCTATCATGTAATTGTATGTTTTGCAAGCAGTTATTAGCTGTTTTTTAAAAAATATTTATTTATTTATGCATACAAGAACTGGGGTGTAGGCCAGAGGTGGGGAGGGGCATGAGAGGATTCACCAGAGACAGAGTAGGGAGCAGAACAGGTGAATCTACTGAAATACATTGCTGAGGAGAACAGCAGGTGAGGCAGGAGAGGTCTGCTGCCCCATGTGGGAATCTCCCTGACTTGGGATTAAACTCATGCTGCAGTGACTGCAGATGGCTTCATAGTGCTGAGACTTAACCTGTTGCATCACCAGGAGGCCCCAATTTATTGGCTGTTTTTTCTAAGAAAATTTTATCTTAATTAAGGTATGGTAAGATCATACATAGATCAAAGAAAGACTTGCCTTGAAGTTATAGAACTTTATGATACTCACAGTTCACAGGGAAGAATGCAGCATGTGTGCATGGCAATGCCAGCATCAGACATGAGGCAGAGAGGGAGAGAGAGTAGAACTCAAGGCAAACATTTTTATTGTGGTTTCCATAGGATGGAGGGCATGAATCAAGGAAGAATGTTCTGGATTCGGTTAGCTATATCTTTAAGTGATAGCTTTTCAAATTCACCCTGTGCTAAGAGTATAGGAAGCCCAGGTGCTAATTGCAGGTACTCAGTTATTTAGCTAAAGTATCTGATATCCATCTGGAAAATGTTTAAGCATCAAGTTACAGAAACTACAAAGCATGATTAATGCACACTTATTATGTTCAGAATCATCTTTTCAAGTTTATTTATACAGAAAACATCTTGAAAGGTAGATTTAATGTCTCCCTCCATAGCAAAGGATAACAAGGATATCCTTTGCTATGGATAAACAAGCAAAGGTTTGCTTGTTTTCTAGTATAACAAATATTGTGTCTCCTTATAAAGGGCAAGCAAGCTTACTGTCCATTATAAAATAGTCAGGTTCCTAAAACTTGGGGTTCCTCTCCTTTACTGTATCCACTGCATGTGCAGGTATCACCTGATCCTTTCTGCATAGTATTGTGGGGCTTGGGATCCAGGGAACCAGAACACATGTTGATACTTTGGCTATTGCTAAGTCTGTGAGTAATAAACTGTCCTTTGTCTATGACCCAAGAGTTTCCTGTCTTCTGCCAGGATCCAAGAAACAGGGACTGACTAAATTGTTAGCAAACAAGTAGGATAAAGCTTGAGTTCCTTCAGTTTTTGACAGTAATTTCTGATACCCTGATTCTGTGATTTTTAAGAATCTGGAGACAATACCTTAGTGCAAACATGCATTATAAAAATAAGAATTTTAGTGTCTGAGCATATGATAAAGAATCGATTGAGAGCAGGTAGGAATTTGAAGACACTGTTGGAGAAATTTCATGAACTGCCATCTATTCAGATTCTTTCATGGCCCGTTCTGAAGCAGTGAAGATCTTTAGAACACCCTTGATGGGGCAGGAATGGAGACACTTGCCAGGGAAATTATGCTATTTCAGATGTGTACAGGATAACTATTTTTGGAAATATGCTATAACCTGAACTGTATTTGAATACATACATTGATTGTTTATACCATACAACGTTCTTTATGTATTATATTGCTTTCAAAATGTATGATGGCTTATCTGACAAATATATAATATATTAATTTTATTTTCAACACTTTTGCATTTTTTTTCCATGAGACCTTCCTATTGGTGTGACTGAAATAGTGAAACTGCAGTGTGAATTTCAATTTTTTTGAAATTCAATTTTTTTTTCAAATAATGGTAAGGAGAGATTTAGTTCCCTAAGTTTCCTGCAGCTTTAGTAAGACTGATGTCTGATTATTTCTGTGGTTTTGACAGGTATGTTCTTAAGTTAAAGGATGTGAAATATCACATGTTCCATGTGTTGACTTATGTTTAACATGTACACATGTTGAAGTGGGATTTAGTGTCTGGGTTCTGTGGGTTTTGAGCTGGGTGAGAAAAAGCCATAATGCATGTTTAATTTAACCATTCACCCCATCTCTCACATGGTTGGACTCAGTGTTTAGAACTGATAGTCATTAAACTTGCTTTTCAATAAGGGTAAGCAGGTGGTTTGACACCCAGACTGAACGGGAGCAAGTTGTGCCTCTATGGCCTTATAGACAAGTTGGTGGCTGAAGACTATGTGTGCCAAACTGGTGTCCCACCCAGGAATGTCCCTGATCTATGACACTTTACAGCCTACACCAAAAAGACTTTGAAAAATTAAAGGGGATAGATTTCTCATTGAAATACATATAGTTTGGGTTGGAAATATGCTTTCATGGTTTACAAAAGTAATACTTTCTGAAAATGGAGTATAAGGGAGAACGTTAATTTTCTCTCTCCCCACTATGTTTCCCCCCGTCCCCATGGCTCAGAGAATAATATGGGGGGGAATGGAAACTGATAACATATATTAAGTTGGATGACTTGTGATTGTAGAAAAGACCAGCTTAAAGAGAAAAGTGTTGCTTATCTCATGAAAGAAAAACTTCATAATCTTTTGAATTGAGCAATATGTATAGGTGATCTGTTAGACACAGGAAGACAACCATCCTTAAACTTGTGAGCTGACTAGTGGGAAGTATAAAGCTCTGGCTCATTACAAGGATCTTGTAAACCATGTGAATAAATATAGGTTAGAATTTCAGGTCAGGGCCTCCCTGGTGGCGCAGCGGTTAAGCACTGCGCTGTGGAGCTGTCGGCAGCGGCAACGCGAGTTCGACGCCCAGCCCGGGAGATTCCCACATGGTATGGCAGCCTCTCCTGCCTGGCCCGCTGCTCCCCTCAGCAGTGTATTTCTGTTGATCTACCTGTGCTGTTCCCCACTCTGTCTCTGGTGAAGTCTCTCGCCTCCCCATGTTCTGGCCTGTACCCCAGCTTGTATGCATAAATAAATAAATCTTAAAAATATATATATATATATAAAATAAAATAAAAAGAAAATCTCTATTAGAAAAAAAAAAAAAAAGAATTTCAGGTCAAGGCTTAAGCCTAATCTGCCCAAGACCTGTCGACCAAGCATTAGACACAATTCATGAAGAACATCCCAATCTCGCTGGTTCTTCTGATATTTTTTTTTCCTTGGCCCTGTATTTGTCCATCTTTGTTTCTCATTAGACAAAACAATTTAATTTTCAGTGTTTCTTCATCTCTTCTCAGCTTCTCATTCTTCTCTGTTTCTCATTTCAAAGTGGTCACTCATTGCTATCTTCAGTTTTTGGGTATCAGCTCTCATCCCCCACTCTCTCTCACCCCCATTCACACCTGTGGTTTTCTCCTCACTTATAGCATTTTTGCCTAATGTTTAGCATGTACTTCACTTGCCTCTTAAGTGCATGTGAGCTACCACTTTGTTTTGCTTTGTTTACCCTGTTAGATCAAGATGGCCACTGATAGAAACTCTGGCGGCCTGATTGTAAATCTTCAACATTTCATCCTTAATATGTCTAGCACTGAAATTGAGAAAAACTTTTGTTTTGAACTAGGAATTGAATTACAGCAGAAGAAAGCTATATGCATAGATGGTTGTGTTTCTGGATAAAATACAGAAAATCTGTAGTTGTTAGGAGTCAGAGCCTTCTCTGATCTCTGCTCAATGTTACAGGGCTGAGGAGTCCAGTGAAACAAGTAAGTTAAATTTTTCTTGGAAATGAAAGTCCATGTTTGAGGAGAAAAATCAGGAGAGAAATTTCATAAAAGTATGTAATAATTAGAAATGTGGCAAATAAATTTCAGTGTGAACAATTGCAAGATAATACATTTTAAAGGAAAAAATCCAATGGTTATTGTCTTTGAGCTAACAAAGAAACTCTAAGCTAGCAATTGGCATAATGACTGCAGGTTATTCCAAACATCCTGCCATGACATAGAAAAATCTAACACTGTGTGTTATAATTGAGAGACAGAAACATACCACCACCTCCCTCATACATATTTACTCTAACCATCCTATCAGACTACATTTCACTGAGCCAAAACAATCAAAAGAGAATGACCACAAAGTCCCATCATCACTGGTAAGTTTACTACCTACCTACCATTTACTCTTTCTTCTTTTCTATTGTTTTTTGACAAACTGGCCATGCCCATAATTAAGGTCAATGCTGCCACTTCAGCAGTAGCTCCCATCTACTCTTGCCCACTCCAGAATATTATTTCAGCAATTCTATCCACCTGTGTCATGATTTTCCCTTGCTTATTTAATTATTGTAGTTATTGTAGTGAGTATGGAAATAGGATGTCATTTCTCCCATGGAAAAAAAAGTCTCTTGCTTACAAAGCCAAATATTATAAAGATGTTAATTCTCCCCAAATTAATTTAATCATCCAACAAAATTCAAGTGAAAATATCTGTTCTGTGTATGTGTATAATATGATAAGCTGCTTCTAAATTTTTTTAAAGATTTATTTGTTTATGCATACAAGCTGGGGTACAGGCCAGAGGAGTGGGGCAGCAAGAGGGTTCACCAGAGACAGTGGGGAACAGAACAGGCAAATCGACGGAAATACACTGCTGAGGAGAGCAGCGGGCGAGGCAGGAGAGGTCTGCTGGGCCATATGGGAATCTCCCTGGCCAAGCATCAAACTCACGTTGCAGCTACTGACAGCTCCACAGTGCAGCACTTAACCGCTGTGCCACCAGGGAGGCCCTGCTTCTAAATTTTTCCAAATTGATAGGACAAAGGGTAACCTCAAGAAGTATAGTCAGGAATTATTCCACTGATTATTAAAATTTATTGTAAGCTTAAAAGAGTAATATTTAAAAAAATACAATTGAAGGAATTATACCTGGATATTAGCATTTATTATGAAGTTCAATGCTTATTATAATGTTATAAATAGTAATCTCCAGAAATACAGAACTGGAGAAATCATACAACCAAATATTATGGTCTGTTATAATTTACAGAAAATAGGTGGAGTATTTATATAAGAATAGATATATGAACTAATGAAACAGATTAGAAGGTACAAATACCTATTCATTTATGTTCACTTGAATTTTGAGTGCACTGCAGGGTATCAAAGAAGGTTTATTTAATAAATGGTGCTATATCAACAACATTCATTTATATTTTTTTAAATGACTCCTACCATAAACAATATACCAAATCTCTTCCAGATGGCTAGCACTCTTTCCTATTTCAGTTGATGGACACAATCCTTCTCATTGCCCAGATCAAAAATTTTATTAGCATCATCCTGATCCTCTTTTTCTCTTACATTTCACACTAAATGTACCAGCAAATCCATTCAGCTCCTCTTTAAAGTATATCCAGCACTAAATCAATTATCACCACTTTAAGGATGCACTTGTAATCCCAGTGATCACCCCGTCTTCCCTGGATTACTATGATAGTCTTCTATCTTAGTTTGGGTTCCATCCTGGATAGCATGATGGGTTATGATGAGTGAAATGGGAAATATTGATGAAACTGATTAGTGATTGGAGTACTGCTGGAAGTGGCTGCAGCTCAGTTCTGCTGGGGACCCTCTTAGAGGACGTGTAGGACATACCTCAGAATTATCCCAGTGAGAGGAACTGGATTTTTTGTGCACCAACTCCCTTCACCTTTTGTTGAGGCTCATTTCTAATGTAGCTCCTTGGCACTTCTGGTTTCACTGCTGTCTTCAGGCAGGGAAACAGGAAGCAGCTGGTAATACAAGAACTGTCTAGAGGTGCCTTTTGGGGTGAACCAAAACTATATGGACAGAACTACAACTTTTGCTCTACTTCCTAGTGGGTCTCTCTGTGTCTAGCCTTTATTTATTTTTGTGTGTTGTCTTTTTAATCTTGATCAGTATCAGTTAGTGTCATTTTGTATATTTTCTACATATCTTTATTTTTTCATGTCTATATATATATATATTTTTTTTTTTTGCTGTGGTTTTCTTTTCAATGTTATTGACTTGGCATTAGTTTTTACATCTATATAATTTGGGAAGACCAACCTCACACCTCGATATGGGAACGTGCCTCACATACCTTTCTGTGATGCTCCAATGCCACAACCCTGTCACCATCCTTCCCTACACCTCCTCCTCTGCCCCTGCCCCTTCCCTCCAACCTCTACCCATTCCCTATTGTAACCCCCAGTATATTATTCATGGAGTCCAAGAATTATTCTTGTTTAGCCAGTTTGTTATCTTTGGTTATTTATATTCAATAAATGAGTGCGACTTTCCGGTCACTGTCTCATTTTCTGACATTTCACTTAGCTTTATCACCTCACGATCCATCCATGGCATCTGTTTAACTTTGTCTTCACACACTACAGCAGCCAGAGTCACAGCATTTCTACAGTCCAAAGCATTTCACATCACTGGTTTTTGTCAGAATCATTCAATCTTCCCACCTGATTCTAAATAAAAACTCAAAGGTGTTACTTTGATTCAGAAGGACCTTCATGATCTGGTCCCTTATTATAGATTTTTAAAACTTCCTAAACTACTATTCTCTTCCTGATTTACTCCAACATTTTTAACTGAAGAGATATCATATTTTGGGGGGCGGAGCCTGTTACTCTACTTAAAATTCCAATACCCACCCTATTTTATATGCCGCTTCTTCACTCAACTGTTTTTCGTTCACCTTAGTCACCATCTATCCCAATTTATATGTTAAATTGTAAAATTTAGATTAGGGGTTTTCTCTCCTATTAGAAACATACCTATAATCTGCACTCTTTTCCCCCAATATTGTTTGTACAGTGCTAAGAAGGTTTGGCATAGAAAAATGTTTAATAATTATTTGTCACTGAATGAATAAATCATAATTTGTTGATAATGTAATCTAGGTTTGAGAAAACCCAACAATCAATCCAACAATAATTAATAAATTATTAATTAATAAAACTATTGATAAAAAGTTTTATTAATAAAACTATTAATTAATAAAACTATTATTAATAAAACTAACAATTAATAAAACTATGTAAATTTCAGTTATAAAACATAACAGAGAAAGTATAATACAAATCTAATGTTTTAGATTATCTTAATAAGATAATCTAATAGTAATAGCTTCTCAAGAAATATGTGACTCCTCTGTTAAGAAAACCACAAATATTTACTGAGACATAAAATAAACTTTTGTTTTATGAAGAGACACATCCAATTTCAAGGAAATGAAGTATGTTTAATATGTTTATTCTTGCCAAATTAATTTACATTTTTATCCAAATTCCAATAAAAATTCCACTACCGCTACGACCCTCCATATTATTGGTTTTGGAACATTAAAAACTACTTTAATCTGTTTTAGAAGATTAAAGAGACAAACTGAACTAAGAACATCTGATAGTAAAAAAGAAAAAAAGAGTAGTTGAGAAGGAACTTGCTTTATAACATTAAAACTTTATATAAAAATTTTATATAATGCTAAAATCAATGGATAGGTTAGTATAACAATATATAAAACTGGTGCTGACCATAATATACAAGAATCTAATATAGTGGATGAAGTATCTTAAGTCAATGGGCAAGAAACCTTTGTTCCAAAATTTCACCATCTGGAATTCATTCCAATGAATTAATGAGAGAAAGCCAATAATTTCTGAAGAACACATACATCATACATTATTTAAAATAACTAGAGGTTTTAAATAACCTAACTGGTCAGCACAATTGACAAATATGGTGGACCTATATGATAAAATTTATTTAGCCCTTAAAATTACTTCTTTTGAGAACTTTCACCAATATGGGTAAATAATTTCAGGAAACTATAAATTCAGTATGATAATAAACATATATAAATTACATGCATAATATTATATGTCTAAAAAGACTGAAAATATACATACCAAAGATGTTATATAAATGCATTTTTATAAGTGAACAAAAATATGAGAAATTTAAATCATAAATCTCTTAGGTAAGAAGTACTGAAAAGATTTACTTATAAAAATCTATAAGCTTATTAAGCATATAAATAGACAAAGTTAATGCTGACTTTTCTCTTTGAATTTTGAGCATTACGCATCGAGGAAAAATTCAAGACTACTTTAATTATGGGTATTGTAGATGATGTCTGGTCATTTTGGATGATCATGCTACTCTGCCATCATCATATATTTCGCAATCATATTTCAAGTGCAGATCATTCTAAAAGTTTATAATATAAAATGCAATGTTAGGATGTTTTCTCCCTACTTTATTTTCTCTTCAAACACATTTAGTACTCTTGGGTAAGATATATAGACACTGCCAAGGCTATATTTTTTATTTTTAGACAACTAAATGTAAATTTTGATGCTCCCTTCATTAGTAGATACTGTGAATAGTAGATACTGTAATTCTTTAGCAGTAATTTGTATGCTGCTAGTTCTACATAAAGCCAATTTCCCCAAATCTCTGCAAACCCAAATCTAAAAGGTTTGCAATATAAGGCTAAGAAAGATGGGGTCTTCTAGATTGGTATGAGCTATTACCTACAGTTAAGTTTTTCAACTTATCAGAACACACAGCATCACTTACTTGGCATCTTTTTAACTTTAATCTTGTTAAATTCACTTTGATCAGGAAAACACAGGCATCTAATTTTACAGTTTTATTCTGGCCCTGAAATATGATATTTAATAAAAAATTTGAAGTAAAATTAGAAAAAAATGAAATTTGAGCAGGACCCTTATTCTCTTTGTCAGAAAGAAAGAATTTGACAACTTCTTCTGCCTGCTAATGAGCGATCACCTAAAAATACAAACATGCTCCCCCCACAGCAGCCAACAGAACTTCTATTCTGAGAAAAAGATTTATTTCCTTGTTTTGATGATTTTTGCCTTTTGTAGCCTGTCTCCACTGAAAGAAAGCTTTCAATTCCCCCCAAGACCACAAAATACCCCTACTTCTCCCTCATCGTTGTGGTTACCAGTTTATTTATCAGTTGTGGCAAATGAAAACCCTTTACACCATACTTAACTAAATATTGTTTGCTTTAGGAACAAAGCACAGAGGACAAATATTTCAATGTGGTTTTCCATTTGGGGAGGGAGTGGGGCTCACACTTAAACTACAGCTGATTCTCATCTCTCAGTCCCCACGGTATTTGGCTGCTGAAGCTTCAAAGAGCCCTCAAGGCTCTGAGGAGACACTTGGACTCTGACTTGCACAGAGGAGGCAGGAGTTAGATTGGGTGTAATTAACCTGGGAAGTCCATAGTGCCTAGGCCCCCGGCACGGAGAAAGTTAGAAAGACTACTACAGCACCCTGACTTAATTATTATATAAACAGCTTCCAGAGGAACAGGGTTCTTCTTTTAAGGACCCTCTGCAAGGGACTTTTCTTGGTCAGGATTTATGCTGATTCCAGTAAACTAAATATGGAATGAATGTTAACTCAAGCAAAATCAAAATTAAAAGAAAACTACCTCTACTGAAGGCCACCCAATATGAATCTAAGAAAATCCCTTCCAGTCTAGAATATGAGTGGGAGTCAAATGGTAATGGAGAGAATGGAATCTATTTTACTTAATCTTAAAAATACATCAGCTATGATCCACCGAATTGATTTCATGGTGCACTAATCGGTCATGATTCTCAGTTGGAAAAACATTGGTCTTATGGGAACCCTGTTTATGAGTGAGAAAAGATTTAGATCTGGTGCACTGAGCCTATGAGTACCCGAGATACGTAGTTTTTTTTAAAGGCAGACTGGCCTGAGAAAGAGTAAGTATAGGGTTGCAAGGCCACCAAAGAAGAGAATTTGTATTTTTTTCAACCAACATTGGATTTTCTGGAGTCAAAGTTCGTAGTGAACAGTGTAGGCTATTTTAATAGTCTTGCCCACTTATTTTCTCTGCAAATATATCAGTCACATATGATGGGACTATCAGTTCAAGCTTTCATTTTTGCCAATGGAAGTAACAAAATGTGCAATACAAGTGGGGCACATGGAAGACTGGGCTTTTGATATCAAGTTTTGGCTACCTGAGTCAAGCCAACTTTGCATCAGCTTCAGCTTCTGAAATTTACCAGTTGTTTATCCTGACAATTTATTTAACCTCTCTGATTGCGTTTTCTCATCAGAGTTTCTTGTGACACTAAAGCACTTAGCATTGGGCACAAGATGACCAATATTTGATAAGACACAATTTTTAATTTGTAACTCTCACTAATTAGTTATGTGAACATGTGCAAATTACATCTATGAGCCAAGGGAAACTAGGCCACTTTCTCATCTGTAAAGTAAGAGACTTGAACGAGATGGGGAGTGTGCTTCCCAGTTATAGAGTGAACTATTAGCAGACACTGCAACTAGGAACTAGGAACACTGCCACTAGGTGAGGGGAATGTACCTGTTGATTAGATTTGTAAAAAATACAACCTTTCAGCTTCGCTCTATCATCCAGATACTGATTTCTTAACACACTACCTTGTTTGCAAAAATGCTTTAGAACCCATTTCAGAAACAAAATAGAATCACAAAATCCAAACTTTTGAAGTGTATAAAGAAGGACTTCAGATTGACAGCTAATGCTCCATGATTCTACACAAAGAAATGAAGAATGCCAGATAATGTTAGCATATAGGTAAATATGTAACTTTTTGATATCATAATATTTTTCAAAACTAATTTTTCTCTTTAAAGCAGAAATAATAAACCATCATGAGATTTTTAATATATGTGCCAAACAATAGCACAAAAGATGAGAAGAAATAAAATGGAAAATGGAATTATATTTGTTAATATTACACTATACATAAATTAGTACAATATTTTCAAGGGGAGATTGATATATTAAAATTTAATGTAAATCCTAAAGAACTACTAAAACAAAATAAAAACTAAAATTACTGAGACAAATCAATAGAAGATATTAGTGAAATATAGCAATGTATTTCCGTTGATCTGCCTGTTCTGCTCCCTACTCTGTCTCTGGTGAATCGTCTCTCTCTCACACACACACACACATACACACACACACACACCCCTCTGGCCTACACCCAAACTCTTGTATGCATAAATAAATAAATTCTAAAAAAAAAAATGGTCATTTAAGGTTGTAGGATCTCCCCTTTCTGGTATTGTTACCTTACCACACTCACCACCAAAACATCCATAATCGCCCACCACAGTCCTTTCTGCTTCCTCCACACATTGTTTTGTCCACTCTCCTCCACTGGTAGACTCAGCCTTATGGTCAGATTTCTAAGACTTGTTATTGGTTTGGCTTTATTCGACCCATTGTTTTGTTTCTTACATTCTACCTATAAGTGACACCATTTGTGTTGGTCTTTCTCCTGACTTACTTTGCTTAGAATAATATACGCTGGATCCAGCCATATTCAACAACTTATCTTTGTTAATAGTCGTGTAGTATTCCATTGTGTATATATACTACATCTTCTTGATGAAGTTATGTGTTTTTAGGGACTTAGGTTGTTTCCATAGTATGGCTATTATAAATAGTGCTATAATAAATACAGACAGGCATGCATATATTCCCCTGAATGAATGTTTTTGTATTCTTTGGGTAAATACCTAGTAGTGTAATTGCTGGTTCATATGGCAGATCCATTTTTAACCTTTTGAGAAATATCCATACTGTTTTCCGTAAGAGCTTGACCAATCTATGTATTCACCAAACTATATATTCAACAGTGTAAGAAGTTTCCTTTATTTTCACATACTCACCAGCACTTGTTTCGGGCCTTTTTGATATGGGCTGTTCTCACAGATGTGAGGTGATATCCTATTATGGTTTGTATTAGCATTTTCCTGACAATAAGTGATGATGAGCATATTTTCAGGTGCCTGTTGGCCATCTGTATGACTTCTTTAGAGAAGCATCTGTTTAGCTTTTCTGTCTATTTTTTGATTGGGTTATTTATTTTCTTTTCTGTTGAGTTTTATGAGTTCTTTGTAAATTTTTAATGTTAGCCCCTTGTTAGATGTATGTTATATGGTATGCAAATATTTTCTCCCATTCAGCAGGGTTTGTTTTTATTTTAGTGATAGTTTATTTCACTGTGCAGAAGCTTTTTAATTTGATGTAGTCCTGGTTGTTTATATTCTGTTTTGTTTTTCTTGCTTTTTAACCACCCTGGTTTTTGTAGCACAACATGAATTTTTTACTTATTTACTTTTATTTTTAAGTGTGATTTTTAAAATTAAAAATCATAACTCTAAAATTCAATTAAGATTTTTAATATTAAGATCATCAATTTATTTCTTTTTAACTTTTTCTTTATCAGTTTATTATCTATCTGCATTCTTTAATTTTTTGAGAGTAAGAATGATTTTTAAAATAAAAATATCAAAGACTGCAATGAATCAACTAGGAAGACATCAAAAGACTTTTTAAAATCTGAATTCCAACTACTTACAGAGGTTGAAAATGTTAATATCTGAGAAATTACTTAAGACTATAACAAAGGAAAACTGAGGTCCCCATCCATTGGCTGACTCTATTCCCAAACATTATCTTGCCACTGTGCTTAGGTGCTTGACTCATACCATTAGAGATATGATGAGGGTAATCTGATGTAGACCAACTCATACTGGAAAGAAAAAGGGTTTATGTACTGACAAATGGGAAATTATATGAAAAGATTAACTTTTTTCCCCAAAAATTGTCAATAGAGGAATAGATCAAACTTATTTAGTTATGTCACATCTATTGATCATGTAATATGTGTCTAAGTCTGTATTAAGCACTTATTTAATCCCAATAACAACCCTATGAGGTAAATATAAACATCACCACCGCCTTTCAGATGAGAAAGCTAAGGTATAATATCAAGCAGCTAGTACATTGAGAGCTGGAATTCAAAACCTCGGAGTCTATTTCTTAACCACTATGCTGCAATGGGACAAAATTTAGTCAGGCTTTGGTCTCTGTGGCAACAAAGGAGATAATGGTTGAATTACTATAGTAAGTCAGTCAGAATTGACCTTGAAAATAGAAAGAATCCATTTAGTTACAGACAATATAATCATAGGAGTGAGAGGAACTTCACAGAGGTGAGAGAGATAACATCAGGTTCTACATTTAGACAGGGGGAATCCTGTACCTTGCATGACTAATTGTTGTCTATTCTTTTGTAAATTATCTAATGAGAATGCTTTGTGGAATACTCCAGCAGGCACCTTTTAAGAAGGCTCCCAGTAATCCTTACCTCCTAACATTCCTGCCTTTGCATAATCCCTCTGCTTGATTGTGGACTGAAAAGAGTAACCACTTCTAACACATAATGCAAAGGTGATGTGATATCACTTCAGAGATTAAGTTAGAAAGACTCTGACACACGTCTTACTTACTTGTCCTCTCTTACCCTCTTTCACTCTAGCCTGGTAGCCTGAGAGAAGCTTGACTGCCATGTCTCGACTGCTCTAGGGGAGGACCCATGTGACATGGAAGTGATATCTTCAGCCAACCACCAGCAAGGACAAAGGCCTACTGACAACCAAGAGCATGGTCCTGTTGGTAGATGTTCTGCTCTCCTGCTGGGATGACTGCAGCCCCATCTGACAGCTTGAGTGCAACTTTGTGAAAGACCCTTGCTAGAAACAAATACTCAGCAAAGCTACACCAGGATTTCTGACCCACAGAAACTGTGAGGTAATAATTTTTTTTGCTTCAAGGCAGCTAAGTTTGGGGCTAATTTGCAGCACAAAAATAGTAATTAATAGCAGTTTAGCCACTGATCTTCTTGAGTCTATTTGCAATTCTTTGTAAAATGTCTTCTTCCTCTCCATACTAAAATTCATTAATCCTAGTAGTCAGGTATTAGAAGTATCTTTAGATAATGCATAGAAGGACATGGAAGTCCCTAAGAGTATTACTACACTGTATAACAATTGGCTTCTTTAACGTTTCATGGTTCTTACTGCCTTCAGTGTCTGGGTTAGTTTTACAGGTTACAGGTTTTCTGCTCCATCTTCCAGCCACATCTCTGGCACACCCTCACTTGGCTCCTTGTACTCAAATGTGGCTGATCCCTGATACTCTGAGCATAGTTTCTTTGAGAACATGTTTATAGCTTGGTTTTGTATCCATCCGGTCTTTCATCATGCCTACCAGAACATTATCTATCTCATACTCATTCATGGAGAAAATAATTTATTTCTCAAACTGTGCTAAATAAGATCAAGTTATATTGTAAGTAATTTAATAGTGTAGAATTCTAGAATTATAAAATAATAATTTTATAATAACTGTTGTAATGGGTTATACAATAATACAATGTTATCATTTCCAATATATTTTTGACAATGACAATAGAAAATAAGCACTCTTCATTTCCTAAAGGAAAGTTTGGGTTCTTGAGGATTGGAAAGTTATAATTAATTATAAATCATATAATAATATGGTTGCTTTTTAGCTTCAAACCAATACAATAGTCTTTTCTTGAATGAATTTGAGGTGCTTTCTAAATGAAGTATTTGTCTTATACTCACAGAATAATTGTGGAACAAATATTTACTGAAAAGCCATGAAAGACAAGACACTATGCTAGGCTTTATGGAAACATTAAAAAATGAAACTAGAAACATTTGTGGGAAACATTTTTAACAACTTTTCCCTCCAATTCTATCACTCTCTTGTGAAATAAGTTAGGAAGACATTTGTCCTCCTTACATGTTTTCCTTGATCCTTCAGTCATTGAATATAATTTTGAAAAAAGACAGATTATATGTATCATGTTTTGTTCTTCAAACTAGCAAAATCATTTTAAATTTATTTAAAAAATAAAAAAATACTAAAATTTGTTTCTCATATATTTCAATATTCTCAAAAGTTTAAAAATATTTTAATATTTATTTCATGATTCTAAAATTTTAAAAAATCTTACATATTACTTTGTACCTCTTCTTCATTCATTCTATGAGATTATTTAAAGCAAATAATCACTGACAAATAAATGTTTTAGGGTATCTCCAATTTGCATCCTGACTTCTTACTCCCAAGAAAGTCAGTTTCTTGAAAGTGGCAATTTTTGTCTGCTTTGTTCACTTCTGTATCCCCAGTACTAGGAACAGTGAATGTATGAGACATAGTAGGTACTCAATAAATATTGTTGATGGAAGGAATTACTTTGCACTTTGGAAAAACAGGGCTGGGTTTTGTTGGCATTCTTCCTCTAATTCATCCAGCCATCACATGTAGATGAATGCAGAATAGATGTTCTTTCCTGCTGTTAAGATTCTGGCTTTCAACTCCCATAAAGGAATTATATTTTGCTTTAAATAGAAATAAATGGGAAAATGTAGTCAAAGGCCTGAAGTCAAAAGAAAGAAAAAAAACCCTTCCTCAACCTGTTATTTATCTTAATCTTCTTTAGAGTGAGTCTTTGCGGTCCTCATTCCCTTAAGCACCTTCTAAGGATGAACTAGATCAGATTCACAAAGATAAAAGGAAGTGAAAGCCTCAGATTAAAAAATGAGCTAACTCCCAAATTGTGGCGCTGGGCCGCAGTGTGTACAAGCAGGGGAAGAGGGAGTTACTCATAATAAACTAAGATGCATTTGCTGTTGGGTCTTACCTTGGCTTTCATTCCTTTGTTCCTTCCCTCTCCTTCATCTCTCTTCCTCCTTCCCGCCCTCCTTTCACTCTTTACATTGATCTCGGGAATTTCTAAGAAACTTGGAAGCTGAGGGGCAGGGTCTTTCTTCCTACTGTATTTCTTTTCACTTGTTTATACACACACACACACACCCCCACACACAATGGATTACTTTTCTCTGGAATTTATTTTTAGGAAAAAAAAGGATAAATTATTTTTTTAAAAAGATATATAGGAATTTTTTTTCTCTTAATAACCATTTGCAATCTGTATTTTAGACCAAAAACCTGTCTTTTCTCAGCCATCTCAACATCTCCTGAATGGTAAGAATTGATTTTCATAGTTTGGGAATATAAATTTATATAACCCTTTAGTAGTTTACAAATGTTATCTAATTTTAATCCTCATGATAAGCCTATACAATTATAATCCAGTCACGGAAAGAAAACTCAGAGATGTCCTTGTATTTTCACTCATTTTTTATTTAAGCACAATACATGTTGAAAATCACATCTGATTTTCATTGAAATTTCTTAGGCAGTTAGATGTGGGTATGAACTAGGGAATGTGTTTTCTTTGAATTCTGTAGCTTTTCTACTTATTTCTTTATGTTCTTTTTCTTTTCTTAACCATATGTTTTTGTATTATATTAATGAAAAATGTGGGATCCCTTGCTGGGGGGATTAGGCTTGAGGGAACTTGTTATGTGTTTGAGGGGGTGGAGAGTATGCATTCCGCTTCATCTTTGCATTGTGATATCACATTTCTCAATGCCAATCTGGGGAGGGTAGGAAATGTTCATGAACTGTTTCTATTATAACAAGACTATGCTTTCTTTATTGCCAATTTGATTGTTATTTGTGTAAATGTGACAGGTTTATGGTATTAGATCTCGTGAAATTAAATGAAAATTATTATGCCTTAGAAGTAAAATAATGTCAATGTATAAAGGTTATTTCTAAATTATCTAAATATTATATATTAATTTGAAAGCACTTAGTGCCAAGACATAAAGTAGGTAATTAAATGGGGTTTAAAAGTTTTCAGTTCTTTTTGGAGGGTGGTGATTTTATTTAAATTCTTTTTTTTAAGTTTTATTTATTTATGCATACAAGAACTGGGGTGCAGGCCAGAGGTGTGGGGTGGTGAGAAGATCCACCAGAGACAGGGTAGGGAGTAGAACAGTCCAGTCGGCTCTACTGATGTACACTGCTGTGGGGAGCAGCGAGCGAGGCAGGAGAGGTCTGCTGCACCATGTGGGAAGTTCCCTGGCGGGGATCAAACTCTTGCTGCAGTGGCTGTGGATAGCTTCAAAATGCCGAGACTTAACCCATTGCACCACCAGGGAGGCCCAATTTTATTTAAATTCTTATGACCACTCCAGTAGCTTCTGCTATCCTCCCTTCCTATTTTTCCTTTGTCCTTATATTATTTCCTCTTAGATGCTATTTGAGAAGGGGAGCTAGGTAAAGAAACCTTAATCTAATTCCTCACTAAAATTCCATCTCCATCAAGCCCCAACAATTTTATTCTCTACTATTCTACAAAGGAGAACAGAGAAAACTACTTCCTATATTCACCGGATTATTTCTATAAGGTGTTATTTGATCTCTTGCTTTGCAGATGGCATGGGAAGTGAAACCATACGTGGTTTCCTAATGACTCAGTCAGCCCCTTTTACATGGAGAAGTTAACCTGAATGGCATGGATACATGTATCCCCTATGAGAAAAAGAATAATAGGTGAAGCTCAGTCACTCCTCAGCAAAACATTTCTGCTCTAGAATAACCATTCCGTGTCCCTCTTCCTCTGGACCAACAGCCTCCTTGGTCATATGATCATTTAATACGACCAGCTGTAAGGCTCTATTGACAGCAACAGCTTCCAGGAAAGCTGTGGAATTTTCAGTACAGTGAAAAACCACCTGTCAGTGAAATACCAAGATCTAGGTGACAGCAAAGTCCAATATCCTTCCATTTATCCCTTTTCTCTAAAAACTTCATGCCAATGCATTTAGCTCATTGCTTGGTTTCAAGACCTTAAAAAACAAATAACCTACTGTCTGAGTCACTTCAACTGGATCTTTGACCATAAGAGGTGACCGCCTGGTCATATCATAGTCACTTCCTTCCAGTCTTGTTCCCTCTTAGAGTATTTTAATTTACCACTCCTCTTTCTTTGTGTTTTCCAACTACTCTCATTTCCATTATTATTCAGAGTGACTTACTTTCTCTCCTATATCTTACAACAATTCTCATGATCATATTTATTACTCACCTCCCCTCTCTTTCCACAATCATCACTAAATAGAAATGGTAATCTTCAGCCTTGATTATACTGGTCAACAAATTCTTACAAAAGTCATGTTACTGAAATAAAATTAGTCAATTCCTATCAATTTGTATGTGCTCAACACAAATATGACAGTCAAATTCTAATTTTGGCTCTAGTTTTTCTTGTAATCTGCAATAAATTGATGTTTACATCACGAAATGCATGCCAATAGTAATAGGCCTACAGGTAATACCTGTTAAAAATCAAGTCATACACTACTTGTTAGATTTCTTTGGCTGTCTCTTGTACAGCTGTTCAGGAATAGAATAGATGGAAGACAGTTTCCAGTGGGCAAAAGCACAGTCTTAAGACTCAGTTTCAAGGAGTCTAGAAATAATCTCTATTCTTATGGGTCATGAGTGATTTCTAAGTCATTTATGAAGCCCTCAATATTGGAACAGAATACCAGAGTACTTTCCTGTCTGAAGAAAGTCTCCAACTGCTGGTGGCACTTTCAATATAAAGTAATTGTGACATCTTCTTCTAGAAGACTCCACTGTTGGAGTCTTGATCCTAGCAATTCTGCCTTGTTGTTGGATAAGTCCAAATCACAAACCAGGTCATTTAGTTCTTCCTGTGTGAATCTGTGTGGGGTTGATGATGCACCACAGTGAAAATCTGGATCACTGCATGCTGATGGAACAGCAGAAGAACAGGTTGGCTCACCCTTGTCCTCATCAGATGAATCAAGAGAATATTCTGCTGGAGGGTCTGGAACAGGAAGTCTTTCACAATGTGGAACTGGTCTCAATGCAGACGGAATGTTTGGGTAGACTATTCTCGACTTCTTTTGCTTCGTTATTCCGCCAGAAAGAGGAGGAACAAAGCAGAAGTAACAGTCTTTGATGTTGTTGCTTGGCTCTCTCCACACCATGGGAAAAGCAAACAGCACTGATGGTCTTTTGCCATTGAACCACTGTGATAGCTGTGTTGTACATGTAGCACAGCATATATGCAGGGCCCAAGGCTTGTCTTGGTCACCAACCTTGCATCCGAAGTAAAGATGATAAGCCTTCTTCACTTGAGAAGTGATACTTTTCTTCTGGTTGGCCAATGTCACTTCCCCACAAATAGAGCAGAAATTGTCCACGCTTTTAACGCACTTTTGAGGCATTACTATTCTGTATTGTGCCTAAATGGATAAAATAAGAACAGTTCTATGGAACAGTAGCTTAAACTATCTCGCACAAAGTCTGAAATATTTTCAATGCTCAATCTTTCCAACAGGGCTTTATATAGTGCACTGCTGACATCAGTTTATTTCAGCAGCCGCCTAGCAGTAGTATTGCATTGCATCAGAAAATGATGCATTCAACTCTGGATGATGTGTGCATAATGGTATTATGCAATGTGGTGCAATATTACATCATTCTAGGCTGATTTAGGATATTGTTGCAATCCTACCACATAAATTTACACAGTGAAACATATTAAAGGAATTATATGAAATATCTTCAAAACGAGAGCTAATAAAAACATTTCAGGGTTATATTCATGTTCAGCACACCAAGATACTACAGATTAGGGCCTTTTTAAGTCAGTAACGATCTCACTGTTGACCAGTGTTATGGTCACACCAGCCTTTGACCAATCAAAGGAGCCTTGGTTTCTGTATCAACCATGGGACATGAGGTTTAGACTGATCCTCATTCTAATACTCCCAGGGCAAGATCTAGCTAATGAAACATTGGCTGAACATTGCATTAGATTGCATTATCATTCTTTTATTTAAAACAATCTGGCTTATTTATGGCAACATGGATGGAGCTGGCAGGGATTATACTAAGCAAATTAAGCCAGATGGAGAAATGATAGTGTCACTCATATATGGAATACAGAGAAACCAAACAAAGAGCCAGAAAGACAAACATTAAAGCCAACCCTTAAAAGCTGACCTTAGATCTGAGGTGTAGGGGCAGGGTTAGAGAGTGCAATGGACTATGGTGGAAGACTGTGGGTACTTTGGTGGTAGGAGAGTGATGGTGACCACACCTGAGGGGAGAAATCCTATACTGTTAAATATTAACAAGGATATATAATAATGATACTTAAGTAAAAAAGAAATTAGAGAAAAATTTAAAAATAAATTTCAAAATTTGGAAAAGAAAAAACAACAACAACAACAACTTGGCTTTCCTACCTATTTTGTATCCTATTGTTCTCAGATTAACTGTTCCTCTGAAGGAGGTGTTTCCAGGCTGATGAAGAAACAAAGCAATGTGATCAGAGAGAAAGAAGGCAAAAATTCATACGGTAATTTCACTCCTCAATGGGTCACTAAGTGCATTGCCATGTTAGAAGTACAAGATATTGCTGAATAAACTTCAGGATGAGATTCTCTTGATGATGAGATTCTCTGAAATCAGAATAATGGAAGATACAACAGTGATCCAATTACTTCTTAGAATCACTTGTTACCCCCACTCCCTCAAAACAACTCATAAAAATACTGAGCAGCCTTTTATACAGCACGACATTTCACTGTACCACACACCACCACAAAACCATCTTCATTTAAGGATTCTTTGGCTTAGTTGGTCACCACAGGGTGATTAAGCAGATTCCCATGTCCGTTGCATATTAGGTAGAGTTTTGAAGATAAAGAGTTGACCAACATCCTTTGATTTCACTACTTCCTCAAGAAATGCTACTCTGAGTCACTTGGTGGATGTTGAATGGTCTTCTGAGGTAAGATGACCCTTTTTTACATGGGGCTTCAAACCAGGAATGTTCAGATGATAAATAGGTTGGACAGGGTAATGGGAAAATCGCTGTCACAGAAATTGAATGGATTTCAACTCTTCAGAGGCAAAATACACAGTTTTGTCTCTGGTTTAAATTTAAGTTTACTGTCAAAGGTCACATGATGCAACAAGTCATGTGGGCAGTCTCCACAGCGCCTAAGGGACAGAGCCTATTCTCTATGAAGTGATGTCCAGGCAGGATACTCTTTAGAAGTTTGTGGTTTCCACAGCAAGAGGCTGAATTGTGTTACTGTCTCTAATTCCAGTTTATGAAAGCATGCAAAAAGATTATCCAAATCCTACACAGTTTAGTAACTATATTAAAGACAGATTTGCTTTGAACACCAGTGGCCAAAATGATCGAGAAGATGAGACAAAACAGAGGTGGGGTACAATAGAAATTTTTATCTACAAATTATATGTCTTTAAGATTAAACCATTATTGTGTTTTCTATATTGCCTGGATTTCATTTTACTTTTGTACTCAGCAGGTAACCTTTGATCACGTATGCAAAGGAAAGAGATGAAAACATGAGTAACTTCAAACTGAAAACCAGATACTCTTGTTAGTTTCAAAATCAGTTTGATATCACCATTGTTGGATATTTTAACTAGAGTCCCAAGGATCTCTTTAATGATCAAATTAAGTGCACAAGTTTTGGTTGTTTGGCAACATCTACTATAGTTCTAAATGGATATATCCTTCAACTCAGCATATCCCCCTTTAATAATTTGCCCTATAAGTACATTTTTTCATTAGCAAAATTGCATATTTTGAAGGTTACTCATTAAAGGAGCATCATCTGATATATTAAGTTATATTAGATATATCAAATATTATGATACATCTTTTTAAGGGAATAGCATACAAATGCAAAAACCTTACTGTGGTATCATATCTTGGTATGGAAAGACTTCAGGATATATTGTTAAATGAAAAGAAAAAAAAATCAAGAGAAAGAGCATTGTGTATGGTACTGTTTTGCTAAATGAGTTTAAAATAAGAGAGGAAGTAAAGTAGGAGGAAAGGAAAGAGAGAGAGGGAGAGGAAAAGAGGGGAGAGGGAAGGTAAAAACGCAAGGGAAGGGAAAAAAGGGGGAAGACAAAGGGGAGAAAAGGAGGAGAGAATGAAAAGAGAAAAAACACCAACTTTAATATGTATAAAACACCTGTGGAAGCTTCATCTCCTGAGCTGGAAACTGGCAGCTAATGCATATACTTTTGAATATTTCTAAAGATTTATTTATTTATGCATACAAGAGCTGAGGTTCAGGCCAGAAGTGTGGGAGGTGAGAGTATTTACCAGAGACAGAGTGGGGAGCAGAACAGGCAGGCTGACTGAAATACACTGCTGAGAGGAGCAATGGGGTGAGTCAGGAGAGGTCTGCTGCACCATATGTGGGTTAGTTCCCTGGTTGGGGATCAAACTAGTGCTGCAGTGGCTGTGGATAGCTTCATGTGCCGAGATTTAACCCCTTGAGCCACCAGGGAGGCTCTTTTTACACCTTTTGAAATTTTATATTATCCTAATATAAATATGAAAGTTGCTTTATTCTCTGTATCCCAAGGTAGAACTGGGAACAGAGCATGGCATTTTTACCAATGCATGTAGAGCACGATGATAGGAAAGAGCTTTCTTTTTTCATTCATCATGGTAATTACACTATGACTTTTATTGGAATTTGATTGTGTCATGTTTAGAAGATGTTCTAAAGTTCCTTCCCTTGCAGATCTGACTGGGTGGTAAGCAGGGAAGTCCATCAGCAAAGATATTGATCAGCTCAAGTAGTGATGGTGCCAGCAGAAAGTTTAAAGCAAACTGGCAGTTTACAGATACTCATAAGAGTTAATAATGTGAAACTCTTGAAGGATAGGCAGTCATAAAATAAGGTGCAATATCTGCATCTCTGTGCAATTGAGTGTAAGTGAATTAACTTTGCCTGCAGCACTTTTCTCAGATGTCCATGTGTCCTGCAGCCTGTGTCGGTTTACCTGCCCCCTGTGCTGTGAGCCCAGGGACCCTGTGATGTCTTTTCTAGTCACCTGTGAATTTCAGCGCCCAGTTTAGGTCCTGATGCATGGCAGGAGATTAAAAAGTGATTATTGTATAACTATAAGCCCCAAAACAATATTGTAAGTTTCATATTAATAAAGGAACCTATTACTTTCTAACATTAAGATGACAGAGTAAGAATCTGCAGTATTTCCCCCCTAAATTCCTTTATAGGAGCATGTGCACATGTCTTAGAAGTAGAAATGTCTAAGCTTGTAGCAAGATTTATTTATATACTTCCTAACAAGTTTATTACAGAATATCAATATTTACCCTAAAAACAACTTTGACAAAAACCAGTAATAAAAGTAGTAAACTTGAGTTCTTTGCTTTATATATCATATTAAACATTTACATGGTGACTTTTGCTAGTGATGTCACTTTACAAAATATCTGAGACACTTAGTGATTTAACAATAATGAGGATAATGAGAGCTGCCAGTTGTCACCTTCTTTCCAAAATATAATGATTATGATCTTGAAGTTTTTTTATTCTAAATTTAACACAAAACCGCAGAAAATTCTTTCTGATCAACTTAAATTTACTGTTAAAAGACAGAAGAAATGCAAAACACAAAAGCCAAAAAAAAAAAAAAAATCCATTCTCTGCTGCTTTTGGTTATTGGGTATGGTATCAAACATAAAATAACATTTGGAGTCTGATTATATATGTGAATATTTTTTCCTGACTAGTAAGCCTTTGCTAGTCTGAAAGCTGACTTCTGCAAATTCAAAGTTTGAGTTAGAATGAAATAATATAAAGTCAGAAGGGATTATTTGACTATGGTTTTTCTCCCTCATTTTTTTCTTTCTCTCTCTCTCTCTCTCCCTCCCTCCCTCCCTCCTTCCCTCTCTCTCTCTCTCTCTCTCTCTCTCTCTCTCTCTCTCTCTCTCTCTCTCTCTCTTTAAGGAAAGTAATTGTAATTGGTATTTTCTAATCCTGGATTTTTAGAGTTGTGATTTTTATATGGCTCAGCTTAAATGATGGTTGTGTGAATGTTTCTTCTTGAGCCATGCTTCTGTGGGAAATCCCTCAGATGGGCCCACGGGTTCAATGGAGGTCAAGGCCGTGGGAGGCAGCGATAGTAACCAAGGTGTGCTCTGCACCTGACTGCCTGGACTCCTCTGCTCATGTGACCATGGATGGATTTCACACCTGTCTCTGCTCAATTTGATGCTCCACAGAATAAGGAAAATACTATGTATCCTTAATTCTAAGTCCTGAGTAATTGTAAGATCCTTCATTAATTTATATAAAACCAACAAAGCACAAGTCAATAATGTCATTGTTTATTAAATGCATCCTAATTTCAGAAATGTTATAATATTAGGAGATACGAGGAGAATGCATATGAAAATTTTGGGGGTTCAGTAAAGAGATGTACCTAATAAAATTGTGAGGATTAAATGAATGAATGCCTATCAATTATCACAATTCAAAATGATGTATCCAATAAATATTAGCTATTATTTTTTTTAAGATTTATTTATTTATACATACAGCTGGGGTACAGGCCAGAGGTGTGGAGCGGTAAGAGGCTTCACCAGAGACAGAGTGGGGAGCAGAACAGGCAGATCAGAAATACACTGCTGAGGGGAGCAGCGGGCGAGGCAGGAGAGGTCCGCCACGCCATGTGTGATTCTCCCCGGCCTGGCGTCGAACTGGCATCGCTGCTACCGACAGCTCCACAGCGCAGCACTTAACCGCTGCGCCACCAGGGAGGCCCTTAGCTGTTATTATTGATATTATCCCTAATGTTGAGTAATGACTTCTCATTGAAGTCATTGAAGGCAATCTCACAGTGGCAAGGGGTGAGGAGATTGAAATGTAAACCTCTAGAATGGGGGCTGATTCCATTTTTCTTGATTCTAAACTCATCTGGACTCATACATATGCGGTTATGAGGATAGTCACATGGTTTAGCTCTAAAGTAATTCTCATGTCTGCTAATGTATTGCTGTTGCTGCAAACCTGTTTCTTTTTTCCTTCTTGTTTATCATTTCAAAAATCTGCTGTTTAGGTGTCCTCAGTGGTGACAGATGATCCAATTTTAAAATGTTTCTGTGAATTTTACTTAGTCCCCAAATTATTCAGAAACAAAACTAATACACACTGGAATTAATCTAGGCATAAACATTATAAACATAATCAAATAATCATAACATAAAATATTAATAGACCTCATAATCCTTCATCCCTTCAGTTCTGGGCATGATTAAAATGAAATGAATCTTCCACTAATAGACCTAGTTTTCTTGAATAAATCATATTTATTTTTCAAAAAACTTCTCATATATGTATATGTCAACAAGGACAGAGGCAAATTTGTTGTATTTCATTTTAATCAAGCATGTAATATCATATATTATGTCTTATTATACAAAAATATTAAGAAAATACTTCTGTGAAATCCCATTTCCTAGAAATCATAACATCTGGATTTGAATTCTATCTCTTGATTATCTTATTTCACCTTTCTGAGGTTTGTCCCTTAAGCTATCTCTCTATATATCCATATTTAAAATTCAAAACAGTGTAGTGAGAGAATATTATTGATCCATATATTTGGTCCAGGGCCAGATTTTGTAAGAATTCATTTACTGACTTTGTCCAGATAAGGTCTCTGGCTTTAAAACTTGATTTTGTAAAGATGAAAGCTATTTATCCCACATAAGAGAGTTCCTCCCTATTTGTTCAGTGTTCATGAGACCACATGTGTACCAGGCTTTAAAAACCCTAGCTCAGGAAATACACGCCGCATACCCTGCACTTACTTGCCAAAATCACTCCATTTTATAGCAAATTGAAATATTCCCCAGTGGGCTCAAAGTTCTTTCAGTGGTATTTTTGAAATGGCTTGCTTCTTGCCCAGGGATTACTGTCATCTTGGAGTTATAGACCATACTTGGCTTTCTCTTCTGTGTGCCGCTCAGTAGTTTTGTGGGTAAAAGGTGTTCTTTTTATTCAGTGCCATTTGCTTTGGGGGAAGCCTCAAGGACAACCTGGCCCATCAGAGACACATACAGAGGTCCCTTCTTCTACATGTGCAAATGGGCTTCCAGAGCTACAGGACGTGTCAGTTCTGCTGATCCACTCTCAGATGTCACAGGCACCCACCCTTTCTGACAGAGACCTTTCTGCAAGTGCACATGGAGGACCGCCCTGTAAAGTCTTTATCATTTGCAGATTATTGCAGAGCGGCTACGAGCTGTGGTGTGATCCTGTCACACAGAGAAATTGCTCTTGTTTTTAGGGCACCAGGAAAGGAGAGCACCTGTAAGCTTAATACTAAGCGGAGTTTCCCCCCCAAAAATTCTTGTTATTCTAGGAAAACAAGACCCAAATCTAATCGGTGCCTATGAAGTAAATAATTCAACAGGAATGCATCAACTGATACCTAGGGATTTAAGGCACAAATGAAAACCAGGCATAAAAAAATTAGATCTATGATTATTCCCCTTGATAGTTTTGCAAACTTCTAGAAAATTTCATGTAACTTCTTTCTGAGTTTCCTGTGACATTTTCCCATGATATTAAAAAGTAGCCATTTGATAGCTTCAATAGCAGTATTGATTGACGCAATTATTTAAGTAAAAATACAGATAAAACAATTTTATATGATATGAACTATTTGAATATTGTAAAAACTCCTTGGACAGAGATGCACTTAACATGGTAAGAACTGCATAGTAAAGCTATCACTCACAATTTGCTTTTGGACTCCCTTTACATCCTGGCTATTTTTATTTTATTTTATTATTTTTTTTAATTATTTATGCATACAAGCTGGGGTATAGGCCAGAGGTGTGGGGTGGTGAGAGGATTCACCAGAGACAGAGTGGGGAGCAGAACAGGCAGATCAACCGAAACACACCGCTGAGGGGAGCAGCAGACGAGGCAGGAGAGGTCCGCTGTGCCATATGTGGGAATATCCCTGGCTGGGTATTGAACTCGCACTGCAGTGGCTCTGGATAGCTTCATAGTGCTGCGCTTAACCCTTTGGACAACCAGGGAGGCCCATCCTGGCTATTTTTCAATTCATTATTTTGATCATCTGAACCTTCTTATAGGTTGAAACTAGAAAAATGCCTACATTTCACATAAGGATGCCCCCCCCCCTTCTGTATAAGTTATCCTCTTTGCTGCTATAGCATCTTAGATATTATTTAAGTTCATCAATTTTTTAATCTTTATGTCATATTTGGTTATATTGACTTTTACACTCATTTCCATTGTAGTTAACTAGATACTTTTTTTTCTTTTAATATTTAAAATGTCAAACCTTCAAACATACCACCAAACCAAACAGTAATCCATGACGGGTGATTTTTCTTATATGATTTCCTCTATTATTTCTCCGTTCTCTAAGTTATATGACTTCCCCTATTTATTAGCTGTCTTCTCTTTTCTCTTAATATCACTCTGATGCCAACATTTATTTTGTTCTAAGAATGTTCATTGTATTGTTTGTCTTCCTAAACCACTATATTTTCACATCACCTGTACCCTCGTCTCTTCCATCAATTTCTGTAATTCTGTAATTGCTTCCCCAAATTCTTATCATTGCCCTATGCTTTTTTCTTCTATTTATGATTAGCAGGCATTCATTTTCTTGAAAAACAGAGCAAATCAATAACCAACGTCTTTTTTTCTTTCTTAACTCTTAACCAGTAACTTTCAACTAGACGCAATTTCTTCTGAGATTTCTATTTTAGGATTTCTCAGCATGTATTTTTTTTCTTTTTTTAAAGGAACTTTTATTCTTTTTTTTTAAAGATTTATTTTATTTTATTTATTTACTTATTTTTTATTTATACATACAAGTTGGGGTACAGGCCAGAGGCGTGGGGCAGCGAGAGGGTTCACCAGAGACAGAGCGGGGAGCAGAACAGGCAGATCAGAAATACACTGCTGAGGGAGCAGCGGGCAAGGCAGGAGAGGTCTGCCACGCCATGTGGGATTCTCCCTGGCCGGGCTTCTAACTCGCGTGGCCGCTGCCAACAGCTCCACAGTGCAGTGCTTAACCACTGCACCACCGGGGGGCCCCTCTCAGCATGTATTTGCATCAATATAACCTCTTTCAAATATAAATTTATTTGCATAAGTTTCCTTCAAAATAGCTGCAGGGTTTATTTTTCATTTTTAGAATACAATTGCAATTTATTTATGTTGTTTTACTAGCTTGCTCCTTTAAAGTTCACTTCTTTTTCTTTAAGAAAAGTCAACTTTCCCATCATAATTTTGAGTGGGTCATAATTTGAATGGGAAAGTTGGAACTCCTTTTCACCATATCCTTTCCCTCTCCTTATTCAAATGGATCAACAATAATAATTACAAATCAGAGTAAAAGGAGCTCTGAACTCCTTGTCCCCAATATTTTGCTTCCCTGAGAGGAAATATCACTAGTATCCTTAAAATCTATTTATGCTGCTGTTCCAGAAGGCAATAAAGCTTCTTAAGATGCTATTCACTTAGTGTTTTTAAAACTAAAGATAAATTGTGTGTAACTACATGCATATAGATACATATGAAATAATTTAAATAGAAAAAATTTTAAATTCCACATCTAAACAAGACTTGTCATGTGGTTGGCAGACAGAATATTTCTGCCATGAGGTTTTTTTGAAAAGCATGGTTGTATGTAGACCACATGTCTTTTCTTTATCACTTGAGATTTAATGTCTTACATCTATAAAAATGCCTCCATGTTCACACACAGATTTTTTTATGACAGTAGAAGAAAGTCACATAATGCAAGTGAAGCTTTTTTGCCCAGGTACTAAAAGATAATAATTTTGAAAATAATTCACTTTTGCAAATGCTTTACTTCATAATACCTTTGTATATACTATCTGAAAAGGTTTTATAACTTTGTGATGGAATCTAGGTAGTTGTTACTATCCTCTCAATGTTTTAGGTAATACAAGAAGTTCAAATTCTACATGACTTGCCCTACACAGGAGGTGACAGAGAGAGGACATGAATGTGATCTTCTGCAAAAAAAAAGCCATATACTCTCTCCACTCTAAGACTAGTGTAGGATGCTGTTCTCTAAGTTCACGTTCAAGTTTTAATTCGGGATTTCCAGAGGTAAGCTATTTCTTTGCCACTAGCCAATGTATGCTTTGGGAGAATACTTCACTTCTCTGTGCTTGACTTTCTTTCCTCATAAAATTAGCAGGTGCTTCTTTTGTTTTCTCTGTGCCTTTGGCATTCACGTTCTCAGTGCAACACTGCCAGGGAGGCCTGTGTCTCAATTAACCTTTGCCTTTAACCTCAATCATATCTTTGTCACTAATTTCTGTTACATTACAGACCCCATTTTACTTTTAAATTTCTTTTCCTGGCTTCAGGTTTATATTGGGAAATGTGTTAAGGTGTATGTCCATAAATATTGACTTTTATTGAGCATCTACTATATCAGATAATATGCTGGGGACCAAGGCTGTGGGTCTGAACAAGGAGTTATTTTCCCTTGAGCCAAGAGATCACTCTCTGGGCATGCATCACATCAGCTCTGTCTTCCTCACCCCTTTTCTCCGGTGCTGGGTATGAAGGCCTTGCTTTCATCTCACCATCCTTCCCCTACTCTTACTCTTTTTCCCCAGGAATCAACATTGCTGGTTCCGTAATCTTTTTCCCCTTTCACAGACTTTCTTCCCCATTTTCACTTCAGAATGTCCTCCATGTTCAATTTGTCATCCACAATTTCTAACTCTCCGACTTTGCTGTGCAAAAGTTACTTTTTTTGGTCCAAGCAATAAGTGTATGTACTAAGCCCTGGAGGGATGGAGAACATCTCCCAAACATAAGCAGGGAGAGCAGAAGAGGTTGCAGTAATGCTGACCAATGTTTATCTTCTGTTTGCCTTTGCAGTATGGAGTGGTGTCAGGTAAGACAAAATTCCTGATGGCAAGTGCAACCAAGGGGAGCAGAATTCTGCGAACTTGAGTTCAAGTCCTACACCTTACAATCTCTCCCATACAACCTTGTGGCAAACAACTTAACCTTCTTGTAATATAGGATTGCTTGCACCGTACCTTTTCTCAGGGTGTTCTCAGGGTGTGGTTCAAATGAGTTAATTTATATGGATGGGTTTGGTGAGGCAAACTAAAGATATTAGTTTCTGAGAGCAGCATGGAATGCTAAGTATCCAAGACATTAAGGAAGGAACAAGAGATGGGAAAGAGAGATCCCGAAAAGCAGGAAAAAGAAGCACAAATACCAATCTGCATATTCTGTGGTTTGTATACAGGACCCCTTGGCAACCCACGGACCATGGTATTGCTGCCTTAGATCCCACCGCCTGAATTAACAAATCCTGACTCACAGAAAGGCTGTAAACTTCACCTTTTCCAGTTCAGCAGGTATGTGGAAGCAACGTCATCTTAAATCATGCTCACAGTAGAAAAGAGTCCCTTTCTTCAGGCATGCCCAGTGCAATTCCATCTTTTCTGGTGAAAATAAAACAAAGAGTCAAGGAGGTGGACACATTTCCCTAAGTTCTGTCTCTCCTGATGATGAGGTTGTAAATGAAAAGTCCTTGTTCAAGAAACATCTGCGTGGAATGTGCTGTCCATTGTACATCCCGAAATGTGCATCCTCCATCTTCTACCCCTTCTTCCTCTTCACTGTCTTTTCTCTTTGGATTCTTCCTTCTTGTATCTACAGCCCTTGTTTCGGGGGAAATTTAATGTGATTGTTCTTTGACTCCCTTCTTTAGTCTCTGCTTCCCCTTATGAAGTCTGCCATTCCTAACCAGATGGGAGTATTATACTTGTTCACCAATATTCTTTGATGACTATTAACCTTATACCAAGATCTTATTTTCTATACATCCACAGAAAATTCATAGATTTTCTCTCCACTCCAAAAATTTCTTTGGCAAAGATTAGTCTTTGACATTTCCAAATACATGTCTCCTTCACAGTTATGTTTTCTTGGCTAAAACAATCAAGTCTTATTCACCTGTTTTACCATATTATTGCATTTCTTTAGCCCCTTCTGGCAACCATTTGATTTCTGAATATTCTGGACACAGGGTATTTTTACCTGTGACCTACTTAAAATATTGGTACTAGAAAATCAAGCCAGAAGTGTACTTTCTTTTCCAAAAATTTCTTCCAAAATCATCATCAACTACTACTCTTCTCTTAAACTTACTTCATATGTATGTGCTCACAATCTTTTCCCTGCCTTGGAAATGTTTCTCAGAATTACACCAGGTGCCAGTCCACCAAAGTTCCTACATTATTGATGTCATTTTTGGAGCTGATGGGTTTTGAGAGCAGGGTCTTTGGGCTCACTCTGGGAAAGGTTTCACCAGAGGGCCCCTTCAGTGGCATGCGGCGAGTTTCTCCACATGACAGAGACATTAGTTATATTTAAAAAACAGGTTTATTAGGGCAAGGGACAGAAGAATAAAGGACGCTTGCATAGACACAAGAGGGCAGGAAAGGCTGCCCCGAAAGGAACAGGTTTGCTAAGAGAGAGGCCTGCATGGTTGAAAGCAGGTGGGCAGCCCTGAGGAGAGCTGCCTCTGCTGAGGGAGGTCAGTGAGGAGAAGACCCAGAATGGTACACGTCACGGCAGGCAGGAAGGCCTCTGCCCTGCAGAGGGTCAGAGATTTATTGAAAAGGAGCACCTGCATAGGCACATGTGGGCAGAAAGATGGCTTCCCAGAGGCAGTGCAGAGATTGCCCTGATATAGTCTTCTTCTCCTTGGGAGGGGCTCATTCTTCCAGGAGTAGTTTATTTGCTGATGATTTTGAATAACTGTGTAGGATCTGAAAGCATCTGGAGATGCTACAATAGGCTCTATCTTTACCCCTGGTCTCCATTCCTGACACTCCCTACTGACATCTGATACCTGCTTTTGTGATCTAGTCATTGGTATAGCTGGGTTAATGGTTATGCTAATCCCTTCTACCTGATTTCCTGTGTGAGTCTAATTCTAGCCTTTTTTTAAGTTCTATCTCCTTCATCATCATTATCTGTGTAAAAGTGTTGTCTGCCTCTTTTTCCACCCTTCCTTGTATTTCATTGAGTAGTGGAATTTCTTTCCTCCTTTGTAACACTAAATACTTCCTTATTTCTACTCACCGCCTTTTCTTTCTGGGATTTTAGAGAAACCAACTCTTTCAATAGCAGCAGTTACTGACTACATTTTGTATGCAAAGGACAGTTCTCAGTGTTGAGAAGTAGTGATGTAAGACAGTCTTGCCTTCTAGAAAATTATAATCTAGTTATAGAATCAGGCCATGAAGAAGTCATGTGATGTACTGAATTGAAAGTTCAGGTCCTGGGAACCATTCCAGTTCTGACCCTGAGTTAATTTTGAGGTCTTGATGGTTTGCTCCTTCTGTGTAATGTAGTTAACACCCCAGTAACAAAAGATTTGCTGGGGTAACCTGGGTTCAAGTGAACTGAAGTGCACCTGGGGGTGTTCAGCAAAACAAAAGTGGAAACAAGTTTAGAAGGTGAGTGCTTAAAACCATAAATGAAATGCTCCTGGTAAATTTAATTATGTGATTATAGCAAAGGACCAGCCATATTTCATTATTTGTAAATATTGTATTTATGAAATAATCTTATTAGAATACCTATGAATGTGTGTATTACAGGGATGCTTATCCGTCACATCTGAAAGTAACAAACAGTATTTTTTTTCTTTAAAATTCATCTTTCCCAAACCTAGCATTCTCCCAAGTGATAGGAATCATTGATATTTTGCTGCCTCACTTTTGGTTTAAATTCTGGAAGCCATCTGAGGATTGATGAAAAGGGGGAAAGGAGTGACAGAGCAGTCAGAGTGGGAGTGCCTGAGGTTAGAGAACAGGTTAAGGCAGGAGCCAGGAACAAAGTAGCAAATAGCCCACAGCAGGACTCCTGAGTGAGCCTCAGGCCTCTATGACCCACACAGCCTTCTCCCATCACGGCTGGTGGGTTTATCAATCCGCATGCCCTCCATTCTCTCCTGATGGCAGTGCTGTAGGCGGCTGGAGGAGAGGCAAGGCACTGGCTCCACTTGTGTCTGTGCATTTTTGCCCTTGGGGCAGAATCAGCCCTGGATGTTTCTCTTTCTTCCCTGGGTCCTCCCTGACTGGTTTGTCCCGGTCTAAAACTTTCCAAGGCCCTGTTGCTGGCTCTTTGCCCAAGAGCAGTGGGAGGCTCGCAAGCCAGCCTGGTGGGAAGACAGGTCAGACATGCGCCTCCGTCGCAGTCCTATCCTTCACCGGGTGACAGCTACATTGTTCTCCAGGAGCGGCCGGCAGCTGGACCCGGCGCCCCCGCCCCTCAGCCGCCGCGTGCGCTGGCACCCCGGGGGGGCCCACTCTGTATGCCTGGAGGCTCCGATCTGGTCGTTGGCGCTCCCTGAGCTGTCAGCGACACCTGCTGAAAGAGTGACTGTGTGTGGCGTGAATGAAACCGGGTTTTCTTACAGGGAGGCTTTTACATTTATCACCTTGAGGAAGAAGTCTTGGAACTGTCCCGTGAGACCGGAAAGCAGCAGGGATGTCGGCGGGAGGGAAAAGCAAGTGCAGCCGCAGATAAAGCCGGACGCCTGTAAACACTTCACCTCTTCCTCCTACCTGGCGGGGAAAGACAAAGAGGCTGGATTGTGTTTGGAAGTTTCAAATTACCTCGTTTGTCATACTGCAGGGAAACAATTGGCCCCACAGAAATGAAATCTGCAGAGTTTCCTTCAGGCAGGAGCTTTCCAGAGTGACTCATTCTCATTTTTCCTGGGTGGGAAGGAAAGGATCCAGAGTGAACAAAATTTGATTAACTTTAAAAAAATAGATACTTGATTTGTATTAGGCAAATGCATTTCCAAATGCCAGCTGAAATTTCCTTTTCCACTCACTTAAAATAAGACATGTCAAAAACTGAACTTGCTATTTTCTCTCCTCCACTTATTTATTATATTAAAAGTACAACCAGAGTCATCCACAGTCGCAGATCTCAGTTCCTCTTGACTTTGCCGTCTCTTTTGCCCGGCACATTCTATGGGTGATGAATTGCTCTCCCTTCTTCCTTTGCACCATCTCTCACCCTGGTCTTTCCCTTGGTATTTTCATGGACACCGCCCTGCTCAGTCTGTGATCTCACTTCCCCTCCTGGACAGTAGCCATGGCTGCTGACCTCCTGCCTTCCCCAGCCCCAGTCCTGGGGGGCTGTGGCTGCCATGTTGTAACATGCTGATCATTAGTTGACTGCCTATTCTCACTAGCAAACTGTGTGACTCTTTGGTTGAACGTTTAAGACTTTACCTTTATTTGCCAACATTTTTTGCCCCTCCTCTCTATTCAAACTCCTTGATTCAGTCAAAACAATTCATCAAAAACTAGCTGAAATGCTTTGTATTTTTTTTTGCCTTTGTACCATGTTCCCTATTCGAGACAGCTTTCACCTCACTATTGTAACTTTACCTAGGCTGAAATTCCAATCCAAATGTTCCTCTTACTATATGATATGTTTTATTCCTCAAAATAACTAACATTTGTCTGTGTAAGTCTTGGGTAATTATTATATTGTTAGCAATTTGTTCACAGACCTTACCTCGCTATATATCCTCTGACATGCCCTGGGAAAAAAGATGAGCAAAATGATTAGTTGAAAGTAAACACATGTACCAATGAAGTGCACAGACGAGTTTTAACATTATTAATTTCTAAATAGCCTACTTAAAATAAAATTAAGTGTCAGCAGAACAGTCACATCTGTTTCCCAGGCTCCTTGCAGTGCTGACCCTGGCGTGCATCCCACCACACCTACTTCTGACCAAAGGCCCTCGTTTGTGTGGTCTGTAGCCATGGAAGGACTGAGGAGTTCTGCTAATACTGGAATATTGGCCCTCACAGCCCTATGAACAAGCCAAATGAACTAACCAAACCAAGCAGCAAGCGTTTAAAATATGGTCTATAAGCAAAAACATCTACTTAAAACACAAAGTAGAACCATTTAAGAAAAATTTCATTTTACTTAATACAAGCACAAACACATATGCCTCCATATGAATTAGTCAAGCAGTGTTTCCCAAATATGAAGTTCTAAAAATACCTTTGTGGGGAGGGTTTCATTTTTATCTGAAGTCTGATATAAGGCTAAAATCTTATATAAGACAAATCTTGACATCTTTCTTCAAAATATATTGTTAGTAGAAAAGTTTAGCAGAACTTGACACCCAGAAAAGCTCAATTTCTTAAGTCCAACTCCTACAAGAAAATCATAGCACTTCCCCCCTACCAGGAGGCCTAAAATACAAAAGACAAGATAACAAGTGTCGTGAGCCTGCGGAGAAACCGTAATTCTCATCCATTGCTGATGGAAATGTAAATTTATCCAGATACTTTGGAAAACAGTTTGGCCATTTCTAAAATGTTGAACAAAAATTTGCCACATGAGATAGTTCAAGTTCCCTTCCAAGATGCTAACTCAGAAAAAAAAGTGACAACTTTGTCACTTTTACACAAATGTTCATACAGCACTATTCATACTAGTAAAACAAGTGGGTTCAACTTAAATGTTAATTGATGAATAAACAAAAGTGGTATGTCCATACAATGGAATACCACTCAGCCGTAAAAATGAACCTGGCACTCACACATGCTATACCATGGATAAAAATTAAAACATTGTGCTAAGTGAAATAAACAAGGCACAAACCAAAAATAAATGAAAAGTATATACATGGTTTATTTATATCAGATGTTTACTAAGGGCAAATTCATAGAGAAAGAAAGTAGATAAGTGGCTACTTAGATTTGGGAATTGGGAGAGGTTGCTAATAGGAGGGTTGTTTGGGGGTGATGGAAATGTACTAAAAATGTGGTGAGTTTGCACAACTCTGTATATTATATTTAAGGCAAGTGAATTTGTGGTGTGCAATTATAACTCATAAAGCTGAAAGAAAGAGGGCCTCCCTGGTGGCATAGGGCTTAGTCTCAGTGCTATCACCACAATGGCCGGAGTTCAATCCCCGGCCAGGTTGCTAACCCACATATAGTGCAGCAGACCTCTCCTGTCTCATCTGCTGCCCTTCTCAGCAGTGTATTTCAGTAGATCCACCTGTTCTGCTCCCCACTCTGTCTCTGGTGAATGTTCTCATCCTCTGCAGCTCTGGCCTACACCCCAGTTCTTCTACAAATAAATAAATCTTTTTTTAAAAAAGGCTGAAAGAAACAAAAGGAAAAGGATGAAGGAAAGGAAGGCAGGAAGGAAGGAAAGGAAGGAAGGAAGGAAGAAAGAAAGGAAGGAAAAGATGCTGCAATAAAACAACTATCTAGGCCAGGGAGCTTTGCCTTGAAAGCATCATGCACAATGTACCCAACAGCCACAACACACAAAGTCACACTAGACTCTCCTCTAGGAGAGGAGTAAGTTATGCACAATACTAAGGAAGTTCATAGGAGGCAAAGGGTGGGAAAACAATCTTTCGTTTCATCTATTTTTGTAAAATTAGTAGAAGCTGTAAACATCTTCTCTTTCCTGGGTGGATAATTTTATCCCTCCTGACCTGTGTTTGGCCCAGGAGAAGGAAGTCATTTAGCTCGAGTCATGAGAATGGAGAAGTGCTTGTGGCTCCCTCACGCTCTCTGGTCAGCAGAATCTACCTTAATGACTGTATTGGCTGGAGAATGCCCATATATTCAGCAGCCCCTCTGTTACCACATCTCTACCTGCTACATGCAGTAACGTGCCAGTCAGCAGCAGGAGAAGACAGAAGAATTAGCTGCTGCAGTGGTGACCTGACAAAAAGGACTGACCCGGGGTCTGGGAGAGTCGATCTGTTGAAATCCATTTCCTCCGAACTCACAGGCATTCCTTTGAATCATCCTTGGCCCACAACGTCACCGGACAGTGGTGTACACAGCTGGGGGCAGACCAGACACACAGCCTTCGTACCCTGCGTGATGTCCTAGAAACGAACCTAGCATTGTGTGGGTGCTTCGCTTCCTGGCAGGATGAACCTCACAGAACTCCGCCCAGATGCTGCTTCTGTTGTTGCTGGAAAACAAGCATATGCAAAGCTAAGACATGGCCCCAATCCCTGAGCAAACAAAACCATTGAAAAAGTAACATGAGGGCCTCTCTGGTGGTGCAGCAGTTAAGTGATACGCTGTGGAGCTGTCGGCAGCGGCCACGCAAGTTCGACACCCAGCCGGGGAGATTCCTACATGGCGGGACAGACCTCTCCTGCCTTGCCCGGTGCGCCCCTCAGCAGTGTATTTCCATCGATCTGCCTGTGCTGCTCCCCACTCTGTCTCTGGTGAACTCTCTCGCCGCCCCTTGCCTCTGGCCTGTACCCCAGCTTGTATGCATAAATAAATAAATCTTCAAAAAAAAAAAGAAGTAGCATGAAAACTGGGTGTCTTTGGAGTGTGTTCTTAAGCACACACACTAGTTTGGGCGCATACAGGGATGTGCTCTGTATTTGTAGCCACATCCCGGACGCACTGAAAACCTCCAGGAGAATCTACCGCACAGTGTGTGAGCCAGCACGTCACCTTCTAGCCAGCGCCATGTCTCCTATCTTGAAAGAACAGTTTCCAAGAGGATGTTCTTTTTACAGCAAGTCAAATATCAGACTGAGTATGTTTGTAGGAGGTGAGTGAGAAGCTTTCTAACCTCTTGAATCAAATATAGAGGTTCCCTAAAGATAAGTACACTATGACCATGGGGAGCACAAATCAGTCGCAAACAAGTGGGAGCGTTAACAGGCTGCCCACTCCCAGGGGACTGTCCTCCTTAGTGACATATTGGCTTGAGAATTCCAGCACGCTCAGAACAACCTCAAGGGAGTGCGTGTGGTACATCCCAGAGGGAGACATATCAGTAGCTGATAAAGTTGCTCAGGGAGCACGTAGGATTCGTGCTGGCCTGTGCACAGAGGACCAGGTCAGTCTTCCTGGAGGAAAGAGTGTGGGATAAGTCCCATCTCATTGAAAAACACTCAGGTCACCACAATCTTTAGAAGTGCCCTTATTTTCTCTACATGCTCTTCAGCTTCTGTCCCATTTCTCTAATCTAGATAGCAAAATGTATAGAGCATTCAGCTTCTGCTGGTAGCTCCTTTCCTCAGCTATTTATTTTCCTCCTTCTATCTGCCTTTCATCCTAAGCAGTCTCTGAAATATGGTAAAAGTCCAATGGCTGTGGGTTAGCCTCATTGAATTTGATGTGTTTTTTTTTTTAAGACTTACTTATTTTTGCCTACAAGCTGGGGTGCAGGCCAGAGGTATGTGGCAGTGAGAGGGTTCACCAGAGACAGAGTGGGGAGCGGAATAGGAAGACTGACCAAAGTACACTGCTGAGGAGAGCAGTGGGAGGACAGGAGAGGTCTGCTGCACCATGTGGGAATTTCCCTGGCACCGCAGCTGCCAGCAGCTCCACAGTGCTGCACTTATCCCACTGTGCCACCAGGGAGCATCTGAATTTGTCTTTTCAATAGCATTTCACACAGTTGGCCACTACCCTTTTCTGGAAACACTCCTTCTTGGTTTCAGAGAACCCTGAAGGGCTGCTGTTCTTCGCCAGCTTTCCATCTTCCTCAGTCTCTTCCTTCTCAGTCTCTGCTTTTATATTTCTCTTGTACCTGAACTCTACATTTAACTCTACAATTTAGAGTTTCTTAAATGACTACCTTGGGTTTCACCTTTCCCTCTTTAGGTGATCACATCTACTCCTTAAATACTGATAATTAACACCATCAGTATGAATTCAGTGTAGACCTCTGCTCTCCTCAAATCTCAGAGAGTATACCCAAGTTCTTACTTGACATCACCTTGCTACTACCATTGGGCAACTCGAACTTTATATGGCCAAGATGGAGTCCTTGATTCTTGCTCTCCACTTGTGTCTCACTACCAAATCTGGGCCACCTCCAGTTTTTCTCACTGCAGTGGCTGTAACAGTAGCATGACCCAGACCTATCGAATAAAGTTACAGAAACATGCCCTTGAGGGGGGAGGAGAAATCCAGATTTCATATCCTTTAATATGGCCTGGAGCTGGATTGCATCTGCCTGGATAAAGGAGGGTCTCGTTTGTTGTCAAATATGACATCAGTCTAACAAACTGAACACAAAGACAGTTAATGTATGCAAAAAAAAGTGTAAAAATTACCCTCACAAATAATTCATGTAGGTGAACCTCAGCCTTACCATCTATCTTGTTACCGAGGATAGAAACATGGGGTCATCGTGGCACTTACCAAATTCACCTGAAAGTCCTGTTGATTCCACTTCAAGTCCTCAGTCACCATCTCAGTTTGCACCCCCACCATCTACCATGCAGACTACCACACACACCGCCATCAGGTTCTCCATTTCATGCTTATCTCTACTGACCCATTCTTTACAAGCAGCTAAATTTATTGTAAAAAAAAAAAAAAAAAAAACTAAATCAGATATTTTAAAGCATCTTTCTTTTGCCCTGCGTGAAATTTTGTAATCATTCCCCATTATCCTTAGGATTAAGTTCGTTTACCTCCACCTACAAAACCTTGAATAATCTGGGCCTACCTCACCTCTCCAATCTCTTCCCTTTATGCTTCTTGCTTGTCCCCTCGCTCATGGAAAATGACAGTCCTTTGTCAGCGTTCAGATAGGCCAACTCTGTTCCCTATTTCAGGGCAGTAATACTTGCTTTTCCTCTGTCTAGAACATCTTTGCACCGTTCTTCACAAGACTGGCTCCTCTTACTCTTGAGGTTCAACTTAAATAGTATCTCTAACAATTTAAAACAGGTTACTCTTGTAATCCTCCTTCCCAGAAACTTTTTATTTCTTTCCTAGAACCCGAGAGAATATCTTTCCTAGAACCCAGAGAATATCTATTCTCTATTTCCCACATTACACTTTCGATTCCTGAGGATAGGCCCCTTATTACATCATATCATCTGCACCGACACTTTCTCTGCCATAACAGGCATTTGGTACATACCTGTTGAATGACTAACTGACAGAATCTGAGTTTTAGATCTGAATTTTGAAAGATAAAGAAGTTATTCAAGTGAGACTTTGTTAGGGGAAGTCCCAAGTAAAAGAAACATGTGCACAAACTTTAGAGATGGAGCTTACAACTTTTTGAAGATGGTCATTGTGTAAATAAAAAAGATTAAAGTATCAATTGGAGAGGAGAGTAAACTAAGAAGCACCATTGGGCTACTGACTGAATTACAGAGAAAAATTCTGAAAAAGCCTAAGAACATTGCCTTCATTAAAAACAGAGTTAAGTGACTTTTAAACACCATACATGACTAGAATCATTTGGGCTTTGATGCAGTTTAAAAATAGAAATGGGTTATAAAACTAAAACATTTTATGATGATTATGTCATAGTTGGAGCATTCATATCACTCGTTTAATGCTGTTTTTTCCTCTTGGATTTAATCTCTGGGAGAACAGTTGCAAATTTGATACAAGATTTACATTGGATTCTGGAATCCATTTTTCTTCCTTTACTACTCATTGGCTATGGATCTTGAGCAAAACAATTCACATCTCTGAAATGTGGTCACCTTGTTTGTAAGTAGCCAAAGAGGAGTTAACAAAAGTACCTCAGAGATTTGTGGAGTAATAGGAAATTTAAATATATTTAAGTTATCCAAAGCAAGGTAGGAAGGATAACATATATAGTATGCACTGTTATGTAAAAAATGGAGATGGATAAATATAAGTATTTGCTTGTTTTGATATAGAATGTTCTGGAAAAATGCACAAGAAACTGCCTCTGTGATGGGGATTAGAGTGGGTGAGGACAAGGTGTAGAAGAGACTTCCACAGTATGCCCTTCTGTCCTTTCCACTGCCTCTTTTTCTTTCTTCATCCATCCTTGTCATTCTCATTGCCAGTATCAGCTATTTTAAATGTCACTCTTCTCCTGGACGCTCATATTGCCGTCTTATATCTCTAAATTGTGAATTCTACTTCACAGAAAATATAGAAATAATTTTTAGACATATTTCTTAATTTTATGGCCATTTTCATATGTATCATCTGCCTTGGCATTAGATTTTATTTTCACTTTCACTTTGTCAGACAATATAGTACATGCTTCCTCTCCACACCCTTGCCCCATCTCTATCTCTTTGCACTTTTTTTGGTAACTTTGAAGTAATCTCATATTTCTTTTTTCCTTAAAAATCTCTCCCTACCTAAAACTCTTTAACTGTTGTTTTCCTTCTCTTTACTCTTTTATAATAATTTCGTAAGGACTTTTCTATATTTCCTCTCTCTAATTCATCATTCATACCCTACTCCCCTGTATGTTTCCCTCTACTCCTCTGAAACAACATTCTTCTAGTTCACTAAAGACCTTCATTCTTAATAAGCCTGCTGAACAAATTTTCTGCCTTTATCTTACTTAACCTCTGTCCAACATAGTCACTGAAGATTACTTCTTCCTTCCCAAGAGTTTTCTTTCACTTATATAAAGCCTTCTCCCTTTCCCTTGTTTTATCCCAGCTTATCCTAGCTATTCTCACAGAAATCCAGTATCTTATACATATCCCTCTACTTTGTAATTATCTATAGATATGATGAGGACTGTCTTCTCCACTAGACTATACAATTTCCTTAAGGGAAAGAACTGTGTCATTTTGGACTTTTGTATCCTGATGCCTAGGTCAATGTCTTTAATCAATGATTACTGGATGAGTGAGCACAGCAAATTTCCTTCTGTAACTTTAGTTTTGATACTAACTGTGGCATGAAATGTTCGCAGCCCCATTACCCATTTCTCCCCTTTGGTTTGTAACAGAACCTTGAATGTGTTCATCTGCACTTCTAGCCTCCCTGGTATGACATGTGGTCATTTTCAGGGTAATGAGGTAGAGGGAGAAACACAGTACTACCTAGAAAAGGATCTTAAAAATGGAAGGCCCCCTTCTCTCCTATTGCTTCCTCTAATGTGAAGTGAATGGCTCTTTCAGCCCTTTATGACCTTGAGAACAGAGGGCAGAGTTACAGGAGAGAAGGTGCTTAGTTCTCTGATGCCTTTATAGGATTACCACACATGCCCTGTGCCAAATATCTCTGGAATTGTTTGTTCTTTTCTTTCTTTTTAGTGGAAATAACATTGCATTGTGATTATGTAAGTTTGTTTTACGTGTGCATCATTAAAAGTCAACATGTGTATATATTGCATTAAGTTTTTAAATGGAAGATTACAAACTTTTAAACTGTTTAGTTGAGGGGGGGCTTGGAAGGGAAAAAATGGAAATGATCAGACTAAGTCATGCTATCTAGTCTGGATGATTTTAAAAGGTGATTGGACTAAATAGATGCTTGAATTCAATCCAAGCAATCATCTTCTTTTAAATAAATCTTATATTGGGTTTTCTGCATAATTCTAAAATTATGGAAATTTGGTCAGAGAACAGGATATTTCAATACCACGGGAGCATGTTGGTAGAGTCCAGGGAGTATGTTAGTTCCAAATAATGCTTGGAAGAAGCAGAATAGATCTAAAAGGCATGGACCACAACAGCTAGAATATTAGCTGTGTGGTAACTGCAATCTATGTGTAACTAGTATTTTAGCATCTTAGAAAAGCATACAGTGGATTTATCCTTAGCAGCATTCAAACTATTTTGTGGCCATAATCTTAAAATGTATTTTTAAATGAGCTGAATAACTGAATTTATGTGAAAGAGTCCAGACTCATGTATTTACACTGGGAAGTTTGATAAGCCAGATCATTCCCATATAGGCATGCAATTGATTTAACTATAAGCCTGACCCATGGAATTCCCTTGTCAACGGACTGCCATGAGAAAACCCACTCTTGCTGAGGAACACTCCTCCTGAAAATAGAGCAGGCGCTTCTTGCCCTTTCTCACAGTCCTCTTGGCTGTAGGGAAACAAGAATGCTCTTTGTCAGGGCCTACCCAGGAAAAGCATTTTTGAGCTCAATTTTCTCATGGTGTAGTCAAATAAAAAGGAATGAAGATAATTCAATTTGGACTATGGCCAAGTGTTTCTAGTATCATCCCTGTGACAAACATTGCCGTGGTATGTTTCTGAAGCAAATCAGATTGTAAGGAATCAAATATGAGAAAGTCAGTTAAAGGTGTAATGTTCTAAAAATGGCCGCTTGGGGAGCTTGCTTTGGCTCTCCTTTACCCCTCCTTTTCTGAAATAGACTCTGTCATAACCTGGTTTCCTGAATTAAAGAAACTTACACACAGAAAGGATGGCCAATCATACCTGTAACTGCAATGTACCTCACTGTATGAAACAGGCCTCTCTTCAGCATTCCTGCTACTTAGCTTCCTTTCAGACACAGGGAGTGAATCATGAATCCACAGAGTCTTAGCTGGAGAAAGGTGGCCCAGGCCACCATCCACACAGACTATTCTACAGGGCCCCGCGCTGAAATTTATCAAGCAAGGGTGCTCTGTGTTCTGAGATCATCCCATCCGGGAGTCATTGCCTTCTGAGAACTGGCCTAGCAACTAACTGCCCTTATCCTTAATTCAATGTCACTGCAGTTGGGGACAGTACAGAGTGACATCCAGTTAAAATGAAGCATTGAATGATGTATGATTTTTTAGTTTTAGGTTTTTATTTACTCTTCAGTTGATTATCTAGATAAAATCCTTTTTCTTTATTTTTCACTATTTGTGGATAATCAACCCATGTACTCACTGATGAAGGTCTTCCTAACTAATATTGGTTTAATGCTAATGACTGAACGCTATTTTTAAACAAACACATGACAGGCTTTCAGTTTTGTTGAATGTGATTTTCATGCTATTCACATACTAAGAAAGTTAAATTCTAGAGACAGACTATCTGGTATGGAATCCTAGATCTGTCACTACTAGTCATGTGACCAGGAAAAGTTGCTCGCCAAGCTGTACTTACTTCCTCTTATTTAATAAGTGGGGGTGAAAATAATAATGATACTGATAGAATCTATTACTCCATAACTAGATTATATAGAGTAGAAGGCAGTAAATGTGCCGAATGGATATTCCATTGCTACACACGAGGAAAGCATTTCCATGAAACAATTAGTGCCTGTGCGTGAATCAGCCTGGGGCTTTTGAATCAATCTAATTCTATCTTGCATGACCATATAGAAGTTTCTAGTTAAAATGTCTTTAAATGGGTAGCATCAAATCATTTGGTTTGTTGCATTGACATTTCATTTATGTGATTATAAAATTACAGGATGGAGTAAATAAAAACCAAACTGTTATGCCAGAACTTACACAGAAAAGGTACTGTTGATCTTAAAAGTCATCACTTTGTGAAATGTTTGCATACATTTTTTAATGCTACTGTGAATCTGATAATGTTTCTTCTTTGGGGGTAAGGTCAGTGGAGACATTTTATAGCATACAGGTAAAAATTAGTTACTCTATTTTAGCCTCCCATCACATCTGACATTGATTGTGATTGTTCACCAAAATCATATTTTGCCTTAAAAAGAATTGTTGACACTAATAGAAATCCAAAGAATGAATAACTGGCCCTGAAAGAAAAGTATGAATTTATTCCTTCATTCATCCATATTTAACATATTACTAAATATGCTTTTACAGTTCCACTGATTTACATGACATAGTTCTTCCATGTGTATAAATTACAGCATTCATTTAATTATACAAATGCCATTCAAATTGTTTGTAGACACAAATCAAACTCAAAAAGATCCACAAAAAAGTCACTGCTGAGCATGCCACAGTAAAATCATGGTATGCATACTATTCTTTAAATAGAACTGAAATTTTATGTTGGTGAAGTTGACATTATTTGAATTTATTATCATTTAGTGTTATTTTTAAGATCACTGTTGGACTAGTTATTGAGAGCTGCCATAAAGAAGTACCCAGTCTGGGAGACTTAAAACAGCAGTTCTGGAGGCTGGAAGTCCAAAATCAAGGTGTTGGCAGGGCTTTGCACTCTCTCTCTCTCTAAAACTCCAAAGGAAAATACTTCTTAGCCTCTTCTTATCTTCGAGTGATTTCTAGAAATACTTGACATTACATGGCTTGTGGATACATCATTCTAATCTCTGCCTGCATTGTGACATGGTATTCTCCCTGAAAGTCTGTGTCCAATTTTTTATCCTCTTCTTATAAAGACAACCATCATATTTAAGTAAGCACACCCCCTGCCCCCATACTGCAGTATGACCACATCATAACTTCATCACATCTGCAAAGACCCTGTTTCCAAATAAGGTCACATTCACAGACACTGAGGGTTTGGACATCAACATTTCTTTTCAGGGAATACAATTGAACTCATAACACCTTATATGTAAATTTAGCTAAGCTATCATCCCCTGTTCTTCAGTCAGCCACTAACATGTTTCTGTGAGGGTATTTTTGCAGGTGTGAGTAAAGTTTACAATTAGTTTGCTCTAGGTAAAAGATTACCCTAGATCATCTGAACAGGTCTGATTTAATCAACCAAAAGTTCTTAAGAGCAGAACTGATGTTTCAGAAGAAATTTATCTGTGTACTGCAGTGGCAGCTCTTGCTTAAGCATTTCCAGCCTATCCTTCCTGATGATCTGCTCTACAGATTTCCAACTTGCCATGTCTTCCTAATCATGTAAACCAATTCCAGCAATAAACCTCTGAACACATGTACACACACACACACACACACACACACACACACACACACACACACATCTTACTGGTTCTCTTTCTCTAGTAGAACATTGACTGATCACATACTTGAAGGAGGAGTGTACTTCTTAAAATCAACATTTTCTCATCCAGAAATCACTTCTTAAAATCAACACTTTCTCATCAGAAATCTGCTGAGCACCCACACAACTGCTTACACATGGTGTAGAGGCTTAACACATGGAATCTAGAATTAGGCTGTCTGGCTTCCAAACAAGAATATGGCTTCCTATTCTATCACCTTTGGCAAAGTAACATAAGTTCCCCATGCCTCAGTTTCCTTCCATGTGAAAGTGAATAGTAATAGTATCACTTTATGGAATAACTACAATTTGCTGATACTTAGGGAGACTAGAGGTGGGTGAAATGGGTAAAGGGAGTCAATTGCATGGTGATATGGACTTCTGGGGATGATCATGATATAGGGCATTACCAAATTATAATGCTATAAGGTGCCAAATTATAATGCTGTACACCTGAATCATGTAATTTTATAAATTAATTTTTTACCTCAATATAAATTTATTTTAAAAATACTGAAAATATTAATACATATCACCAGTAGTTTGCAGGAGCTGATGCACACTGACTCAAGAGAGCCAATCGTGATCATGTTGCCTCAATTCCATACCTAGTTTCAAGAACTTTGGTAGTTTGAGCTTGGTTGTGGGGGGAATATTTAAACAATGAAGACTGACAAAAACTGCAATTCTGGGTTTGTTGTGGTGGTTTTAGCGGACCTGGATTTCTAGCACAACACTGCTTTTACTAGAATCTGATGCAAAGTTGCCTTTGGTGACCAATATGACTATAGCAGATGAAGAGCAGTAGAGGGAAAATGTGGATACTGTTTGCTCATTTGGTCCGTTTGTGCAAAACAGAAAAGCACCTCTCGTTGAAGACATTTCACTGACACCTGCCAGGCAATCATCATATTAAATTCAATCTATAGTGTGAATGGTGACACCAAGAGTCCCCCACGCACAACTTAGAAACTGACTGCACTTGGCATTACAGCCCAGAAACTACACCCGCAGGGGCCATTGCATACTGCCTTCATGATTTTAAAGGTATTTTTTCTCAGTATGTGAGTGGTTCTGTCCTTTTCCTTTTCATTCTCGTATATAATTCTTGTGAAGAAATTGCTTGGAAATAAATGTATTGCTCAAATAAAATAGGTTCTGTTCCACAACATTTTGAACATCTTTTCAGGGGAGAGAAGAACCACAGCAAGAGGTTCTGGAAGAGAAACAGTCACAGGGAAACAATCATCCTGAAAGGAAGGGACATATATTTTTAGAATATCTTGACTAAAGCTGGATAATAGGCAGGGACAACAAAACAAAGCAAGGACTTCAACATGAAGGGTTCTGAGAATGTTGAAAACTGATTCTCTCTTGCTAGCGCCCACGTTTGCGGTAAGACGCGCAACAAGTCTCCCGGCAGCCCTCGCGGGCCTGCTACACAGCCAGCAAGTGTTCGTAAGCTCACAGAGGCCCCCCTTTCAGGACACAGGAAAGTGGCCTCCCTGGCACATTTCTCGTGCATTTGCAGAGTCCACTGCTTCCCAAACTTCATAGGAAATGAAACCTCAAGAGCTGCTTTAGCAGGGACGTAAACATGTGCAAGCCAAGACAGCAGCGATGGGGAAGCTATATGGATTCCCAGGAGAAACTCCCCGGATATAGTTCATCTATGTCCATGGGTCTGCAAACAAGGGGCCACTAGATTTTAAAAAAACACTTAGTTCAGGTGTCTCACAGTGATAGGAAAGAGCTGGAAGGAGACAAAGGGAGTTGGAGGGAGAGACAGAAGGCAGCGGGTACTGCCTACGTACAAATCTCCCCCCACCACTCACCTCTCACACACCCCCAACCCCCAAGGCTCTCTTGGGTGCTTGTTTTCTCTCCAAGGAAGCTGCAGCCCTAGGTACTCCTCCGCCATCCCTGGACATCTGCTTGGCTTGTCTATTTTCTGCTACAGGCAGAGGACAGGAAGGAAGAGTTTGTTTCCTGTAAATAGAGGGAGAGAAAATTACAGCTATTATTGTTTTGACAACGGAAGCCCTCCCTGAAGCTTGTACCAGAGTTCATTCCTGACAGGCATCAGGTCTGAGTTGCCGGTTCTCAGCAGAAATTCCTCCCAAGGGGTACCCGGGGAAAGCTGAAAGCCTTGATGGCTTTGCATTAGATGTCTAATGGCATAAAGATGTAATTCTGGGCAATCTTGATATCGGGCTGTGGCAATGGAATGCAGCCTGCGTTTTGATGAATGTTTTGATGCAAGCTCTGCTCCTCCGAATGAGCGTGCTGGATCTTGACCCTACTGCGCACACACACCGCTTTATGCAAACACACACTCCAAGGTTGAAAACGCCTTGACAACCCAAATTATTTCTGTTATCTTTTAATTATCTCCTTTTGTCCCTTGCTCTCCCAAACTCCATTTCTTATGAATAGTCTTTGACGTACTAAGCTATGTAACCATACATACATGTTCAATGAAAAGCTCTAAAATTAGTTACTACTTACTGAATATACTGACTCCAACTTTGAACATTTGTTGTGTTCACATGTTGTTGGGAATATATTTGACCAGGATCCTCAGAGATGAATTTGTTATTTTTAAATATTTTAAATTCATCTTTTATGTGAACAGTGTTTGAAGTCAAAAAAGAAAGCATGTAAGAACTATCCAGGACTACTAGGTTGGGAGCAGAGAAAAATCTACTGCTCTGTGCATTTATTCATGAGCATGAGATTTAAGATTTGTTACTCAAAGGAATTGATTATAGGTAGGAGAAATAATTTTGATAGTTGTCAAATATATTAAGAAGGAGTTGATCAGATTTCTTTGTGGAGCTTGCAACAGTAATGAAATACTTTAAAATTAAGTGAACAGGATCATTTCGACTTTCAGCTATCTTGACACCACACACTTGGGGTGGGCGCTTCCATTAGCTGCTCCCGTCACCATCCTTTGGTAATCTCATCTTTCTAAATGACAGTATGTCTCAAAGCTCAATCCTGGTTCCGCTACATGTTTCACATAGACCTATGATGTTAGCAATAAATATGAGATGATTTCTCAGTTTGTGACTTCACATCACCTGTCACCTGAATTCCAGATTCTTAGAAATCAGCCCTACCTGACTTCACCATCTGTTAAACGTGCCAAACTTACATGGCTAAAACAGAACTCTTGATTTCCTCATCTACAAACCCTTCCTACTCAACATCCCCTAACTCAATAATTACTACCACCATCCACCTAGTTACTCAACTGGGAAATCATCCCTAAGTCTTGTTTTCCTTTTCCCCCAAGCCAATCTGCCAGCAAATTTCTCTCATTTCGACTCCCATTCTCTTATTTCTACTTCCTCTGTTTGTCTTTCTCCAATCCCATTGCTATTATTCTCATCGAAGCCACCATTTTCTTTTTCTTGGACCATTACATTAGTCTCCTTCTGATGGCTCTGAGCAGACACATACATACCTAAAACCTTTCTGCATAAAGCTGCCAAAGTGATCCTTTGGAAATATAAATGGAGCATATCATTTCCTATTTTAAAACCCTTTAGTACCTTTCCATTATACTTAAAATCCAAACACCCTACTTTGACCTACATAATTTTGCCCCTGACAATATGTTGTACATAATCTAATCCTCTTCACTCCTGCATTCTAATCTTCATTGTTTTTCTGGAACCTTCTCTCCCCCACTAGCACCTGTGCTGGTAATGGTCTTCCCATGAAATGCTGTACCCTAGTCTCCTTCTTGACTCTCAGGCCTAAGCTTAGATGCTACCTCCTCAGAGAGGCCTACTGGCTCACTCAGTTCTATTTCTGTCATTGAGCTTATCACTGCCTGGTGGTTTCATGTTCATTTATTTGTGTATTATCTCTTCTGTCCAACTCTATCATAAACTCATGTGAGCAGAGACCTTGTCTTCATGTCCAGTGATGTAAACTAAGTGCTTAGAAGAGGGTCTGGCATTCTCTGATGCTCAATAACTGTTGATGATTGAAAGAATCTATAAACATACTCCCAAGAGCTCTGATATGGTCTGGGATATCAGGAAGGACTTTTCCAAAGAAGTGTTGTTTGAGCAGAATACTGAATGATGAGTGGTAATTAACAGGAAGAATTTGGGGAAGAAGAAAAAGAGGGAAAAACAATTTATACGGAAGAAACAAACGCTGTAGAAACCTGAAGAGTTATACCATAAAAAGGGACCATGTTTGGGGTACAGGAAGGAGGAGAGCAGTATAAACTGAGACTTAGAGTAGTAAGAATGCAGGGATTCTAGACCAAGTTAAGGATTCCAGGCTTTACTTTCAGGGCTTTGAGAAACCACTGTACATTTAGGCAGGAAGATAGCCGCTTAAGATTTCCTTTTTAACCATATCCTCCTTTGGTTTCAGTGTAAAGAAGAGGCTGGGAGGGGTCGTTTTGTGGCTACCATATGACCTGCTATAAAGACAGTGTTGTAGTATTCTAGAGAAAAGATCAGGGTAGCTTGGACTGAACTAGTGATGGAGGAGAAGGAGATAGTGGAACAGACTCCAGAGATATTTAGGAAATAAAATAGATAGTAGTGTTTAATTAAGGGCGGCGCGATGAGCAGTAGGGAGAGACAGAGATACTAAGCCTGAAGCGTAGCTTTTTGACTTGCAGAAATACGTGGGTGGATGGTGGCACCAAAGGGAAGATGAAAGAGAATTTTCATCTTACAGTGACAAAACATCAGAAGCTGAGTTTTCTTATGTTGAGTCTGAATGTCTTATTCAAGTGAAGATGTGGATTCAACTGGATTCAACTACATTCAAGAGGAGGAGCTGAATGAAAGTGCAGTGAGCAGGAGGTATATACTGAGGAATGCTAGTCACAGCTTATGCTGGCTTTAATGACAAAAATCACATTGTATTTTTTTTATACTTGCCATAGTCTGACCCACATATATAAGCTACTCTGACCATCGCAAGCGGTAAATATGTATTGAAGGTAACTTGCACAGATCATTTTAAAGATGCAACAAAAATGCTCTTTTGGAAAGTTTTTCATTAAGACATATCAGTTTAAAAATAAGAAACATTGAGTCACAGGATAATCATAAATTTTCAGTTTGCTATGAACATTCACAATGTCTTTTTCTGACAGAATTTAATTTTAAATTAAAAACTCCCCCAATGAGCACTTTCTTTACAGACTAGTTTACTAGGATTCCAAAACTAGGTTAGTAGTAAGGCAAATATATTGTAAGTGAAGATATTTTCCTATCAATCTATCACAATTATTTTCTGAGTTGAAGAATTGTAACAAAAGGGACATGGTTTTCTTACCTCCAACATGGTACAAATAATGGTAGTCACCCACTAAGTCTTACTCATCCTTCATTGTATTCAAAACAAGAGAGCCTGGGACTCCCTGGTGGCACAGGAATTAAATTATTAGTGCTATCAAGCCTTCTCCAGTCCCTGGGGCATGAGTTCAATCCCCCACCCGATGCTAACCCACATGGCACAGCAGACCTCTCCTCTCTTGCCCACTGCTCCCCTCAGCAGTGGATTTCAGTAGATCTGCCTGTTCTGCTCCCCACTCTGTGTCTGGTGAATCCTCTCATTCCCTGCACCTCTGCCCTACACCCCAGTTCTTGTACATATAAATAAATAAAAGTAAATCTTTTTTAAAAAGAAAAAAACAAAACAAGGCAGCCTGACATGAATACGTTGGAGCATGAACTTAATGTGTTCAAGTTTGTATTGTTTTAAGTGAGACATAAACACGAATGTGGCAAGACATACCTGAGGAGCTACAGTGGGAGAATGTCCTCCTCATAGAAGTGAACTGTGTTAGTCTCTGAGAGTTGTCCTAGGACCACAAACAAGTAGCTTAAAGCAACAGAATGTATTGTCTCAGAGTTCTGGCGGATATAAGTCTGAAATCAAGGTGTTGGCAATACCCTCTACAGGTGGGTCCTCTACAGGTGGGTCTTTCCTTGCCTCTTGCAACCCCAGGCATTTCTTGGCTTGTGGCAGTGCAGCTCCAATCTCTCTGGGGTCACATAACTGTCTGTGTGTCTCTGTTTTCACATGATATTCTCCAACTTAAGCATCTTCTTACTCTTCTTATAAGGACATCAGTCATATTGGATTAGGATCAATGCAAATTGAGCATGACCTCATTTTATTATAGCCACAAAAGTTCCTGTTTGCTAGTCACTTCATATTCACAGGTATTGGGAGTTAAGATGTCAACATATCTTGCAGGGAGAAAGGACATAATTTAATCTATAGTATGAACTAAGGGAGCTAATAGAAATGCTTATGTGGATATGCAACTGAGAGCTCAGTATGTGTGTGTGTGTGTCTGTGTGTGTGTGTCTGTGTGTGTCTGCGTGTCTGTGTGTGTGTGTCTGTGTGTGTGTGTGCAGTAATGAACTATACTTTCTTTACTGTGTGCAGTAAAGAACTATAACCAAGTAACCAATTCGATGATCACAAACTGCTTCCTGATTCTTGCTTTGTGTTCTCTTGGATCGCTTTTATGCTGTCCCATGACTCCATTCACAATGAGTAATGGATCGTTTCCGGGCTCTCACTCCCACTTTTAATGAATACCAATGCTAATTAACTGACAGTAACATGTAGCTGCTCTTGGCTGCATGCATCTCTCACTGAGGTCATAACGGCTGTTGGTAATGTAATTTATTGCCCTGTAAGGCACACACTGGGACTCTCAGTGTGAAGACCATTTTTGTAAGTGCCAAAGCAGCGTAAGTAAGGCAGGCCTTTCTTGGTAAGGTAATATGTTCCATAGCTCCTGGTCCTTGGCATAATGACGCATCAAAGGCACAATGGTTCCAATGGAATGTTGTAAAGATTTCCAACCACAGTACCATCTGCTGGGAGGGACAGAGGACTACTGTTGGAACAAGGACTATTGCTTATATCCTAAAATCAGAAAAGCTACCAAGGTCCCCCTGCCCCAAATTATCAGAGCACACTGTGTTATTAGCATTATTAGCTTTAGAATTGTCTTGGGAGTGACAAAATCGCATCTCAGGAATAAACAACACCGTAAAAGCAATATCAAGGATTTCTGATTAGGAGGATGGCAGGCACCCAAACTCCTCTGTGCCCTGCTGTGAGGTCACTCGGGCAGGCTGCTCTAGGCCCCGAGTCTGTACTCCCCTTGAACTCTACCAAATTAGCTCTACACGAGGAAGCCTTCTTGCTTCTCTAGAGGATCAAAGTAGCTGGACCCAGTCCCAATGTTCTGTAGATAACCAGGTCACAGGATATGATTGCACCCTGTTCTCTCCCAGTACAACATGCTACAGATTCCTCTGCATTTCCCAGTTCATGTCCATAGAGGGAACTTGTATTCACATGCTTCCTTCTACTATCTGGACTAATCTGGTGACCTGAGATCATTTATGTACCTTCTACTCTTGTTACAATGCTTCTGGAACTGGATAACCTCTTTTTTTTTTCTCATGTAAGGGGCTACTATTCCCAAAGAAGTGCTTTTATCCTTTCTATAAAAACCTTTGTAATAATAACAGCACCTCCTTGTAACACTTAAAATGCTTGTCTCACAAGGGTAGCATGACAAAAGAATGTATGTCAATATGATTTTTTAAATAGTATCTGATTGGTGAAAAATCACAAGACTATCTGGTCAAAAAAATACGTAATAATGATAGTGGAAATCATGTATTCAGGTGGTTAATAGAGACATGGAATGAATTTCAGCTATTCAGTGGTGGATGTTATTAGTCAATATGCCATCCTCGATTCATTGCTCTTTTCCTGCCAATCAGTTCCATGTACTAAGATAATACTCAAACATCCATCTATATAAATACATAGTAAATGTTATTTTTAAAATATTGACTGACTTTTTTTCCTTAAATTCCAGAGCTTAAAAATTTAACCTCAATTCTATAAGGATATAGTTATTCCAGCACTATTGTGGAACTGTGCTTTAAAACATACCTTTGAATTTAACGAAAGAAACTAGAATTTTTTTTTTGTAGTGACAACTTAAATTTGAAAGAAACTATTTAATCATCATGAATACTTACCATATTCAGAAATTCCATTCCAAATATCTTTATCTTATTGTTTTCAAAAATCACACCAGCCTTCTTTGAATGAATATTTACTACCACATTTTAAACCTTATTAGATATTTTTAATGACAAAGTTGATACATGCTCATTATAAGAAGTCAGAGAAAGAATGTCAAAGAAAAAAAATAATAGCCATCCTCCTCTCTTCCTCTTATCTCACCCTTATGCAGTAATAAAGTGTTACATCCATGCTAAAAAATAATATAGCTATATGTATTAGCATGAAAGGACATACAAGATATATTTGAAATAAAAAAGAAGAGAAAGTAACATACCTATTTCCTATATAATCTTATTTTAAATTTTAATTTTGTCTATACATGTGTAGATGGATGGCATGTGTAGATGGATGGCACGAATGTGCCACATTTTACTCAAACACTGCCCTATATGTGGAAAGTCAGGATACTTGCAGCTTGTTATCACTTTAAGCAACATGCCTTAGTCACAAGTCTTTATACTTTGGCAGTGTTGCATCTGCAGGTGGTTAGCCTAAGGTGGAGTATCTGAGTATTGATCACATTTTTTTGTTACTCCTAGGAATAGGAAAAGGTATATAAAATTGATAAAATATTATTGAAATTCTAAAGTCCCCATCTGTGTTTCCCTGTGCCCATAATCAGAGAAAACTAACCAGATTATTGTTTACTGTTTGGTGAGAACGTGTTCATATTGCACAACAGCCCATCACGCCATGGGCAGCTGTGCTTGTTACTATTATCACACTTAAATGGTTTCTCACACTTAAATGGTTTCTCACTCTTCAAGTGCTAAAAGTCAAGTTTCAAAATGAAAATGACAGTGATCCAGACATTTAAAAAATACCATGATTATTCTGCTAGATATAACTTAACAAAAAGTACCCAGGAAATAAGATATGAATTTGATTACCCTATGTTATGACACAGGCTGTATAAGAATCTAATTCTAACTGGTGATTAAACTACTGTAGTATTTGCCTCAAGAAAAGCAGCTACTGTACCCATTTGTGACATTTTCTAGAGTCACTCACTGAATACCCATCATAGCAATATCTGTTTCATTGCTGAGTCATTCTTCGAGCCCTATCACCCTCCTATGTCAGCACGATGACTTGTCAGTACATATGATGCACACTGATGAAAAATGCTGAGTGCCAGTTCTCAGAGAGTACCTTGGACCAAGACTATCAACTAATGTGTCTGCTAATAATCGTTGCATGTTTTCTTTCATCTGTATATTTTTATATAACTTAGTGTCTTCACCCATTCAGAAGAGATGAGATACTCTTATTCTTTATAAAATAATGAGAACCAAGGTCATTACTGGAAAAAACTTCTAGCATGTCCCATAAAGTAGTCATTTCATTCAATAAATATTTATTGAGTGCCTGCTCTTTGCTAAACACGAGGGCCATAGAAGTGGACAAACTGATCACTGACGCAGGGAGGCAAAGGACAATTCAGTAGCCACATCACAGCACAATGTTAGGAAATCTCTGATGGAGACCCATATGGACCACCTCCAGTATGTGAGATTTTCTGAAATACTTGTAAGATCGCTAATGTAGTAAGGATGCACATAGTGCTGAATGTTCAGTTTGCTAAATAGTACTGAAAGTTCAATGACTAAATCAAATGACAAGAAAATTGGAAATAAATGATACAATACTAAGTTGAAAATCAAAAAGTTTAAATTTTTAAGCTCTTCATTTTGAGAAATCTAGAATCAAAACAAGGTTTGACTGCATTAGTATAATCTTAATAAGCAATGAAGATTAAAATCTTTTGATTTAGTTTTTGTTGACAGAGAGAGATTTCCATGTGACAAAACAATTATAGTTTAATTCAGCTTCAAGACTGAGTTATAAAGTAAATTTTTAAATTGATTATGTGTTAGCTGTGAGAACATCTGCATTATCCACTTAAAAGGAAGAAGTAAATGATGTGGATATATAGAAGCACTTCATAAAATATGTCCATCAAATATTTTCTTTTAATCTAAACACATGATAACCTACAAAAGCAAAAAACTTAACACTTGAACTTTTCTTTTGGAAAAAGTATATTTTTCTCAGTTTTTCCTCTGAATAGCAGAGGTGTATTTGCTGATTTACATTGTTTATACAACACAGAACATTCTTAAATAGTTTGCTTGTATGAAATACTGTGTACCTTCATTTAGCATTTTCCTGCAAAGGAATTTAAAATAAAGTCTTAATTCTTTTTCTTAAGGTTATTTTGCAAGGACTCTAGTATATCATAACTTAACAGTCATCTATAAACCAGTAAATGATCATTCCTTCCTTTCCTCTTTCTTCCTTCATTTCTTTCTTCCTCCATTCCTTCTCCTTTATTTTCCAACCTTCCTCCTTTTCTTCCTTATAAAATGAAAGAAGATATAAAGATTTAAAAATTAGCATTAAAAAAAATTCAAAATGAGGTCATTAGAGAAATGGAAAATTTGAAAAGAAAGGTGATGGAACTATAAAGGAATTAGATTAAAAAAAAACCCACAAAACTTGTATCAATTAAGACTAAACTAGAAGGAAAGCAAAAGGAAGTAAACACAACAGATAATATCTTTTAAGAATTTGATGACTCAACAAACTAAAAATAAAAGGGAACTTCCTCAACCTGATAAGGGCATCTACAAAAAAACTGACAGCTGATATTATACTTAATAAGTGTATGCTCCTCTGAAATGAGAAATGAAACAAGGATAATTGCTCTTGCCCCTTCTATTCTACATTATAGTAGAGGGTCTAGCCAGGGCAATTACACAAGAAAATAAACTAAAAAGCATCCAAATTGAAGTGAAACAAAGCTATCTTCACAGATAATATGATTTTGTAAACAGAAAATCCTAAGGCATTGATTTTGACACCATTGGGATTAAAAAGTACAGCAGATTACATGATACAAATATACAAAAATCCACTGTATTTTTATAGACTTACAATGCACAGTGTAAGTGAAAATGAAGTTAAGAAAACAATTTCATTTATAATAGAATTAAAAGAATATATCTAAATGTAACAAATATATCTAACAAATGTAATTTAAATTATATATTCTGGAAACTGTAAAACATTAATGAAAGAAATGAAAACACATGTAAATCAAAATCTTAGCTGCTTTCTTTACAAAAATTGACAAGCTGATTCTAAAACACATGTGGAATCAAAACCACAATGAGATACCACCTCACTCCATTAAGAATGGCCCACATTAAGAAAACCAGAAACAACAAATGCTAGAGAGGATATGAAGATAAAAGAAACTCTTACACTGCTGCTGGGAATGTAAACTGGTCCAGCCACTACGGAAAGCTGTGTGGTATTTCCTCAGAACACTAGAAATGGATATACCATATGATTCAGCTATTCCACCCCTAGGAATCCATCCAAGGACACAGAAACGCTAATTTGAAAAGAAACCTGCACTCCTATGTTTATTGCAGCACTATTTACAATAGCTTAGATATGGAACCAACCCAAATGCCCCAAAATAGATAAATGGATCAAAAAGTTGTGGCATATTTACACAATGAAATAATGCTCAGCAATCAAAACAGACAAACACCATTTGTGGCAACATGGAAGGAGCTGCAAGGAATTATGCTAGTCAATATTAGTCAGAAGTTAAAAAGGTAAATATCGGATGGTCTCACTTATATGTGGAATATAGAAAAACCAAAAAAAGGTCGAGAAAAAGTCAAAACTAGCAAGATGACCATAGAACTGAGGCATACGGCATAGAAGGGATGAGGGGCAAGAGAGGGAAAAGATAAACACGAGGGAATTTGGTGATTGTTCACAGGTGATATGGTGGCAGGAGAACTATGGGGACTATAACAATGTAAGAAAAATAATTAATTAAAAAAGAACATGAAAAAAATAAAATACATGTGGAAAATCAAGTAGCCCAGAATGGCTTAAAAAAAAAAAAAAAGACTCTTGAAAATGAAAGACATGGAAAACAGACTGGTAGGAGATTTTAAGAAGAAACAAAAAAATCAAAGAATGGGACAGGATAAATGTTAACATTTATAATTCAAGAAAGTGTTCTTGAGAAAAAGAAACTTGAAACTGTGTACTGAATCACCAGCATTGAAAACTACTATTGACTTAAGGGATCAGTTACCTGAAGAATTAAAGTGATGAGGTTTGGAGGGAACGTTGAAGTATCTCTTTAGAGGTTAGTAATATTCTATTTCCCAAGCTTGGTCATAGAGATAGAGATATTTGTTTTTTGTTATTCTTTATATCCCTCAAATATGCTAGAAATATTCTATTGTAATTGTGTTCACAATTTACTACAAGCAATTAAATAGACTAATAACCTAAGCTGCATCTAATAAAAGCCCAATAAAAATACAGACAAAGTGGGGGAGAATTACTCTATGAGGAGAATAGGAGCTTTCAAACTGAAGTATAACAATATCTAACAATTGTTACACTCCCATATGCAACAGAAACTATCTAATGTACTTTGATTTTTATTACACATTTTATATTGGTTAATTATTTTTACTTTGGGGGCAGCCATATGAAGCAGGCATTGTTATTTTCCCCATGTGGCAGATGAGAAACCTAGGGTACAAGTCACTTCTCTAAGGTTTGTACATTAAGTTGGGGACAGAATGGGAATTTGAGTGCAGACAAACTGACTTTAGAGACCACACCCTTCTTGCCTATGCTCCGTGCTCTGTAGCCCTGTTTAGGCAGGAGCAGTGTTTAATGGTGATAGTGGTGGTAGGAAAAAGTTGGGCATCATGCCTACTATTCAAAAGAATAATAGGGGGAAGGTCAGAGAACTTATGAGATTAGTTGAAAAGATAAATTAAAAAAGCTAAAGCCAGGTTCAGAAATGCCTTGAATGCCACGCAAAATTGTTGGTCTTTACCTTTTAATAAATGGTAGGTGTTGAACATGTTTGAGCAAGGAAGCAATAAATTGAAAGTCATTTTAAGAAAGGATAATAATAAACTGGTCCAACCACTATGGAAAGCTGTATGGCATTTCCTCAAACTGCTAGAAATGGAGCTTCCGTATGACATGGCAATACCACTTCTGGGAATCTACCCAAAGGACACAAAAACACTAATCCAAAAGGATACATGCACCTGTATGTCTATTGCAGCATCGTTTACAATAGGTAAGGTATGGAAACAACCCAGATGCCCAAAAATAGATGATTGGATCAAGAAGATGTGGTACATATACACAATGGAATACTATTCAGCATTCAAAAAAGATAAACACATGCAATTCACAGCAACATGGATGGAGCTAGGAGGGATCATGATCAGTGAAATAAGCCAGAAAGAAAGAGAAAAATATCGAATGGTTTCACTTATAACAGGAATATAGGGGATCCAAATAAGAATGTGACATCCAACAGGGAAGGGGGAGGGTAAGGGCTCAAGAGGGGGAAGAAAGGAGCTCAAGGGACTATGGTGATGGCTTCACAGGTGAACCGGTGATGGGTACCTATGAGGAACACACAATAATGTAAAAGCTATGAATAACAAAGATAAATAAATAAAATATTTTTTAAAATAATAATAAACTACACTGGAAAGTTGAGGAAAGAACTAAATGAAGGCAACAGATCTATTTGGAGACTTTGAGGGAAATAGATGAATTTAAAAGAGATGACTTTGAACAAGGAGCCAGAATCCTCAACTACTATTTTTGACCACAATACAGGATGGTTCCCAAGGGAAAGTGTGTACAGAGGACTGGGCCAGCCAAACCCAGTCCTTTAATATTAACGAACCTTGACTCATAAAGCAGATACCTCTTGTTGGAAGTCAGATGGAGGCCAAAGTCAGAACTCTGCCTTACTAGTGGTAGGTATAGAGTTTAGACCAAAAAGTGCCAAGAAATCTAAAAGTTCTTAATCCTCCACGGCCTACCATTCTTTTTTTTTTTTTTTTAATACAAGCTGGGGTACAGGCCAGAGGCATGGGGCAGTGAGAGGGTTCACCAGAGACAGAGTGGGGAGCAGAACAGGCAGATCAGAAATACACTGCTGAGGGGAGCAGCAGGCGAGGCAGGAGAGGTCTGCCGCACCATGTGGGACTCTCCCCTGCTGGGCGTCGAACTCGCACAGTGCTGCTGACAGCTCCACAGCGCAGCGCAACCACTGCACCACCAGGGAGGCCCAGCCTACCATTCCTAGAGTGACGTAAGAGTAGTCTGAGAAGGACATCAGAGAGGTGACCTCATGCTGTGAGCAAAAAGGGTACAGAATATCTTTTGAGATGGGTTCAACACATAACCTCCTATATTTCCATCCTATAGACTAGGTTACCCTGCTCCTCATGGGCAGGGACTGGGAGGAGATGGGCTTCCAGCTGTGCCTGTAGGCAGCAAAACATAGGAGATCTAAGCCCCTATGACTGTGGTGAACATAGGAGCAAAAAGAAGGGACTTCTTCATATGCGATCACAATGATGAATAGGTTATAAAGTCTAGGGGTAAAACCATCATAAATAAGTTTGGAGCCCAGGGTCTCCCTGTTGGTGCAAGGGGTTAAATCTCAGCACTATGAAGCTCTGGGCAGCCACTGCAGTATGAGTTCAATCCCTGGCCAGGGAGCTGCCCACACGGTGCAGCAGACCTCTCCTGTCTCTCCCGCTGCTCCCCTCAGCAGTGTATTTCAGTACATCTGCCTATTCTGCCCCCACTCTGTCTCTGGTGAATGCTCTCACCGTCCTGCACCTCTGGCCTATACCCCAGCAATTATATGCATGAATAAATAAATCTTAAAAAAAAAGTTTGGAGCCCAAATAGTGAGAACAATGGTAGTGAGGAATCTGTGGAAACCTGAAAAAGGTGTTTACTCCAATTAAGCGACTACTCTCCCCTCTGTTTTCAGCATTGTGGTGTCGCAAAACTCACAAAATTTAAATGAAATTTCAAATTCCAGCTGTACCATGTTGAAGATGTCACTGAAGACCAATAACTTAATATTCAAGTTCCTACAGGTTCGTGTTTCTTTTATGTTTTTTGAAGGGAGAGTACATGTAACCTATGCATATTCCTTTCTGTGAGGTAGAACAGAAAATTATATGGGTTTCTTAATTAAAATAATAGTTTCTATTTCTTGAGTACGATTCTCATTCCAAGCATTAAGTCAACTGCTTTTATACACTTAGTAATAAATGCTCACAATAGCACTATAAAGACTATTATCGTCCTTGTCTTCCTGATAAGGAAGTATAAGAACTAAGGAATGAAAAAAATATTCTCCCCAACTTCTCAAACTGCCCCAAGGTAGGTAACAGGTCTTTGCAAAGGGAGCATGGGGACCTCTCCTATGCCTCGGATCCTTAGCTCCTGTTCTTCAGGAAAATTTGCCACTATCATTTAGTCACTCCCACCCACTCCATGCTCTGTGATCTCAAGAAATGAAACTCACATTACATTCCTACATCTCCAAATAGGAATTTTATAACCAAGTGGTGCTAAACTCTGAACAAAGAAGAGAAAAAATGTAATGACTTCTTAACAAATGTCAACATAGTTCTTTCCAGGTTTATCTTAAAATCACACTTTTTAATTATTTGGGATGAATGTAAAACACTTAGTAAACCATTCCACGAATGCTCAAGTCTCTAGCTTTAAAAATCAGACCTTTAAAAGTCAGGCCTTCCTGGTGGCGTAACAGATTAAGTCTCAGCCTATGAAGCTATCCACAGCCACTGCAGCACGAGTTCGATCCCCAGCCCAGGAGCTTCTCACATGTCAGAGCAGACCTCTCCTGTCTCACTCACTGCTCCCCTCAGCAGTGTATTTCAGTCAACCTGCCTGTTCTACTCCTCACTCTGTCTCTGATGAATCCTCTCACCACCCCACACCTCTGGCCTACACCCCAGTTCTTGTATGCATAAATAAATAAATCTTTAAAAAATTTAGTAAAAGTCATGAGATAAATGGCTTAGAGTTTAGCTCGATAACACACATGCTCAGACTGGATTCAAATAATGTTTAAAGAATTGTCTCACATCCAGTCACTAGGAGACTATACCTTGTAATATTGCTCCATTTGATAAGGAATCAATCATATTTAGAAACTCCTTTAAATTAAACTCACATCTTGCTGTAATAAATCTCAATACAGCCCTCAAATTAGTCACACAAATAGGTTATATATTGAAATGCAACCATTTTTTCTGCATGTGTGGTAGAACACAGAAGCTATTTTGTTTCACAAGTATAACATGATGATTTTTATGGGGGAAGTGAAGAATAATTTATCCAGCGGAGGAGGAATGTAATTAGCTTGAATACAATTCCAAGTATTGGAATTGGGCCAGGACAACAAGCCACTTACTGGAAAAAATAACTTAATTTTAGATACCAAGTGTCCCCCTGTAGAAGCTTCTGTCTTTCTGATTATTAATTTATCTTTTTCAAAGTGGAACATATATAAAAAAATACTTAAGTAATATATCAGAAATAGTATTTGCTGAGTATCTACTGCCTACTAGGCACTGTGCTAAATGCTCTCTTCAAATGCTGTCTTCACTGTTCCTCTGTCCCAGTCTGTACAGCAACATACATTCTTTCTGCAACCCTGCACCATCACCCTCCTTGATCCTAGCAGTGCTCCCCCAGGGGTGCAATGCACTTTCAGAAGAACAGATCTAGAAAGAGCCCTGAGGAGACTGGAAATAGGCTTGGGTTGTTGGACAGGAAATTCCAGAGTCCCTGGTACCTGGATGATGGGTGTGTGCCCCCTTAACCTGCATACTCCTCATCCCTGACCTAGAAATCATAGCAGGGATTTTAAATATGGAGCCCAGGACAGATCCCCAAGATTTTCATCTCATGCTTTACTCTAAAACTAGTGCTTCCAAACCAGTAGCCCCAACTCCAAAGCTCATGCTCTTAGCCACTAGGCCAAATAGCTCCATGGAACACAAAAAGAATTCAAAAATTGCTGTTTGAATGAGTGATTGTGAAACACCCATTACCTGCCCTTATGGAATCTTGTAAAAAAAAAAATGACATAATCTATGGAACAAAATTGAAGAAATGCTGGGCTAAAGGAGTGAAAGAGCTCTGGTCTCTACCAGTTTGCATAGCTGTGATGTTTAGTTAGACCTTGTGGCCGGGCTGCCAAGGAGGAACCTACTTCCCAGTGCCAGGCTCCCAGCAGGAGGGATTCTGAGTAGAGGGCTCAGCATTCTAGCCTGAGAATTCCTCTCAACCAAGCCTGGAGGCAATATTGGGATGACAAGAGAAGGGTAAGCCCAGGTTATATTGCTCAACCTGCTGTGTACTTTCAGGGGTGGATCAAGAAGAAAATAAAAGAACTGAAAATCAGTCTAATCAGGTTCAAAAATGGTCTCAGCAGGGCCTTCTGGTTAAGGTGTTGATGTATTTGTACTGTGTTTTAGCAAAATAACCCCCATGAATAAGTTTGCTACAAATTTAGAGCCTCTTAACAGTCTTATTATAACAGAAAAAAAAATTTTTTATGATCACCAAAATGATACATGGATTTAGGGAATAATTTGGAGATGTGGAAATGTACAGTGAAAAATCAACCACAATCCCACTGACCATGATGATGACCATTGCTAATTTATTGCCCCTTTTGCATACTAAGATTACATCAACTCAATTATCCTTTCACCTACTATTTAAACAATTTTATTATTATTAAGAATCTTTGGAACATCCATTTTAATAACTACATAGTATCCCATCAGGTAGCTGTAGTAAAGGTTAACAATTTACTTAATTCACTCTATTATTATCATTGTGTTTGGTTTTTTCCCTGTTGTCTGGTTTTGCTTTTATTTTTACTTTTTTTTTTCATATATATTTTTTATTGTTATTTATATCCTTTACATTTTGTATTCCCCTTGGGTAGCCCACCACCAATTCACCCATGACCCATCTCCGTGGTCCCTTGTGTCCTTTCTACTCCATTTTGTGCCCTTATCCTCCCCCTTCCTCCCCCCACCCCAGTGTCTCTCTCCTATTTGGGTTCCCTATAGTCCTGTTATAAGTGAAACCATTCGATATTTTTCTCTTTCTTTCTGGCTTATTTTGCTGAGTGTGATCCCCTATTTTTACTTTGATGAATGTTACATTTAGCGTCTTACTGCCTTTAAAATAATATTACATATGTAGCTGTAAAATGCATGAATACATAAAAGGTGTTTTAAGAAGTAGGATAACTAAGACATAGGGGACAATAATTAAGTTCCTGCTAAATTTCTTTAAAACTGGGGTTCTAATTTAAATACCATATCCTCATCCCATCTCCCCATCCAATGTGAAACACTACCATTTGTTTGAATATTTGATAACTGATGAGTAAATAGGGCACTGCGTTCTTATAATTTGTACTTATAAGGAATATGATTTCAATAAGTAGAATTATGTCTTAATACATTGAAATGTATTAAGAGATGATTTTTTTATCTTGTTATTAAAAGCCTTTCCCAGCTTTCAACCAATGATAAATAAGGAATACATATTTCTGAATTTACCTTGTTATTTTTTTTCTCTTCTTCACCCCCGCCCCTGAATTTACCTTGTTATTAAAGATTTTATTTTAGTTATTGCTGTCTTAAAAATCAGTTGTCCTTGGATTGGTTCACAGAAAAGGGCAGACTTTTAGTCGCATACCCAAAATTTGAAATTGAGTTAAAATTGTTCCATTTGTACCTGAAACCTTATTCTCTATACTCCCATCAATTTCTTAATAATCACATTGCACAAGTGGGAATTACTGCTTATTTTAGAAGCTTATCTTGTTATATTTTTACATGTATGACATTTTGTTTTTATTACATCCCTCATCCTCCAATGTACTGCATGCCAAATGTTTATTTTTCCAAGTTAAAATCTAAATTTTTGGTATACAGTGATGAGAATTATGTAGTATAATTAAAGTTAACTGTTTAAAAACCATCAAACAAGGGGGGATAAAACCAGGTATGAGGATTACGAGCTTGAAGGGAGACTTACTTGCTAGAAAAGCATCCACACATCAACTTCAGCAGGATGTGGGATTTTTGCCACTGACTTTTTTCCATTCATGGTCTCACTTGTGAACAGTAGAAGCAAAAAGAGTGGTTGGTGGTCTGCGCTGTCCAGTCAATGCTGGGAAACTGTCAGGATTACAATGCTCCTTTGTTGGCTGGTTTGGCAGCAATGCCAAGAGCTGAATGGGCCACAGAGACTGAACTAGTTATGACGACTGCTGGGTCCTCCCAAACGACCAGGGCCCTCCCCACCTCATTGCCCAGCTACCCTCAGATGACAGGTTGGATGTGGGGACCTCCGTTCCTCCCACCAATATGCAGCACCAAATTGAGTAATGAAAAATCTAATTCAAGAGCAGGACCCATCTCACTTAAAACTTGCAAAAAGAAAGCAGATTAACAAGACAGAAAGTAAACCAGGAAAATGCTATGGTATAATGTGTTAACTAACCTCTCCCACTGAAATTGCATGGAGATTGTTGGGGATGGAGAGTAAAGCATTAAAAAAATAAATCCAAAACAAGACAGAAAACGAAGCTCCCCTATGATGATATTCAAGGGGAAAATCTGATCTGCCCAATTTAGGTCATAATGATTTTGTTTGTTTGTTTTGGTCATATCAAATCTCCCTGAGCCCCAATTTTCAGATTTAGATACAGCTCCTAAAAGCAGAAAGAAGGAAACTGAAGATTATGTAGCAGGTAGGACACAAAGATTACTAAACAAACAACAAAAAAATAATGAGTTGTTTTTAACAGCTTTCTGCAAACTCAGGCTCCTGGTTTTATTTAAGAAACCCACTGCCTTTGAAAACGCACAGGGTCTTTTCAATAGCAAAAGATCAAATGATGTTAATCAGGCAGTGGGGTCTAATCCTTTAATGCAGCTGTCTCTTTGCATTATAAACATTCCAGCTCTATAAGCTGGACTGATTTTTATCATAACTTGTCTTCTTCCTTCCTTCGCCCTCTCTCCACTCCCTCTTTCCCTCTTCCTCCTCTTCTTGCTTCTCCTTTTTATCCTCCTTTGCTTTCTCCTTTTTCTGTCTTCTCCTCTCCTCTGTAGCTCTAGCTCTAGCTCTCACCTCTTCTTCTCCTCTCCTGTCCCAGAAAATCATAAATTTTTACAATCAGTACAAAATATGTTTTTTTCTGCTTCTTTTCAGCCCCCCTGAAGGAACAACCTGTTGTTTTAGAATGAAAAACAGAAGGAGATGAGGCAGGAAGTGCCTTCACCTGTCCCTTCCATTCGCCAGGCCCCTCATGCTTTGGGTTGGCCATGGCAGACGACTGCACAGTCCGAACACGGGGCGCTGCGTATGTGGCTGAGGCCTTTCCCGCTCATCACCTCTGCTCCTCCTCAACTATGAGTTTGGCCTGGTGGGTTCAGTTCCACTTATCACAGGTATGGGTTCATTTGTAGCTGCTATCAGTAGCTTTTGAGGGGGAATCAGTCTTTTCTTCAAGAATTCAATAACCATTATTTTAATTCTGTGACATGTTTTGCCTGAAGAAGAAACGATTTGGGGTGGTGGCAAGGATATATAATAGCTATCTTCAGATATTTGATCTTCCATTGGCTGGACTTCTAGAGGAATATAGAACCATAAGAGCAGCAATTGCCTGGGGCAAACACAGTTACTTAGGTACAGCTTCAGGTCACATTCCCTCTCTCTTTTGAGATGCAGACATGTCTGCCCCTGAATGACACTGTCACTCAGGGAATGTGCCTGATTTCTTAGGGGCATTAAGATGGAAAAAATGGAGAGATCTCCAAATTGGACTACAAATTCCCAGAGATCAGCTGAACTACATATAATTTCTTCATCTTTTTATTCCTAAGTCCAAAGGGCCCTGACAGAGGGAGATGCTCAAAAAACGCTCCTTGAGATATTTATTTGTTGGTGAATAAAAAAAAAAAAACTTCGGGAACACAAATTTCACTTTAATAGAAGTTGAATGATCTAATAAAAGCACTGTCCGAGAAAGGCTTCCACAAGAGACAGTGAATGCTTGATCTTTGGGGCTCAAGCATAAACTTGGGGGTGCTGGTTTATGAGCTGGAGAGTGGAGTGGATTTGTGAAGCTGAGAGAAGGAGCCAATTGCCTCCAGGCCAAGGAAAAATCCCAGCACTTCCTACATCATGAATATGGAGAGCTTCATTGCTGGAAGGGTATAAAATGATGTGTCCTATAATGTCATCAGTTTACCCCAGGTGTCTAAGCCCTGTGTCCTGCTTTCTGGGGGTTCTGTGTTAAGCATGCATCATAGTTTATTAAATCCTAAGTTTAAAATTTTTAGCTCCTATATTTTTTACTAGAGCCCCATGTGAATGTTGATACATATGAGACCAGAGCTATGACACATGGTCCTGAAAACCCAGTATATAGTACCTACAAAACCAGACTCAAAGCTCACCTCCTAGGCACACTAATTTGGAATCCAAATTTTCAAGTTAACGTAAGTGTGAGTCACAAGAAAATGCCGATATTTTTGGAAACATTGGAAGTTTTCTCAAGGTTTTTCTTTCCCTCTCTTCCTTCTTCTTCCTCCTTCTCCACTTCTTCCTTGTCCTTCCCCTCCCCCTTCTCCTCCTGTTCCTCCTCTTTCTCTTCCTCTTCTAATTTTAATTCTGAATGAAGTTTACCCTACAAAGGAATGTGGTCCTTTGAGTTGCTTCTTTGATACCCATGCATTTCACATTCATTTATACTGAACATCTGGGGCCCATTAAAGAGAAGGAATAAAGTGGCCTCATTCCTAAACAGCAGGTTTGATCTTTGGGCAAAGAGCGCCATCTCTCATCCGTAAGCCAAGGTGAACTTTCTGTAGCTCAGAATCCAAAGAAGACACAGAGGAAGAAATCAATCAGCTCTCACCAGCGTTGTCGGTGGCCAAATACCTGAGACTATACATCATTCCTGTCTTAGTGGAAGCAAGCAGAACATGGGTAACCTGGGGGCTTAAAATAAAATTTGTTATCTATGTCAATATGTTTTCACCATCTATGAATTCACTTTTAAAAGAGAGTAATGAAAAATTCTTAATCTGCTTAGTCTGGACCATTTAAACCTGTGCTGCTAATGAGTAAAACATGTCTCCAAACTTGATTCAGATTAAGAATTATTCGTTATCTTTTTAGAGCTCTGCAATCCCAAATTTTTCCTGTTTGAGGCGAGGAACCTGGGGCTCAGGGGGGTGTGGTGACACCATTTACCTCCCCTGTGAGCTCCCCACCCATTGGCTGGCTGTCCCCTGGGCCACTCCCCTAACTGGGTGTCCCAGAATTTCCCAAGTGACAGAATAATGGAAAAATTGGGGCTGTATGAATACTCATTCTGATATTTGAGGCTATATCTGAATAGAATTCTTATCTTTATACTTTTATTAATGTTCCACGTATAGTGACAAATATGTCCATAACACACAGAAAGCACAAGGGTTGGCTCGTAGATAGAATTTTATAAATCACTTCCAATGTCTCTAAAATCATTCACATAAAAGTTTTAAAGCATTTTAGTTTCTTCTTCCCTTGTAGAAAATTTTAAGTGATTTAAAATACATACCTGCAGGTATTATTCAATGTTCATATGGTTTTTACTAATAGCATGTTGACTTTTAACAAGCTTTAGTGATAAGTTCCTGATTGTCAATGAGGAATTTTTTACCTTATTATATGTTATTTACTATAAAGGGGTGATGCTGTTATAATCAAGAGACAATGAGCCAAGAATGAGAACTTCAGGTTCAAGTTCAGTGTCTGCTACTTCATAGGTATGTGACTTAACCCAAATCACCTAAACTCTCCTGGTAGAAGAAAGTATGTGTGTTGGCATGGCAAGAGAAAGGGAATGGTATGAAAATCTAAACTGTCTTTCTCATTGGGTTGTGATGAGCATCAAATCTAATACTACACTTAAAACTTACAAATCAAGTTAAACTGGTATTACAAAGGCCAGAGCATTTGTTCTTCTCATGTAGCAGGCTGAGTGGAGATACTATATTCACAAGTGTAAAAATGGGGTCTCTTGATTTGTCTGTGTGGGTGGAGCCCCAGCTTCCCCACTGACTAGCTGTGTACTCTGTGATGAGTTTCTGAACCTGCCCAAGTGGACATTTTAAAGAAGTACCAATTTATTACATAGCTTAATGAGTTGTGTTATGATTAAGAGCAGTGGTGTGTGTTAAGCACCAGTAGAATGTGCACCCCTTCACATGTCTTAGTGTTCAAAGATTCTAATTCTTGCTGTATGTACAATTCTGTAGGGTAAATAATCTGGGACAGTTAATTCTCTTAACTCTCAAAACAGTCTACTTAGATCTCCAGCCATTTAGAGGTCTCCAGACTAGACATCACCACAGAGGACTTAGAGCAAATTAAAGTGTGATGAGACAAAATCATCAACAATAGGAATGCCTGAGTTTGAGGGTTAAACTTCCAATATCTGCTTTTTTATTCTTACTCATTCTTTTATTCAGAATTATGTCCCTTCCAAAACAATTTTTCTCCAAGAGAAGAGTAGATTTCAGGGTGTACTTAGTAAGTGTCCCCAATAATCTCAAGATATTTATAAACTTTATGGATTTACAAGTCATACATATGACTTTTATCATTTCTCTACCAATAATTTGTACTTTAATTCCTCTGTTTATTTTATTTCTTTTCTTAGGCTGAACTTCACAAAGAAGATTTTTTTTTTAAAGATTTATTTATTTATACATACAGCTGGGGTACAGGCTAGAGGTGTGGAGTGGTGAGAGGCTTCACCAGAGACAGAGTGGTGAGCAGAACAGGCAGATCAGAAATACACTGCTGAGGGGAGCAGCGGGCAAGGCAGGAGAGGTCTGACGCACCATGTGGGATTCTCCCCGGCCGGGCGTCGAACTCGCATCGCTGCTGCCGACAGCTCCACAGCTCAACGCTTAACCGCTGCGCCACCAGGGAGGCCCACAAAGAAGATTTTTACTTAGTATTCAATTTCCATGAATGATCTAAATATTAATGCCATGACATTAGATAAACTTAGATTTAGGTTGAGTCTCTATTACCTATTTATTGGCTGTCCATGGGAAAATCGCTTCAATTCTCTGAACCAAAGTTTCTTTACTCACAAAATGAAGACAACTTTTCAGGGTTCTGTGAGTCCTGGAAGTAATACCTGGGAAACTGCTAATACACAGCAAGCTTTCCATAAAAGGTCATTGTCAGTATTTCCTTCCTTCACGTTGTCTCAGATTATGTTTACTCCCACATGGATGTCATCATCTCTATACTTAGTCCCAGTTACGGCCCAGATTCCCAAGAACTAAAGAATAATACAGGAAAAGAGACTGAAAATGATCAGGAAAGAATAGTGAGAGCGCTAAGCTTTCACTAAACTCGAATTGGCAAACAGCCCCATATACCTATTCCATGGTTTGGAAGAGAGGGCCCAGCCGGAGGCTTCACGCTGGCAGATATCAATACTGAGACCATGCTGCCACCTCGTGGTCATCTGCTAATACTACAGATGACGACTTTGTAAGCAGCTGGGAAGTAATTGCCAGAGGAATATGATTTATTCCTTCTTGTCTATGTAGGAGGTGAGAACACAATGCTAGTTCCCACACCCTTGTCTCTCAGTCATCACAAGTGGACAATCCACATTGCCCTGCTCAGAAGCACTTCACTCTCTTATTCGTTCCTTCTCCATTAATAGTTATCTTCTTTGTGATTATAAAATTACCTCTCTACCAGCTATTCAGCAATTAAAATCTTATCAATCAATACAAAGCAACAAAGGATGATGAGATAATTTTTAACATTTGCAATTTAACTGTGGCCTTGATCTCCATTCAGAATACTTTTTCCTGAACTGAAAATTATGTTAAATATGCTCATTGTTGTTTACACTGGTCAACAGTGAGATCATAACTGACTTAAAAAGGCCCTAATCTGTAGTATCTCGGTGTGCTGAACATGAATGTAACCCTGAAAAATTTTTATTAGCTCTTGTTTTGAAGATATTCATATAATTCATTTTACATGTTTCACCGTGTAAATTTATCCAGTAGGACTACAACAGTATCCTAAATCAGCCTAGAATGATGTAATATCACATCGCATTGCATAATACCCTCATGTACACATCATCCAGAGTTGATTGCATCATTTTCTGATGCAATGCAATACTACTGCCAGGCGGCTGCTGACGTCAGCAGTGCACTCTAGAAAGCCCTGTCGAAAAGGTTGAGCATTGAAAATATTTGACTTTGTGCGAGACAGTTGAAGCTACTGTTCCATAGAACTGCTACTCTTTTATCCATTTAGAAACAATACAGAGCAGTCATGCCTCGAAAGTGCATTAATAGCGTGGACAATTTCTGCTCTATTTGTGGGGAAGTGACATTTGCCAACCAGAAGAAAAGTATCACTTCTCAAGTGAAGAAGGCTTATCATCTTTACTTTGGATGCAAGGTTGGTGACCAAGACAAACCTTGGGCTCCGCATATATGCTGTGCTACATGTACAACACAATGGCAAAAGATCATCAATGCCATTTGCAGTCCCCATGGTGTGGAGAGAGCCAAGCAACCACATAAAAGACTGTTACTTCTGCTTGGTTCCTCCTCTTTCTGGCAGAATAACAGAGCAAAAGAAGTCGAAAATAGTCTGCATTGAGATGACCGGTTCAACAACTTGCTTCAGAATGATGCGAAACAAGCACGGAATGCTTTTCGCCTAGTGTCTACAAACTTTCTTGGGAATGTAAGGGCAGAAAACTACAAGGAACTAGTAGAAGACATTCTGATTCAGTATCAGAAACTTGGCTGCAATATGTCTCTAACGAGGCACTTCCTTCATTCCCATCTGGATTTCTCCCCTGAAAACTGTGCTATGGTTAGTGATCAATGCTGAACGCTTTCATCAAGATAGCGCATCAATTTAACAAAGATACAAGGGAAAATGGTCCACTACAATGCTGGCTGACTACTGCTGGACACTCCCCAGAGATGCTCCTGAACAGCTGTAGAAGAGACAAGTGAAGAAATCTAAGAAGTAGTCTATGACTTGATTTTTTACAGGTATTAACCATAGGCCTATTATTATCGGCATGCATTTCATGATGTAAACATCCATTTATTGCAGATTACAGAAAAACTAAAGCCAAAATTAGAATTTGACTATCATATTCGCGTTGAGCACATACAAATTGATAGGAAATGACTAATTTTCTTTCAGTGATATGACTTTTTTAAAAATTTGTTGACCAGTGTTATTAATGTTTAAGGAGGTAGATTCCTTCTGATAGTGCATTCTGTGCTTCCTGACAAATTACTGTCTTTTAAACACAATGATGTTAGCTGAAGAGTCCTGTAATACTCTACAGACATCCAGCTCTGAGTCCCTGGGAAAAACAAAATCAGTACACCCAGTAATCCTTATATTATATATTCATGTGTTTATAGAATCCATGAAGAAAACCTAACTCCACTTATAGGGGGAAAATCCAACAGTCCAAATATTAAGCAGTCTATCCTGCAACTGTGAGGAAATCTTGTTTAAAATGTTAGAATTTTAGAGTTAGAAGGCACTTTTAAAAGTAAAATGTTCCTTACCTCTTTAATAGATGGCACCATGTTTAACTCACATTTTGTGATTTTGTATTTTTTAACCTTGATTGCGGTGGTAGGCTCCATTACAGAACTTTCTGGCCCTATTACCATGCCAGGCTGTAAAACGCATTCTACAACGTGTCATTTATTGAGGGAGAGTGGGCCTGGGAGAAAATTAGAAACAGCTGAAAGAACATTTAAGTCCATTGCTGCTCCTGTCCCAGTGGTAGTTTAAAAACTCAAAGAAGAGAGAATGGGAAGAAACAGAAAGTTGGAGAACAGATGCTGCTGCTGAGATGCTGATGGTAGATGGCCTCAGAGACAAGAAGGACAGTGTGGCTTGCTTCCTCCCAATTCCCTGCCACCCCAGCCTCGCCTGGGCCGGGGTCAGAGGGTAGCGAGAGTATCCCCATCCTGAACACCCAGTTCTTCTTTACCGCGTCTCTACTGTGCTTCTCCTTTCACGTCTGATCTTCATATGTGTAGAGACGTTCCCACACTGGTGAGCACACCTCCCTGACCCAGCTGGGTGTCCTACACCCTAACTCAATTCTGGACAGAGCATCAGATTCCACCATTTGAGAGCTCAGTTCCATAAGCTGGCCTTCTCCCCCCATGCACACCCACTTCACACATTAGTCAAAAGCCCAAGTGGTTTCCTGACTTCTGACTAACTGTGAGTCACAGGTTCCCATGACCCTCTCCTTGGATTTGATTAATTCGTTTCTCATACAACAGAGGAGCTTCTTACTTAGGAATCTTTGATTTATTGTAAAAGGATATAATTCAGGAACAGCCAGATGGAAGAGAAGCATAGGGCAGGTATGGGGGAAGGTCATGAAGCTTCCACCCCTCCCCCTAATTTCCACATGTTTACCAACCTGGAAACTCTGGAACCCTGTCTTTTTGGGCTTTATGGATGCTCCATTACAAAGGCAGGATTCGGGTCTCCCTGGTGGCACAGCAGTTGAGCGCTGCGCTGTGGAGCTGTCGGCAGCACGCGATGCGAGTTGGACACCCAGCCAAGGAGAATCCCACATGGTGCGGCAGACCTCTCCTGCCTCACCTGCTGCTCCCCTCAGCAGTGTATTTCTGATCTGCCTGTTCTGCTCCCCACTCTGTCTCTGGTGAATCCTCTCGCCGCCCCACACCTCTGGCCTGTACCCCAGCTTGTATGTATAAATAAATAAATCTTTAACAAAGGCAGGATTCATTAAATCAATGACCACTGGTGACTGAATTCCACCAATACAGCCTGTCTCCCCTTTCTGGAGGGCTGGGTGGTGGGGGTTTGGTAGGGAAGCAAAGGTTCCCACCTTCTGAATGGTTGGCTCCAGGGTATCCAGCCCCATCTGGGTCCAAAAATTACATCAATGGCAATATAACAATGGTACGTTTATCACTATCAACACTTAGAAAATTCCAAACCAGAAACCATGTATTAAAAACAAATCTTTGTTTCTTCTACTAACATCTGTTCTGGTAGAAGACAGGAAAGCATCTCCCAAATAGAATGGTTTTGTTCACTGAATTAACATTTTTGAACCCTAGGTTTGTGGGATTTTATATATTTTTCTAGAATGTATTCTATGTAAAGATGAGATGAATTTCATATAGCAGGATATTTTTGCTTAATATGATTCCATGCTCTAAAATATGATTCCTTCACATGAAGTCCACTTGGAGTCACTCGGCACTTAACCTCAAATTTCCTGACAGAACTTCTTTCCAGAACTTACTATACTACACAGGTGACCTTAGTGATCCCAGGGTTTTCATACTGAGATTCTGGAAACTCCTAGGAGGCAGTGTGGGCTCTGGAAAAATTCCTAAGCCAGGCTGAAAGTTTAAACCCTGAATAGCAATTTAATAAGAGTACAAAGAGGGCAAGTTATTTAACTCCTCTGAGCCTACTTTTCTCCTACAGAAGCACAGACTGACATTGTAAGGGGTGGGATGAATTTTGATCACATGGTAGAGCTCCTAGCAATGTGCCTGGCATAAGTGAGGTGTCCTTTAAAGCAAGGTGTTCTCGCAACCATCTATATTTTACACCCTGTTCTCACCTCCTGATACTCTCTTACCAACCCCATACCCCTTTGCGAGATTTCCCAGTTTAGTGAAGTCAAGTTCTGCAGCTTTAGCACTGGTTCTTCGATCTAATTTTTTTCTAGAGTCAATGTCTATTGCTACCATTGGGTGATCTTTACCCCTGTTGCTTTGTCCTCTGTCTTCCTCCTTGTGTCATCTCCCTGCCATCAAATTTCCTCTGCTCTTCAAACATAAAACCAAGAGACCACTAAGTGCCACGTGCCATCTTGGGTCTAGTACAATTTAGCCTCTTTTACTCTTTTCATGTTAGACACACTTTTAACCTTTTTTTCCATTATAACTCTCTGGGTTCCAAGCCATTCCAAAAGTATAAGGTGATTGGAATTTTCATCCATTGGTATAATGAAGTGTTGCTATAAAACTTACTTTTTAACAGGGCCTCCCTGGTGGCGCAGCGGTTGAGCCCTGCACTGTGGAGCTGTTGGCAGCGCACAATGTTAGTTCGACGCCCAGCCGGGGAGGAACCCACATGGTGTGGCAGACCTCTCCTGCCTCGCCTGCTGCTCCCCTCAGCAGTGTATTTCTGATCTGCCTGTTCTACTCCCCACTCTGTCTCTGGTGAGCCCTCTCGCCGCCCAATGCCTCTGGCCTGTACCCCAGCTTGTATGTATAAATAAATAAATCTTTAAAAAAAAAACCTTACTTACTAACAGCATTGCATTGGAACAGCAATAGCTTTTCCTCTAGTTAGAAGTAAAGAAAAGCACTCCAAATGATTGTAAGCTGATTTTATCAGAGTTTTTTCCTAGTTCTCTTCTAATACAACTTATTCTACATACTATGTAACTTGGCTGCTATTTTGTGGGACTAAATATTTCTTTTACAGGGAAATACTATTGCTAAATATGTGCCATAGTTTCACTTCTTTTTCTGTGTCTGGAGAAGGATTAGGCCACCAGGTCTAAGATACCCGAGGGGTCACCTGGTAGCTGCTCCCCAAGACTGTGGCAGGTTTCAAAACCCTCTGTGAAATTCACCTGGAACCTCTGTCCTATTCCCGACGACGTCTGCCAATGAGCAGAGTCAGACCATAGCATCAGTCACTCAAGAGAAGCAAAAGTTCAAATCTGTCCCATATGATAAGGATGGGATGATAAGAGTCGCTAAAGATTCTTGCATAATCACGAACATTTTAAATTACTCAACATTTTAAATTACTGCAGCGGAGAAGATTTGAGGACTTACCAGAAAACTGGTGCAGGGGATTATTTACTGAATTAATAATTATAAACAAAGCAGTAGTGTTATCTTATTGCACACAGAACTCCTCCACTCAAGTCCAGAAGTGTCCAGGGGCGACTCTTAGTGGAAGCTCACTTGGAACCAGTTGGCTTGGCTTCACTTGAGTTAACTGGAAAGAAGGCGTGTCTTTCTTAGCAATGTCTCCGCCATCCCCCTCAGTTACCACTGGTTTGATTTATTTGGTTGCTGCTCATTTTAGCAGAAAGCCCTCCCTGAGCTAGTTAGTTAATGGCCGGTTTTGTGGGGTGAGTGGGTGTGCACCCTGACGCTTTTTGCTGCACTGCCACACAGCACCACAGGCAAGAAAGTTGCAAAATAGAACAAAGCCCAGTTTTTTTCCCTGAACAAACATTCCTTTTGTACTGTTCCTTGGCTCCCAGACTTAATATCTTACATTTATCTTCTGTGAACTGAATTGTTCTGTTTTAACCTAGTTACATAAATGATCAAAGTCATCCTTTAATCCCCTCATCTTTCCAGAGGCCCTGTCAAGCCCAAGCTTGGGAGTCTTTCTGTGCTACACTGAAAGAAGGAGCCGCTAGTGAAGCTTGCTTGTTTACTTTATTTCCTCACTATAACAGAAATATAACGTCAATATTCTGCTGATTATATAACTCATCAACAATATGAGGATTTTAATTACAAACATTTCTGTGGGGAAATATAGACCATGGATTGTGAACCTCAGCACCAGTGACATTTTGTGATGAGAATGCTTTGTGTGGGAGGCTGTAGTGTGCTTTGTAGAAATTTTAGTATCAACCTAGCCTTCGCGTGCACGCGCTTGCGCACGCGCGCTCTCTCTCCTCCCTGCCCCCTTCGTGACAACCAAACTTGTCTCCAAACATTGCCAAATGTTCCCTCCAGGGCAATATCACTCTGAGTTTAAGAACATTGCTATAAGCACACTGTTAAGCTTTATATCTATAAAGAGATAACAGAAAGAAGCAATGTTTCTTCCTTAGATGTCTTAAGGCAAAAGAAGAATTTGGATTTCGATCAGACTTGGTCGCTACTCTCATTAGTTCCTAAGGCATATTTATGAATGTTTCCTGAACAAATTTTCTCCAATTGATCATTGCTACCTATTCTTTTGCTGAATTATTTACATAAATAACAATTTAGAAGATGATTTCATACATGAATTTAATTTCCATAGAGATAAGAAGTGGGTGTAGGTAGCCAGCCGCTGTGCAGCAGCAGGGTGGTGTGGAAAGAACCATCTAGTAGAAGACGGGTGAGAGATGCCATTCTGGCGCCAGCTACTCACTGGCCCTGAGAGCTGAGGTCAGCTCTACAGCTTCCGTTTCTCATCTGTCCTGGGATAATTGATACCCTCAGGGATGTTGGAAGAGTTAAAAAGTGAGGTGGGATATGTAACAATCTATCTCCCTGACAGAGGCTCAATCAGTGCTCAATTATTATTAATCTTATGACACCAAAGCCAGAGCTCTGTGGAGCTCTGGCTGCACAGCTGCATTTTGAAGCGGCTTTCTCAACAGCAGCAGGTTCCCCTCCTTATACCCTCCATCCCCATAGCCCCCACCCCCCACCATTCTGGTTATAGACCACTTCAAGGATCTGCTAAACAGGAACTTTCTCAAAAGCAATACAGTCTGTAGACAATTTTAGGATAGATACTCACACATTCTCTGTAATGTATATTGAGCCCAACTGAAGAATTCCTTTAGTGAGAGCCTACTAATTGGACCTTTTCTTCCAATTGACTCAAGTAAATGGCACCAAATTGTTCCCCCATTGCTTTAAACTGGCACTCCTTCTGTGCAAAGAGTTGATTCCACTGATTGATTGCTATTTCTCCTGATGCTAGAGGGAGATGGTTTACCCAGGAGTCACTGAAATAAGTCATTGGTTGGATTGAGAGAAAACAGACTTGCCAATTTCCCTTCTTCAACAACAACAAAAAAAAAAACAAGGAGAAGAAGGGTAATTGGTAAAAAGGGCATCAAGGTCATCCAATATGACTAGTCCCAGGATTAGTTTCCTATTGCTGCTATAACACATTGCCAGGCTACACTCCTTTCTAGAGGCTTGAGGGGGGAAAATCTAATTTTCTTTTCCAGCCTGTAGCCCTAGGCTCATGTGCCCTTTCATTGTGTCAGCAATGGCCAGGGGCATCTTCTCATATGGCATCACAACACTTACTCTTCTGACCCCCTTTTCATCTTTAAGGACCTTTGTGACTGCACTTGACCCATCTGGATAATTCAGAAGTTCTGGTGAATCTCTATTTTAAATTCAGCTGAATTACAAATTTAATTCCATCTGCTTCCATTCCACTTTGCCTTATAATGTGACACATTCATAGACATTAGATGTAGCAGTATTACCATAAACACTCATCTGCAGATAAAGGGCCATATGTTGCTTCCAGGGACAGGCTTTAAGAGGCAAGGTCCCATTTTTCTTTATTTCAGCCTTAGCAATACACCTGGCTCCCTGAAAGAGGTTAGAGCAGCATCCCATATTTGACCAAAAGTAGATATTTAGCTTGAGAGAGAAATAAAACATTAATATGCTAAAACACCAAGATATAAATATTGCTCATTACCACAATTTTGCTTCCTATTGAAGTGAGAAAATAAAAACAATCTGATGAGAATCCTATAACCTCAATCTGACACTAATTAGTACCATATATTGTTAATTCCTCCTGTATTCTGGATAAATTTTCCATATTCCTAAGGCCAGTCTTGCATCTTGTACACTAAACTGTACTCCCTTCTATCTACTTTAGGACATCATTCCAACATTTCTCTCCTCTGTCTCCAAAAAGGGACTTTGTGCCTCTCTACTAGATCATCTCCATCAATAAATAAGCACATTATCATTTCTTCTGTCTTAAAAAAAGATCTCTCCCTTAGTCATTTTACATGAGTTGCAATACTGACTCCAATTCTCTCTGGAGCAGGAGGGGCTTCTGCTCACCCCACCATAATTGAATCTGCTCTTGTCAAGGTCACCAACTGAATTTGCTAATTCTGGCAGTCAGATCTCAATTCTTATGTGATAGAACATTAACTTGACATTCCTTCCTTCTTGAAATATTTTCTCCATTTGGTTTCCAGAACATAATTATCTCTTCCCTCGTTCCACCTCACTGGCTGCTTCTTCTCACTCTTGGGTTGGCCCAGGGCTTAGACCTTTTCATCTTTACTTCTTCACATGCACTTTCTTGAGAGGTGATCTCATCCGATTTCTGTGATTTTACAGACTTTCTTATATGTTGATGATACAAAATGTTTACTTTTACCTGACTTCTAGATTGACATCTCTATCAGGTATCTCAACATATCCCAAATGAAATTTCCAATTCCCACTCTTCCTCAAACCTACTCTTCTTGCAGTTTCCCCCAGCTAGCCAGCCCACATGCCTCCCTCCCCTCCCCCCTCTTTGTTTCTCTTTGAGTAAAGAGCAGCTCCACCCTTCTAGTTGGTTAAGCAAAAATATGTGAAATCATCTTTGACTCCTCTCTTTTTCTCATATCCCGTGTCCAATTTGTCACAAATCGTGTTGGCCCTACCTTCAAATTATACCCAAAATTCAGTAACATCTGACCATCTCCACTGTTACAATGAACCAAACAAAAATTATCTACCAAAAGAATTTCAATTATCTCTTAATTGGTCTCCCTCTGTCCTCCCTGCCCCATATAGTCTATTCTCATCATTACCCTGTCTCTGAGTCTGCAGTATGCACGTCCGCTGCATGCCTTTAAAATCGGTAGCACTGGTTGTTGATGGAATTGAGACAGGTGACTGGGCACACAGGGCCAACTATTTGGGGTAGGCGATTCTTCCTTTAACACTTAAGGTGCTAGAGAAGCTGTGATTTCATCACGGGATGGTTTTTACTGCCTAGCCCATGTATGGTTATCCCCAAAATCCGTTGACTATGGCTAGTCCCTGAGTCCTACTAATACTTTTCTCATTACTAATTAATTTCTCCCCTCCAATGTATTTTCCGGTGCCTCTATTTAAATGTAATTTGCCTGCTTTAAAGAAGACGTCGTTATCTCGCCCCCCAATCAGTTGCTGATTTCGTAAAAGTATTTTGGTGCAGTGTGGCATAGTGTTGAGTTTTTTGTCTCTCCTGCAATCCCTTTAGGTGTTCGATGGATGGTTTAACAAATGAGTAATGAATGCCCAGCGTGCACCGAGTACAAGCAAAGTAGAAGACAGACAGAACTCGGGTGAGCGGAAACCCGCAGGTGCCGGGGAAGAAGGGGAGGAAGAGGAGGAGTTAAGCGTGAGAGGAGGGGAGTGGGTAGGAGAAGGAAGAGGAGGAGGAGGTGGAGGAGGAGGAGGGCAGGGGGCGGAGCTTCAGGAGGCGGCCACGAGGCCTGCTCCGACCTGTGTGGACTGTGACCCATGGCTTCTGCCGTCGCTGGGGGCGGCGGGGCCCGCAACCTGCTCCAGCTGCTGCGGCTGGTGGGGCAGCTGAAGGTGAGCGGGCGCCGGCCGGGTCATTGGCGGCCCGGGAAGCGGGCTGCCCGGGAGAGGCTGGGGCTGGCCGCGGGCTGCCAGGCGCCTCACTGCAGCCTCGGCCCGGGCCGTCACCTTCCTTCCCCTGTCTGCGGCGGGCTGGGGAAAGGAAACAGCCCGGGGTGCGATCGCGCAGCCGGACGGTAGGCGGAGGCAGCGAGTCGGCCGAGACGGGGCCGCTGGGTGATGGGGCCGACCCCAGGCCTGGCGCGGTCTAAATGGCTGACCTCCGCGGTCTGTAGGCCCGGCCCGGCCCGGCCCTGGCACCTTTCGGGACGTTTTGTCCAACCCTGACACCCTTCTGCCATCAGTCGGGGCTCATGATCCCCAAACTTGGCTGGTGGGATGGGCTTCAGAAGCAGATGGGATGATCAGAACGCATTGGTCCTGCAAGTTTTAAGTGGTGTGCTGAAAATCTGTCTCAAAGTAACTTCTAGAAAAAGCAAACGGAACTTTTTTTTTAAAAAAACAGAGGATTTTTAATCCTACACAGTGGAATTACATCACTTGTTTCCTACCACCCACCCGAGTTAGTGATTTTGAAGAATTTCTCTTTAAAGCAGGTTATCTGTTTCATGCCACTATTATTACTGCTTTATATAAGTCTTTAGAAAACAAACTTCTGAGGAGAAAATACGGTCTCCCACGAACACATCATGATCAGAATAAAGGACGTCATGATTTAGCATGATGCAGTCAGACATGCCATTCTCCCTTCTTGAGAATTTGGAAATCTGTCACTTGTTCAAGTTCAAGCACGCACCACAATGTTTTCTACTTACGTCGAGTGCGGGTTGTCTGAAGCCAAAAATCGTAACCTCCTGTAGTTACGAAAGATAAGGTGCCTTACAGTTTTGTCTTTTTTGTCTAAAGGACTTGTCACATAACTTACTCATTTTTGTCAGTAATACAGAATAACTTGACTGTAGGATTCTTGTATACTTAAAAATATTTCATACACTCCCCACAGCCCATTCTCTGACCTCATTGGTTTATTTGATTCAGGAGTCAGTCATTCGGCTTGGTTATGCATTTTTTAATAGGTTCTGAAACAGTGACCCTGCTTGTGTCCCACTCCCAGGGCTTCTATTGAAGAGCATAGCAGACAGCTAATACTACACCAACCCCACCCCCAAAGGCCTAGTTACATCCATTGTTGCCTCAAGCTGCAGTGTTGGAAACTGCAGCAGAATAGGGAAAGATTACTAAAATCCATGTGGAGCAATGAGATGCATAGAGGCGATACACTGTTAGCAATTGCAACCCGGAGCCACAGGCAGTCTCCTATTGATTAGCATTGAGTATCCCAGGTGGAGCAACTACCTAGGCAGTGTACCTGCACTGGTGATGGGATTAGGGATGTGCGCTAGGGTGAAGTCAGCGGGGCTATTGCCTGGGGTGGAGGGGGGGTGTCCATTATTCCTGCCAGTCTAAGCCTATTATCGCTATTCAAATATCTGCCTGCTGTTATCAACAGATACTTGTTGCCCAGTATGGTCCTCATACCGGGACTTATGCCCTTGGTAAGAGGCCCCCTGCACGACCCTACACCTAGCTGGCAAGCGGGATCTCCAGGCACCAAGACAATATTCCTAGAAATAAGGAGGGCTGGGGATTCCACAGTCCATTCACTATACAGCCCTATCTCCCACCCCCTGCCTTCTTTCTCTCATAACCATTCCGTTGTCAGAATCTAAGGGTTTTTTTTTCCCCACTTGTTTTGTTTCTTTATATTCCATATATGAATAGAATATATGGGTATTTTGTTTTCTCCTTCTGATTTACTTCACTGTGCTTAATCCCCACCATATCCATACATGTCATCACAAATGTCAAGATTTCATCTTTTCCTGTAGTTGAATAATATCCCATTGTGTATATATACATGACATCTTTATCCCTTCATCTGTCAATGGTATTTTAGATTGTTTCCACATCTTAGCTATTGTGAATAATGCTTCGGTAAAAATAAGGGTACAGTTCTCTTTTTGAATTAGTGTTTTTGTATTTTTAGGATAAATACCAGAAGTGGGTGGCAGAATCACATGGTAGTTTGATTTTTTAATTTTTTGAGTAATTGCCATAGTGTTTTCCATGGTGGCTGTACCAATTCACATTCCTATCCATAGTGCATGTGGGTTCTTTTTTCTCTACATCTTTGTGAACACTTAGTGATTCTTGTCCTTTTTATAATAACCATAAGATGTGACATGAAAGTTCACTGTGGCGTTGATTTGGATTCTCTAATGATATGCAGTTTCATTGTGTGTGTCTTTCATGTGTCTGTCTTCTTGGCGAAATGTCTATTTAGATGCTCTGCCATTTTTCAATCAGGGTTTTGTTTTGTTGTTGTTGAGTTATTTATATAACCCCTTTACTGATACTTGGTTTGCAAATATCATCTCCCGTTCAGTGGGCTGCCTTTTCATTTTAATGATGGTTTCTTTCTATGTAGACATCTTTTAGTTTGATGTAGCCCATTTGTTTAATTTTGCTTTTGTTTTGCCTGCAGTTGGAAATAGGAAATCCACAAAAATATCACTAAGGCTGGTGTTGAAGATCTTATCACCCGTGCTTTCTTCTGTGTATGTTTTCAGATCTTGTATTCAAGTCTTTAATCCATTTTTACTTAATTATTGTATATGGTATTGTTACAGGGCAGGAGAGAGGCACCCCGAAACCCCCAGACCTGCCCTGTTCTAAATGGGTTCTGCCATCCACCTCATCAATACAAAATATATAGGACCTTTTGTGGAAAGAAGCTTTAATACAATTAGAAAAGACAGAGAAGAAAAAGAATATATATTGCAAGTGAAGCACTCAATGCTATCCAACTCCTTGTGGGTACAAGTCCACCAAAACGGGATTGGCCCAAAGCAAGTCTCAAAAGCCTGCCACAAGTCTAGAACAGCTTTTGGCAGGGACCCACACACAAGAGTCAGAAACAGCCAGACAATTCTGGGAGGAACCAAAACACCTTCCAGCAGGGACCCATACAAAAGGGTCAGAAACAGTCAGACAATTCTGAGAGGAACAAAACAAAATCAAAACCAAAATCAACATAGCCATCGTTAACTTTCCCATGGGTCTCTCACCCACATCTCTCTCAATCAGTCCAGGCCAGTGCAGCTTTTTTACTAGTCTCTCTGTTCCTAGGACCTCTTCTGGCTTTCCATCCTTCTTCCGTCTCCTCCTGTTTTCTGTGTTCTGTTCTGTGTTTCCTCTGTCCTCTCTCTGTCCTGTCTGTCTTCTCAAGCTTCTTATATCCTGCTCAGTTCCACCCTACCTTGGGTGGGACAGAGAACCTGGGACACACCCTTCCTCCTGGGGACCACCCTGTTGCAGTATAAGATAGTGGTCTCACTTCATTCTTTGCACTTAGTTGTCCAGTTTTCCTAGTACCATTTATTGAAGAGACTTACCTTTTCTTGAATATATGATACTGACTCTTTCGTCATAACTTGTGTGGGTTTATTCCTGAGCTCTGAACTCTATTTCATGGATCTATGTGTCTGTTTTTATTCAAAAACCACTGTTTTCATTACTGTAACTTTGTAGTATAGATTGAAGTTAGGGAACCTGATACCTCCACTTTTTATTCTTTTTTCTCAGGATTGTTTGGGAAATTGGAGCTCTTTAGTCATTTCATGCAAATTTTAGCATTTTTATTCTATTTCTTTGAAGAATGCTTTTGGGATTTTGATAGGGATTGAATTGAATATGTGTGTTGCTTTAGGTAGTATGCTCATTTTAGCAATATATTCTGTTCCATGAGTTCAGAATGTCTTCCATTTCTTTGTAACTTCTTTCAGCAGTGTCTTAGAGCTATCAGTTTACAGGTCTTTCTTTTCTAGGTGTTTTGTTCTTTTTCATGCTATTGTAAATGTGTATTGTTTTCTTAATTCTTAGTTCATTGTTTGTGTATAAAAGCACAACAGATTTTTGTATATTGACTTTGTAGCTTGCACCTTTACCATATTCATTATTTCCAATAGTTTTTGATGACGGCTTTAGTATTTTCTCTGTATACTATCCCACCCACAAGAAGTGACAGTTTACTTCTTCCTGTTTGATCTGTATAACTTTCTTTTTCTTGCCTAATTGATCTGGCAGAATTTCCAGCCTACATTAAGTAACAGTGTTGAGAATGGGCATCCTTGATTTGTTCCTGATCTCAGAGGAAAAGCCTTTAATTCTCCCCAAGGAATATGATGTTACCAATAGGTTTGTTTTGTATGGCCTTTATTATGTTTAGGTTCCTTCTATACCCATTTTTTTGGATAGTTTTTAATGACAAATAGATGCTGAATCTTATCAGATGTTTTTTCTGCATCTTTTGAGATGACCATATGATTTTAGTTCTTCATTTTGTTGGTGTGATGTATCACAATGATGGATTTGTGTGTGTTGAACCATCCTTGCATCACTGAAGTAATCCCACTTGATAGGTGCATGATCTTAATAATGTATTGTTGAAGTTGGTTTGCTAGAATTTTCTTGAGAATTTTTGCATCTGTGTTCACCAGAAGTATTGGCCTGCAATTCCCCTTTTTAGAAGATTTATTTTCATAACTTTCTTCTTTTCATTTTCATCAGAGAGTCCCACGTACTGGCTGGGTATACAGAAATGTTGAAAATCCAGAGAGTGTATCAGATCACATGTACAGGATGGCAGTTATGGCTCTGGTGATCAAAGATGACCATCTTAACAAAGACCGGTAAGCTGATGTGAATGTTGATGCTTGTTGTGAGTCTTTGGTCTTTGGATATGTACCACTTTACGTGACTGAGTCCTGTGCCAAAGTTTTGTAGATTAGTTTTTATATCGAGAAAAATTATTTGAAGCAAATCATACAGATTTCAGGCATAGGAAGGGAAACTATATATGTTTATTCATTCAGTTGTTGTAAATTATACTCTGGGTTTTCTCTTGGAAAGTGAAAGAGCCTGTTTTCTTCTCAGGCCTTGGAAGTGAGTGTGTTTTGTTTAAAATTCTATCATTGTAATAGCATACTATGTATTTTTATCTAGCCCACTCTTAGGAGGTGTCTTTTTAGAATGGTATGTGCAAGATATAGCTGAGAAAGGAATGTCCTCTCCAGTTAATCAATAAATGTTTATAATATTTTTTGAGTATAGGACTAGAGGGGGCTGAATCTGAGTTAAGCTATAAAGGGTTGACTAAGTTGAAAAGTCGAAGGCACCGCATGCAGAGAGAAGGACATAGAAACTAAAGTCCTGCTCGTAGGAAAGTAAAGGTATACTTTGGAAATGAGAAATCATTTTCACTGAAGCAAAGGCTTCATTAAATAGTCTGAGGAGTCCTATTACTATGTAGATGGTGTGGAACTGAGGAGATTTTTGTCAAATAGTATAAGGTGAACATGGTTTTGAATGGTGATGAACCTAAGAGTAACCTAAGAGAGGTTTGAGGTGTATGAAGGAGAGACTATAGGTAAGGATATCTAACAGGAGGCTATTAGACTTTGTACTACCTTGATAACGGAAATATCGTAAAACACACTGGTCCTCTGGGGCCTGTCTCCTTACCTGCTTTCATTATTTTGACAGATTATCCTAATCATTATTCCTGAAAATCATAGCCATTTGTTGAACAGTCATGTGTAAGAAACATAAATTAACAAATTTAATGTTCATACCAAACTTATAAAATATTATCCCTTTATACAAAAAATAAAATGAAGGATGACAAAACTGAGTTTTTAAAAAAATGATGTTACTTGGCAAAGGTCACACAGCTAATAAATATTGGTTTCTGGATTCCAACCCCGATTTGTTCAACTCTACCCAACTTTCTGTAATGGGCTTCATTTTGACATCTCAGTCATACATTGGAGAAATGATTGCTCTGAACTTTGTGTCAGTGAGAAAATGCTATACCCAGATCATCTTCTGGCCTTGAAATCTGAGGTTATCAGCTTTTGAAAGTGATATTTGAGAAACCAGCCATTTTAAAAATAATTCATGCGAATAATTTTCCCTGCTCTCTCATGTATTGTGTTGAATATTAACTAGCAGTTTTGATTCAGAACTGTTGTAAGCCAGCAGAATAGAATCACTTTAGAAAATGCTGCATTAAAATGCTCTGTGAGGGTGGAGGAAAAAAAATATATTATCTAACTTCAAAAAAGGATAAAGAAGGAACTTGTAGTAAATATATTCTGTGTAATTATTTACCGTTTCTTGCCTGGTCAGATGTGTACGCCTAGCCCTCGTTCACGATATGGCAGAATGCATCGTTGGGGACATAGCACCAGCAGATAACATCCCCAAAGAAGAAAAACATAGGCGAGAAGAGGTCAGTGTTGACTATTGACTTCACAAAAGACCACCAGAAAAACCTGTTGCTGAAGCAAAGTGAAGTTTATTACATTAAAGAAGAGCACTTTACTGGTGAGGGGAGAATATTAATAGATGGATTTTACAAGATGGGCAGCTAGCTCGCATTGCATAGAATTTAAGGCATAATAGCTTTGGATTGGTGAGACTGGTGAGACAAGGTCTAAGAGAATCTCAAAGATTAAACTATTAGTACTACTCTATTTTGGGTAGAAATAGATTTGTTCAACTCTACCCAACTTTCTGTAATGGGCTTCATTTTGACATCTCAGTCATACATTGGAGAAATGATTGCTTATCTTCCAGAAAAAAGGATTTCCTGGAATAAGCAGTGGATTAGTTTTTGCTTGTCTTCAACCTTGTTTAACACAAGACTGGGAAATGTGCCTGCTCCCAGCCTTGTTTAATGCTGACAGAGGAAATTATGTTAGTTTTAGTTGTCATTAGTATTTGGATGTAGATAACATGGCTTTCATTAGAACAATAGAAATAGCTGTAACTTGAATTCTCCAACTAGTTATGCTCTTTGGCAACAAGTTCCAGAAATCACAAGTATAATCATCATAATTATTATTTAGTGAACTTTAAATGAGTCCTTTAATTTAGCAGTTTGAAGAAAAATAAAAATATTTTTATTGGTAAGAAATAAACAGCATCAATAAAATATTAAATTGTATTGATTTGTGTATTGATTTAAACTCTAAATCCAGAGCCCACAGCCAAAGAGGAAGACATATTTGAAGCAAAGGCAGAAAAATCCAAGAAAACATTTTTTTAAATGTCAAAGAGCTGGTATTCAATTCAGGAATTCTTGCGAGCTATTTTTATTTTAAGTCAGAGAGATTGGTCCTAAGTTGTTAAGTGGACAGATCCTTTATTAAAAAGGATTAAAAGAGCAGTTGGCTTACATAAATCCTAAAAGCTGGTAAAACAAACCAGAGTTCAGTAACCAGCAATATTTTTACCCCCTAGAAGCAAGAAGATACATAAGGAATCCCAGTTTGGAAGTTCCAACCCATCCTAGAGTATGGGGAACAAGGAAAATATTATAAGGAATGCGCTCTTCCTGCCAAATAAAGATCCAGAATACAGAGAGAATATCATAACAGTATGAAAAAGGAGGAAGTTAAGGACATGTTTCTCTATCAAAACTAGGCTGTGGTAAATGAAGAATTTCTGGACTGATTGGCAGAATTACTATAAAAAGAAACTAATTAGCTCAAGAAACTGAGTTGCAGATATAAATTAGCCTTGAACCAGAGGATGATGAGTGATGTGTGACAAAGGAAAAGAAGGGGTGGAGGGGAAATAAATAGTAAAGAAAATAAATAATTTTGATGAAATAATCTATATAAAAATAAATAATTTAGCTCACCAAAAGCTTAAAAAACTCAAGGATGTATTCTAGTTTTATTCAAGGGTAAAGCTGGATATTGTGGAGGAGAAACCAAATACTGAATTACGAGAGGGTAAGCAGACCTTCAGGTGCCACAGAGCTACGTACAGACAGACCATCCCTGTGCAGCCAGTGAATTTGTGGTTTCCTCTGCAGAGAAGCAAGTCACTAGAACTCCAACTACTGGGGAGGAAAGAAAAACTCTTCTGCCCCAACAATGGCTGAGTCCTGGCCAGTGACACCCTGTGGACGAGACAGAGAGGGCATCTAATCAGAGAGTGCTGCTGTTTCCCGGGACACTACATCCTGGAAAGCATGAAGACCTTTCCTGCCTCATTAAACCTGGCCGTTGCGCATGTTTCTGATTCACAAAGGAATAAATGTCATAATAAGAAGGGATGGGGCAGCATTGTAAGGAACCTCAAGTCCTTGGCTAAGAATTAAAGGCTTAGAGAGTGCTGATTATCCCTTTGCCTCCCTGCTGCTGGCTAGGATTTGGGAATCAAAAGAAGAGCTGGGAGTGAACTATTGTTCATGCAGATGGTGTTTGGGGACAAGGATTGGGAATCAAAAGAAGAGCTGGGAGTGAACAATTATTCATGCAGATGGTGTTTGGGGACAAAGTTTGGATGTCTGAACCATGCATTAAGATAATTAAATGAGGGTGTCTTGGCTTGAGGTGGAATGCCCAGAATGAGAACCTGGAGGCATCAGGTTTGCCCCATGCTAGCTGACTGCTCAGAAGGGTTATGGACTGAAATAAGAGAAAGGGAAAATGTTTGATAAATCTGGAGGGCTGGTTGTTTTGGAGGAAATACCTGTTTTCCTCCAAAACAACCAGCCCTCCAGATTGATTAAGATGAAAGGGAGGATGAGGGCATAAAAGAGAAAGAGTAAGTGGCCAAAAGCAATACCTTTTGTCCAACCACCTTCCTAAATAGTACAAAAACAAACTTCCTGTTATAACCTGTGCTGGTAAATAGTGTGAGGTAGGAATCAACAACTAGTGGGATAGCTTTGGTGCTGGGTGTAGTGTGGTAGCATACCCCTGAAGAGGTGGGATCCTATATTTCTGACTCATGTACAGTGTTGTAAACCAGTGTTACCTTAATAAAAACAAATTTTAAGAAAGCACAGTTTATGGGATGGAACTTGAAGCTGGAATATGGAGATGGCAGGTTATATTCCTGTGCGAAGGGAAAAACAACTTGGAAGGCTGGCATGGTATATGTGTATCTGAGGGTTATAGTTGCTAAATAACACATTAAGAGAAGAACCAAATTTTATCACAGGTGTGACCATGGCAAGATGGAGAAAATGAAAAATATAGTTTTTAGGGTGCCAGATCATAAGTGTTTTACATATGTTAACTATTTAATCCTCACAACAATCCTTTCAGTTAAGTATTATTACTAACCCTATGTTATACGTGATAGACCTGAAGGGCAGAGGACTGAGTAACTTGCTCAGGGTTCCACTGCTAGTAAATGGTGAGCTGCGTTTAATCCCCATCAGAGTCTATAGTTTGAAGTTAACAGCCTCACTAATGATACGTGAATGGTGAATAGTACTTTCCGGGTGTTTGTCATAAAACTGACACAAGACATTTGCTGAATGCTCCATTCAGCTCAAAACTTGAGACACATTTTTCACAGGAAGATGCTAGAGAAATTGTTGCCCTAAATCTGTGTGAACAAGGTGAAACTCAGTGTAGAAGGGTGAGGGGCAGTACTCACCACCAGGAATGGAAAGTCATGTACCCTGCACATTGGTGAAGTTAAATTCAAAGGTTTCATTGAAAGATAGGCATGATTCTGTGACATGTGCTGACAAACAAGAAATATTGACAAGGTAAGAGGTCTGAAAATGCATTTCTGAGTATAATAGAGCTTAGATTCACAAAATTATCGCTCACTTTCAGGAACAGAGCAATGTGTTTGTGCTTTTTTTTTTTTTTTAAAGGACGTGGTGATTATCATTGACAGGAAGCTTATTAATTGGTCAATAACTAGAATGATCTCTAAAAAGCCAATTCAGTCTTAGGTAGCATTTATAGAAATATAGGATCTAACAAAGGGAAGTGATGATTTCATTGATGGATAGATCATTTTAAATAGAATAAAATAATCTCTAATCAAAGTAGGACTTTTGTGTTTGTATTCTAAAAGCTTAGGTTTTAATATACCTAATATAAGGGAGAGTGTGGCTACCTGATACCCTCCTGCTCCATTGAACAAGCTATTCGAGATGATGCTACATGTAAGAGCTGATTGTTAACATTGGCCAATATGGTTTACTTTGGAAGTGTTTGTATTCCTTAATTTTTTCTTCCTAATAATAAATATACACAAACATTTGTTTTTGTAGCCAGTGCTTTTTTCCTACTCTGGTTTTTAAGATCTTTATATTATCAAAAGTAGTTCTTATAATGTATCTTTTCAAAAAGCCTAACCACTGTGGTTAGAAGAAATGAAGCAGATTAAAAGGTGTAAATTGAAAATGATGAAGATTTTGAAGTCATTTGTCATTAAGTTGCAGACTTCATGGCCCTAAGATGTGGTATTTTAGAAGGATATTGAAGCAACAGAAATGAAGGAAGAGATGGGAATGATGGTGGCTGCGGGGACTTGGGACACTAGACATAAGTTTAAAATCCCCTTCGCTCTCTTGTTCTCTCATCTCTGCTTTTCTTTGGATTTTGTTTAATCTCAGGCTTTGACTTGGGACTTTTCTTTTTTTATTTATCACTAATGCTGACTACAAAAAGAATGTATCCATACTGATAGTATAAGAAGCACTTATGGTTTATGTGGGAAGAAGGATGAATTATTCCAGAAAAGGCTACATGTTATTTCAGTATGATTCTCCTTTGTGCTGAGAGGAGGCTCGTAAACATTTTGTGCCATGACCACTTTGTGGGACTTGTGCTGTTTTTCTCCCGGTCTCTGCTGGACCTGTCATGCGGATGGCCCCCTAGTGGCTGGTGTGCGGTACATGGCTGTGCTTTGGGCCGATCGCTGTGGCCACAGAGATTCTGGCCCAGCTCTGCCCACCTGTTTGACACAATGTTTGTATGTTTGGGAGGAAAACAGGATGGATGGGGTTAGGCAGAGTAGAAGAACTGTGAGAACAATTTGCAGCTTAATATAAAAATTACCTCTTATGTTAGGTTCCTGCCCCTGGACATGGAGAGAGGACAAAAAGTGTTCTGTGATGCTGTTGAAAGGTTCATGTGCTACATGGATGGTTTGGCTAATTACCATTTCAGTATCCCTTTTCAGCCTGTGAATCTATGTGCAGACAACATTCTATTTTGTGATTTCCTTGATGTTAATAATCATTGCCCATTTGTGTAGTACTGTAAATTTTTCAATAAAAATATATTAAAATTAAAGAATGAATGTGATACTACACAAAAAATACTGCCCAAACAGATCTTTTTTATCTTTGCAAGTCAGTGCTCCTTTCCTGTTTTCCCCTTTTCAGATTTGTTTTGAGCTCTAGTATGCTTATGATTGAAATTTATATGGGCATCTTACAATTTATCCACAAGATGTAATATCCTTGTCCTCACTTCTGATATTTCTATAATTGTCTCACTGCTCATTTTTCTTTTTTGTGTCTAGTGTACTGCAAGCCACAAAATAAGTGCCCAGTGAAGCCCATATAAAACTTCATTACTTAGTGTACATAGCTGCCCTCCTTAAAAGCTATAAATATTATCCAATACAGTTCAATTTATTTTGCTGCCTCATTGGTAACTATCTGTAAGAGTCTGAGTTCGTTACTTATTTTTTTAGACTAGTTGTCCACTTAAATAAATGTGAACATGATTAAAATAATTGTGTGATATTTCAGGAAGCGATGAAACAGCTAACCCAACTTCTACCAGAGGATCTCAGAAAGGAGCTCTATGGACTTTGGGAGGTAAGTACATACGTTGGGTTGCCTTTGATTTATTGTAACTTAATATATACTGCTCATCAATGTTTTAGTTGACTTAGATTTATCTTAACCAGCTATCTTTAACTTACTACTTCCTGGTTTATACCTGTTCCTCTTCTACCAGCTGCTATAGGATCTCATGGCTAATAGGAATTTCTCTACTTTCCAGTTTCCCCATTTCCTTTGTACCGTAATACTTGGTATGGACCTTAACTCACAGCTCCTGGATTTCTTGATACATTGCTCTTTACCTGCCACCCTGATATCACCCCACCCTCCCACCCATTTCTAGTCCTTGGAAAGAACAGAACTGGCTTTGACTCCCACCTCATCACTTCTTGACTCAGGGACCTGGGACAATTCCTCCCTGTGGATCTGTTGCCTGTTTGTGAAACCTTGAAGGGTTGATAGGGCTGGGTGAGGTCAAGGGGAAGAGCTGCCCTGAGGCCCAGCATAGGACAGACATGTCAGTGCTGCCCATAGCAAGAATGTAGCAGCGGATTGACTGGAGGGAAGGGACAGGAAGAGCAGAAAGGAAAAGCCACTGTGCTCCATTGCTCGCCCTCCTAGTGCTGCTTTTCATTTGTGAAGGGAAGACAACAAATAAACCTCTGCTTACTGGAGTTTCTCACTTTTCCCCTGTCCGTACTGGCCCTTCCTTTCTTGGGTCATTCTCATTCCTTACTCTCAGATAGCCCTGCCTCCCACCACTCTTCCCACATGTCATATTTCCTTCAAAGCCCTATTCCCTTCTCATGTCTTCGGAGCCCCATCTTCTGCCTTTCTTTCCCCATATCCTGAGACCCCACTTTCCCTTGCATTCCCCTCAGCTGTCTGAGGGGAATATGCTGGGCCAGGTCTTCCCTTGTCTTGGGAAGACAGGGGAACAAGATGGGAAATTCAGGGTAAAAACCCTGGACGGATATTTCTCTAGACATGCCATTTTATGCAGCAGTCACATTCTGCTATATACTGTTATGTCTGTGGTTTGCTTAAATTACAGGTTGAATTAGTGCTTTTCAGGCAATAGAGTGTATTGGAGAGAGCAGAGGTTTATGTCCAGAGAGACCTGGTTGTGAACCCCAGCTCCTGGCTCCATGCCAGGTGAATCTGGGTGAGTCTCAACTCAGGTCGATCTATTTGTCCTCTAGAAAATCAGAATAATGTAGCTTTGCATTCCCTTAGCCACAGTTTGGAAATTCACAAAGAATGGAGAGCCAGGTTTTTAAAAACCTCACCTAACCTGAACTCATTTGGCAGTAGTCTTACCTGAATCAATAGGAAGCTGTGTAGAGTCCTCACACATCCCCCTTGATGTGAAAACTAATGCTCTTTGATGTAGAAATACTCACCTGTTTGGTAACCAAGTCCCACAACTAAGACCCACTGTCAGTTTTCCTTAATACATACTATGTGTACCATATTACATTTTAAAATTAAAAAAGTGTTGAAAACTAAACCAGTTCTAGCTTCAGAGTTTAAGATAAGAGAGTATGGTCCTTTAATACCTCCCTTGTCAAATCATTGTGAAATTTAAATCTGTCAAAATATGTGTGGTATTTAGCCTGGAACCTGACTCTGTTGTTATCTGTTACTAAGTATAACAGGGTTTCTTTAGGAAAAAGTGTCCCTTGTTCCGAAGCGTGCACTTTCAAGAGTACTTTTGGAACACTGTGTGTTTGGAATAATGAAGTGGTGTTGGATTACATTTTATACATAAAGAGGGAAAAACTAGCACCTTAATTTTTGAAATTAATCCCATGTATTTTCTCTTCTGGAGGAAAGACCCTCATAATTTGAAGACCTTTTACAAGAATGTATGCCCTTTTGCCTCATAATTATTGTAAATGCTTTGGCAATAACTGTTATGTTATTTTCTTAGTTGGTCATCAACAATTGGCTAAAGTACTGCAAAATTTACTTTATTTACAAAAGTATTTTCCAAATGGAAGCATTCCAACAGTCAATTACAATGACTTTGGATTTGGAAAAACATAAAACAGAGAACATTAAATGACTTGATAATCCCCACACAGTTAACAATTTTATCATCATGTAATCATGTAAAAGTCTTTGGTTGGGAAATTCACCATGGCTATATTTGAATGTTAAAACCTTCCTATAGAACTGTTACTTCCAGGCCAACCAATAGCTTTTAAAAAAAGATGGCAGTGAATTAAATTTCTTTATTGGTAGCTCTGTGCAATGTCAATGATTAATGTGGAGGAGAAAAAAAAGGTGGGCTTGTTTACTGTCTGTCATAAAACTCATCTTTGCATGCTACAAGAGGGTTGGGGAACTCTTGTTCTTTCATAAAGGACCAGAAGGGAAAAAATGAGGACCTTATACATAAGCAACCACACATTTTGCAGACAGAATTATAGAAATTTATTCATATAAAATGTTATACATGATTCTTAAACTCTCCATAACAAACTCCCATACCCTTTGATGTACCTGTTTCAGGTCAGTGGGTGAGATTAAGAGGGTACCCACAGGTATAGACTGAGCCATTAGACTGCTTAAGCCTCAGTTCTATTCTTGAGTGAAGAGTTGTGTATGTGTATGCACATGCTGCTGTATGTATATTTAAACTTTCCAGAAAATCATTAAACTAAAGGAGGACATATACATCCCTAATAAAAGAACATTTTGTAAAGAGAGTTTTAGACATTAAAATTGTCCCTAATTTCCTTGACCATTTCTCCCCATTCTTTAGCTATAAAAGATTACTATTTCAAGCACTAGGATATGACTTCCTATATAAAATATGTTTATCGCAGCTTACAGTCTTTTGACAAAAAAGCCTAGCATTCTCCCATGCTCTCTCTTTTCACTGATATGGGTTGAATTATTGTGTCTGCCTAAAATCCATATGTTGATGTGTTAATCCCCAGTACCTTATGATCTTATTTGGATAAAGGTTTTTTAACAGAGATAATCATGTTGAAAATGAGGTCTTTGGGGTGAACCCTAACCCAGTATGACTGTGTCCTAATAAAAAGAAGAATTTGAACATAAACTCACAGAGACAGAGGAATACATGAATCAGCCATCTTTCGAGAGACCCAGAGTAGATCCTTCCTTCATAGCCTCAGAAGGTACTAACCCTGCCTGTTACTTGATCTACAACTTCTAGCCTCCAGAACAAACATTTCTTATGTAACTTAGTTTGAGGAACTTTTTTATAATTACCCTAGCAAGAATCTCTCTCTTTCCTTTTCTCTCTCTCTCTGTCTCTCTCTCTCTGCACGTGCTCTCACTCTCACTCTCGCTCTCTCGCTCACACACACACACACACACACACCTTTGGTACCATACAGTGACTACTTTTTAATATTCTTGACTATTTTTAACTATCTCTATAGTCTGTCTCTTTAGCAACAAGCTTGCCTCCTACTTCAGCATTTTCACCAATGCAGTTATACTGTATGCTGTTTAAGTATTGACAGTTCTATTCTTATTAGTAGCAAGAGACTATTTTCGTTTCCTAGGGCTGCTGTGACGTGTTACCACACACTTGGATGACTTAAAACAAAAAAAAAAACAAAAAACAAAAAAACAGTTGTCTTACAGTGTTGAGGCTAGAAGTCCAAAGTCAAGGTGTAGGCAGAGCCGCTCTATGCAGGCTGTGGAGGACCCTTGCTTATCTCTGCCTTGCCTCTTCCTGCATGGCACTCCTTGGCTGATAGGCTAGCATCCTGATCTCCTTCTCCCTAGCTGGAAGGGGTTCTCCCTGTGTCTGTATCTGTGCCCATGTTTCCTTCTTTATATAAGGGCACCTGTCATTGGATTAAGGTCCACCTTACTCTAATATGATTTTTTCTTAACTTGATTAGATCTGCAAAAATGCTGTTTCCCAATTAGGTCAAATTCATTGGTTTCAAGTGGACATGAATTTTTGGACCACTATTCAATTCAGTATAGATACTCTCATTGTCTTGCACATTTTTATAATTCATGACCAACATTAGTACATGGACTTTGATGTCACACTGCAGGGTTCAATATTGGCTCCTCTGTTTATAGGCTTGAGTGGCAATCAATATATGTAAAGTACTTAGAATATTGTCTGGCACATAGAAGGCTCTACTTTTCCTCAGTCACTACTCCATGTGTTCTGATTTGAGTTTAAGAAGATATAGTCACTTTGAATAGTATTGGTTATGTAGAAAATTCTAGTTGATTGATTTCTGCAGTGTTAATCACAGCTATTCACCATTATAAATAGCTATCAGACCAAAGGGTCACATCTATTTAAAGCAATTAATATGCTTGATTATAATTTATCTTTCACCATACAAGTGTGAAATCAAATTTCAGCAAACCAGGAGAAAACATTTTCATCTTTTTTCTCAAAATAGCACAGAAAGATACCCACCCCACTGCCTGCATTTAGCTTTAAGAGATATCCCTTTAAGTCCCAAGGCATAATGGAGAGCCATTTCATTTCCCCTGTGCTGAATGCTTAGCATATGCCTGCTCTTGGATACCCTCCATACGTATACTACATCACACTACACCACTACGCACACACGCACACGCACACGCGCACACACACACACACACACTGTCTGAAGGTCAATTACCTACCTACCGATTTAGTTGGGTTAACAGGTACCCTTTTAAAGATGCCCTTGTTCTATCCTTTGAAATACAGGTGCAGTGTTACTGGGGGGGTTGATGTAGAGCAATGTGAGGATCCTGTATTCCTGGAGGGAGAGCAGTAGAATGTGGAAGGGTGGAAGATGCAAGACAGAATGTTTATTTACATCAATACTTAGTGCCAACCTTTCCCCAAAGGAGAGGAGGATACTTTCAATATCTCTCTGCTTCCCTCCCTTCCTCTTTCCTTTATTCCTCCTAGAACTTGCTTGAACTTGCCTGCTTGAAAGACTTTTTTTTCTGTTGTGCTTAGTCATTTCAGTTACTTGTGCTCCCCAGCCCCACCAGAAGGCGGCAGAGCTCTGATGCTCTCACCCTCCTGCCCACCTTTGGGATTGGCAGTCACAGCCTCCAGCTCTGCTGAGTCTCAGTGAGGCCAGCACCCCCTCAGTGAGTGCCCAGGCACCTCCCTGCCTCTGATCCCACATCATCTCTCTCTTCTTCCTACTTTACCACTTCTCCTCCAAACTGATAGCGAGTAATCTTTCTCCTTCATGAGAAAATACTTAAGTAAAAACATCCATTGAGATAAAAAGCTTCAAATGGAAACTTTTTCAACTCTTTAAACCTTTGTAAATACAGTCACCCCCTTTCTTAGCAGTTTTGCTTTTCATAGTTTCAGTCGTGGTTTAAGTTTACCATGATTCAAAAATATAATAAGATATATTTTGAGGGTAAGGGTGGGGGGGCGGTTAGTGAGGGAGAGAGAAACCCCATGCATGAAATTTTTATTATAATATATTGTTATAATTGTTCTATTTTATTATTGGTTGTTATTATTAATCTCTGACTATGCCTAATTTATAAATTAAAATTTCGATAGGTATGTATAAATAGGAAAAAACACAGTATAGATAGGATTTGGTACTATCTCAGTTTTAGACATCCCCTGGGGAGCCGTGGAATGTATCCCCTGCAATTCAGGAAGAATTGCTGTAGGTTCACATACCCTATTTTGAAATCAGTCCCCCCAGATGCCCACATTTCCCTACTTTCCTTTGTCTTCACTAGATAGGTAAGACATTGTACTCGCTGATTCTGCTTCCTCACAACCCACGATTGTGCGGCTTAGCCTCGCCGTGCTCTCCCCTTCCCGAGGTGACAGACCATCTCTCTGTGGCCCCATCCAGCCCTTCTTTGTCCATGTGCCTCTGAGCTCACAAGAGATTTGTCCACTTGTCATTAAAGTTTATTATTTCAGGAAACTTTTCTTAAAGATATGAGTTTCCTTTTGCTTTGATTTTCCTTTTTTTTTCTGAAACTGCTAAATCTCTATATGTTGGTTCTTATCATCAATATTTATCTTTTCTCAAATCCCTTATATCATCTTCATTTCTTTCTTTTAAATTAACTCTTTTTTCAATTTCTATTTCTCTTAAGGCATTGTTTATCACATCTAACTCCCTTGTCCTCCTTGTTGTTTGCCCTTCATTTCTAAAATTACTTTATCTCTAATTCTTTTATGTTGTTGGTGCATGTCATCATCTTCTTAATGTCATTTAGTTCTTTTTGAAATTGTTGTAACAAAAAAATTGAAATAGTCTGTTGTAGATTTGATCTTTTAAAAAAAAAATTTGGAGGGCCTCCCTGGTGGCGCGGCGGTTGGGCACTGTGCTGTGGAGCTGTCGGCGGCACGACGCCAGTTCGACACCCGGCCAGGGAGATTCCCACATGGCGCTGCAGACCTCTCCTGCCTCGTCCGCTGCTCCCCCCAGCAGTGTATTCCGTGGATCTGCCTGTTCTGCTCCCCGCTCTGTCTCTGGCGAACCCTTTCGCCACCCCATGCCTCTGGCCTGTACCCCAGCTTGTTTGCATAAATAAATAAAATCTTTAAAAAAAAAAATTTGGAAATGTCTTTCTCATGTGAATTATCTGGAGAGATGTTATTTTGCTCCTTAGTCTCTTTATCTTACAGTAAAAGCTGGTATGGGATCTGACTTTTGTGCAATCTTTGTTGCTCATTTTGATATACAAATAGTTTTCCTGAACTTTGGGAGGAAACTTGGCTCAGATAGCTTTTTTAACTTCATAGAGCTTCCTCTACTATTTTTTGTTGTTGTTTAATGTAGTGTTAAAAAAAATGTGGTTTGTGTTCAGTGATTTCCTAGCTTTGCTCTGCTTCCTTACTTTATTTTTTATTTATTTAATTTTTTTGTAGAAGAGTTGGGGTGTGGGTCAAAGGTACAGAGGGTGAGAGGATACACCAGGGACAGAGTTGGGGAGCAGAACAGGTGGATCTACTGAAATATACTGCTGAGAGGAGCAGCAGGGGAGACAGGAAAGGTCTGCTGTGCCATGTGGGTTAACTCCCTGGCTGGGGAGCGAACTCAGATCATAGTGGTGATAGCGCTGAGATTTAACCCCTAAGCCACTAGGGCAGCCCCCTTTCCCTACTTTAATCTGGACTTTTTCTTTTTTTCATTTCTGTCCTCCTTATCTCACTCATCTTTGGACCCATTGCAACTACAGTATGCAGATTGGAAAGTCTACCAGGACTGGGCTTATATCAGCCGCAGTTGAAGTGAGCGAGATCCCCCCTGGTCCTGGCTTTTGTTCTTAAAATGTGGGACTTCTTTGGACACCTGTGGACTATTTTGATTTTCTGTTCTCAGTTCCATCAGACACCCTATTGTTTTCTTATGCTTCCTTCCAGACAGAGACCTATATCACAAAGGCCTTATGGCTGGAGGGGGTCTGTCCCTGTATATTTTGTAATTGGTGGTAGTGTAATGTTAACTTTGCTATATATGTTGTCCATGAGGTTTTCATTTTGCTCCTTTTTTATTCTGTCAATTTTTTAGTCTATTTCTTCTCTTTTGCTGCCTATTATTTACCTAAGCCAGAAACTAGGCAGTCATTTTTGACTCTCCCTTTCAATCACCTTCACATTTGGGATCACTTCTTTATCATTAACATTTCTCAAATCTTCCCACTTCTCCCACCTTCTCTGACACTGTATTAGACCATACAATATTCTCATAACTTTCCTACTAGTGCTGCAGAGTCTCAGAACCATTTTTTGTGTAGCCATTTCCCACACAAAAGCTAGAATGATCTTTCTAAAATGCAGATCTGACTATGACCCTTCTTGCTTGAAATCTTTGTTGATGTAACTCCAGATGAGCTGAAACCTCTTAGCATAAACATCAAGGTCTTTCAGAGGAGATAGCTCTTCCTCCCCGTTTAGTCTCTCCTGTCTCTTCTTCCTCCTCACAATTCCTCATTTTATTATTAGGAGCTACTTGCAGTAAATTCCCCAAAGATCTTGGCTCCTTCTTACCTTTAGGGTTTTGTAATACTCCTGCCTTACCTCCATATTAGAAAGTGAAATTCTAGAATGTTTGTATTGTTATTTTTTTGAGGGAAATTGCTACCATTCTTATATTTAAAAGAAACATGTAATTTCACCAAACTTTGTTATAAAATGTGTTGTATTTCCTAATTCTCTTACAACTTTTTTCTTCATTTTCACAGGGAAAAATTCTGAACTGCTGTACTTACAGTATTCCATTTCTTTTTGCTAAATAATGTTAACTTTGATTTGTCAAACATAAATATATAACTAAATGTTAATAAATATTTAAACAAATATAATTTTAAGTGCCTTTGAAATAAAACAAAATGTATTTGACTTTATATTAAAGTGATTTTCCCTCTATAGTTTTAAGCTCTGTCAAAATCCAAAGAACTGCCTTTATAAAAATAAGGCATCTAATAAAAATGAAGAAACCTTCAGTAATTCACATCACGTCACCCCACCAAGAAAACATGACAGGTTCATTATCCGAACACATCTGGGGTGGAATTACAAATGAGAACTTTGCTGGGAAACCAGTTGGGAACACTTTGGTCTTAATAGAAGAGTGATTCTGTGCAGTCTTAATTGAGACTTGTGGTTGTGTGACATGTGTCATGCTCTGAGCAGCAGACCTCCTGTAGCTTCTTGTTTCAGATTTGTGTTGAGGAGGGAGGGAGCAGTGGGAACAGGAAAGGTAGGAAAGCTGCTCCCCTGCTCTGCTGTCACCACCTCCCTGTCACCAACACATGCACAGAAATTCATGGGTCTTAATGAATTGGGTATCCTCGAGTCAGACCCCAGGGGACTTGATTAAACCCTTCCTATTTGGAAAGTAAGGACAGAGATTCCTGGTGTAAAGTGACAACCAAAATTAAATGAAGAAGCTAAAAATTCACTTAAAAGGAATCTGACATTAAATGGCAATGGAAATTGTTTGAGGTGCATAAAATGAAATATTAATTTGAAGTTAAAAAGATATAAATCACTAAGGTGGGTTAGTGAATAATGAGCTTGAAATAAGATAGTAAACAAGAGGAAAAGAGCTTGGAAGTGTCAAGATGAACACATGAGACTTCCAAGGCATCTGTTGGCGTCCCTGGCCTTATAGGCCCATCTTTCTTGCTTGGAGAGCTGGTGTTAGACTGTGAAATTGCAAGTGAAACGTGTCTGAGAAAGGCCTGTGTACAGTGGAGCGATGTGGCCAATATAGAATGTGCTTTGAGCTTTGACTCTGATCTCAGGTACCAGAATCTGAATTGTTCCTGGAGCACCCTGTGGTGCAGCCCTAATCATGCTGCTTCTGTTGCCTCTTTACTCAGGAGTATGAGACCCAGTCTAGTGCAGAAGCCAAATTTGTGAAGCAGCTGGACCAATGTGAGATGATTTTTCAGGCATCTGAATATGAAGACCTTGAGAACAAGCCTGGAAGGTTACAAGACTTCTTTGATTCCACAGCAGGTACTCAGTGCTGCTTTCGGCAAGCATCATGTGGGTTTGGCTTCCTCCTAGAGAAATGACTGAGGTTACTGTAGTGAAACTCACTGTCGTTACTCTTTTCTGATACTTCCATAAGGAGCATTTCAAAAGAAAATGGTGGGTTTCATGTTTAGAGGTGGCCTGGTATGTGAGTGTATCGCCTCCTCTGGAGTCTGAGCTGAGGGCAAATCTGTGCCTGCACCTACTAGCTGTGTGCCCCTGGGAAGCCTTCTCACCTCTCAGAATCTCAGTCCTCTGAAAATCGGAAATCTTAATACTCACCCTTACTTAAGTCATAGGTTGGTTTTGAGATTCAAGAGAGATGTATATGAAAGTGCTTTGTAATCTCTCAGCGCATTTGTAGATGTAAGGTGATGTAAGATGGAGGTAGGAGTAGAGATTCAAAAACAGAAAATATCCAAACAGTTGAAATTACCATCTCATTATAGCACATTGTAGCAAAGCCCTGGAGCCAAAGAGCTTGCATTTGAATCCTGGTTCTACCACAGTCTGTGAAACCTCCAGTAAAGTACTCAACCATGCTTAACCAAGGTACTGAACTAGGATCTTAGTTTCCTTATTATTAAAATGAGGTTAATTAGGCCTCCTTGGTGGCACAGGTGTTAAGTATCAGCGCTCTCAAGCAATTGCCGGCCACTGGGGCATGAGTTCGATCCCCATCAGGGAGCTAACCCACATCGCACAGCAGACCTCTCCTGTTTGACCCACTGCTCCCCTCAGCAGTGTATTTCAGTAGACTCTCCTGTTCTGCTCCCCACTGTTTTTGGTGAATCCTCTCACCCCCTGCATCTCTGGCTTACACTCCAGTTTTTGTATACATGAATAAATAAAAAAATAAATCTTAAAATGCAGATAATTATGGATAATTCATTCGTGGGTGTTGTTTGAGGATGTAGTGGGTTAATTCATACGAAATGCTTAGACTAGTCTGACAACAAGCTTTGGCTACCTGCATTTTAATCCAGTTTCTTGAGCGAGGAGCTAAGTACACTTTGCTGGTGATGGCTGGTGTTTGTGTCACTCCTTGAAGTAAAACTCAATGGCTCTTCCCTGGATGTTGGTCAGGCTAGTTTAGCCTCCTTGGGCCTTACCAAATTGAGGGAGGTCCTAGCTCCGGGATTGGATTTGCATTACAGTGAAGTTGATTCAGTTTTCCTTCTCTCTTTTTCAGCCTCACTCCCTGTGCCCTAAAGGCTCACTAGTTCTGTATTGGACTATTGTTACACTAAACTCTTAAAATTTAACGGGCCAGGCTCCTATGTCATCCACATCTCAATGTTTTCCTCCTTTGTAGACACAGATATCATCACATTGCAAGAGGGTGGTCCTCAGGATAGGGCTGTGTCCCAGGACCCCACCCCCACCTCAAGCCAGAGAGATCCAAGTCACCTAGGACTACGAATCCCAGAATGCCATCACCGAAGGAAGGATGCTGAGGACTGAGGGAGGAGTTAAGGAGGGGTTTTGGGTCTTAAAAACCAGACCTGGGGGGGTTGGAGAGCCCCTATTATCCATGGTGTGGATTTGCCAGAGTTTTTCCTGAGTAGGCGATAAGATTCTAGCTCAGCGGAACTGGTAGGACACATTCACCAATTTATTCTTTATCTTTTTTTTCTTTCCCTTTTTGTAAATAAACCCTTTTATTATTTTTATTGTGTGTGTCTGCAGTTGAGCCTTTTAAGTACCATTGAAGTGCACGGGTGAGAACCCAGACAGGCACCCCACGGGGTTACCCTGTAACAACATCTTTACTTCAGAATTTTTATGGCTTTCTTCTTCCTAAAAAACCATACTGACACTTCTGAGTAGTCTAAAAAGTTTGGCGGTCTAAGGTGCATGTTTCCGGTTTCCTGTTCAATCCTCCTTATCAAATTAAGGGTTCCCTCTTCTTACTCAGTCTGCATTTGGTCTAGAGCTTGCTCTCAGGTTGTCACGGTCTGATCTGCCTTCAACCTAATATTTCTCTCCGGTTCTCCTCAGAAGCCCCCACTTACTCCCCCCACCCACATTAGTGAGCTGTTTAAAGGCCTGGTCTGTCTTTGACATAGGAGGTACTCAAAAATGTTCGACTTCAATTAAATAGACTAACGTTTATAAACCAGGGTCAGCAAACTGTGACCTCCAGGCCAGATTGACGTGCTGCCTGTTCGTGTAAATAGAATTTTACTGAAGCCGCCACACACACTTTTTACGCACTGTTTGGACTGTTTTTGTGCCCAACATCAGTCATGTGGTTGCCGCAGAGACCAGAGAGCCCACAGCAGTGATTGGGTTTCAAGAGGGCATATTACACTGATAATGTAACTGAAGTATAAGTCACATTTATGTGGTTCTTTGCATTTTACACACTATTGTCTTCTATTTGAATATAGTCACAATGAAAAATAGAAAACGACATCAGGATAGTGCAGTCTTAACAATGTGTGAGCTAGTAGGGCCATGTATTTTCAACTCCACATTTTATTGAGGAAGAAAATGGAGCCCAGAAAGGTGGTGACTTGCCCATAACTGAGTTGAAATTACAATTCGCTATGCTTCATGAGATGGATGGAAGGTAGAGACTTTTGGTGGTGATCGTGATGTGGTATTTTAGTGCCAGCAAGGCACAGAGCAGGTTTTCTATGATTCGGGCAGACAGGTAAAGGAGGAGTCCTGGAGCCCTTGGTAGCTTTTTCAGGCTTTTAATGAGCTTTCTACACCATTTGTAGTGAGCCAACTAGGTGCAGGGCAGGCGGGGGGGCCAAGGGGCCGGGAGGCTGGCAGGCTGGCAGGCTGGCAGGCTGGCAGGCGAACCATCACTCTTTCTGGGCTCTCTGGCGTTGTATCCTGGTCTCTCCGCTGGTCTCTACTGCGCTCTGCTGCACGGTCTTCTGCTGCCTCCATCCTGTGCTGCCGCCCTTACATGCTCAATCTCTTGGCTCAGGTGCGCCCACTCATGCAAGTCCACACCACACTCCAGATGCCGCCATCAGGCACCGGTGTAAGGCCACAGGTGTCAGTCATAGATGCTGATGGTGGGAGGGCAGAAAAAAGCATTTACCCTATAGGTGTGTAAGCAGTAAATGAACTGTGCTGAACTTCCCACTCTGGTGTGCAACTTCTATTAAGAAACTACTGGGGGTTGGGGAAAAAAAAAAAAAAAGAAACTACTGGGGCCTCCCCGGTGGCGCAGCGGTTAAGCGCTGCGCTGTGGAGCTGTCGGCAGCGGCGACGCGAGTTCGACGCCCGGCCGGGGAGAATCCCACATGGCATGGCAGACCTCTCCTGCCTCGCCCACTGCTCCCCTCAGCAGTGTATTTCTGATCTGCCTGTTCTGCTACCCACTCCGTCTCTGGTGAACCCTCTCGCCGCCCCACGCCTCTGGCCTGTTCCCCAGCTTGTATGTATTAAAAAAAAAAAAAAAAGAAAGAAACTACTGAACAGGGCCTCCCTGGTGGCCCGGTGGTTAAGTCTCAGGGCTATCACCACGATGGCCTGAGTTCAATCCCGGCCAGTAACTAACCCACATATGGTGCAGCAGACCTGTTTTGTCTCGCCCCAGGTGAAGATATAAAACCCCAACCCTTTTGAGGATTTTAAAGGAGGTTTAAAGACTTTAGTTAGATAACACTTATTTCTCTAATTCAGTTATAACTTGGCTGTCTCTTTTTCTCTCTTTTCTTTTTGAAACCTTGTGTGCTGAGAAACAGCATGGAAGCCAGTGTGGCTGGTGGGGGTGGTTGAGAGGAGAGGGTGGGAGAAGAACCTAGAGAAAGACTGTGCTTGCAAGCTTAGAATGTTGCCTTGAGCTCTGAGTGAGATGGGGAGCGCGTGGAGGAAGTGGAGGCCAGGACAAATGTGATCTGGTTTGTGTTTTCAAAGGATCACTTAGGCTAGAAGCAGGAAGAGCATTTGGGGGTTAATAAATATACAGTTGAGACGTGACAGTTGCTTGGGCCAAGATGGCTGTAAAGGAAGTGAGAAGTGGTCAAATTCTAGATATATTTTGAAAACAGAATCCTTAGGATTTGCAGAATATTGTGTATGGGTGCTAATGAGAGGAGTCCAGTGATTTTGACCTTAGCAACAATACTTGGAGAAGCCAGGGGGAGAGAATAGATTTAAGGGAAGAAAATCCAGGGGTCCCAGAAGCCAAGGGAAAATTTGTGTTTCAAGAGAGAAGGAGTAGCTATTGTGGAGCAAGTTGGTGTTCTCCTTAAGGACAATTTTGGTGGAATGTGGCTTAAATTTTTTTTAAAAAACTTGACTGGAGTGTGTTTAAGAGATGACAGGGAGAAAGGAATGAGAGACAGTGAATATAAATGATCCTTTTGAGAATTTGCTTAAAGGGTAGTTAAGTTAGAGAGGGATGCATGGATGGTGAAGGCTTGTTTTTAAGATGGAAAATCAAAAGAACATGTTTATATGCTGATAGAAATAACAAAAGAAGGGGGGCCAGAATTGTCAGGCTGGGATCTGATGCACAAGTGGAGAGGCTGGCTGGGCGCTGGGGTGGTTCATGCTCAGTAACAGTCAGATGAATTCCAGGGTGTGCCTGTGGGAGCAGTGGCTGAGCTGGGGGCACGGATGGAGAGGCCAGGGCACTGGAAGGGTCATCTTTGTAAGCATTGAAATCACCAGGAATCATCATGGTTTGTATTAAAGAGACTGACAGTCAACTTGAAGCTATAATTTTCCAGCACGAAGACTTGCGGTTCTATAGATGATTGCAACCCGAAGGGCCGTGGGTGGTATAGTCTGACAGCATGACCTTTACACAATGTGGCCAAACAGCCTGGAACCGAGGGGTGGCTGAGGAGTCTGGAGGACATGCACAGGCCCTGTGGGAAGAGCCGAGTGAGAGAACAACAGCCTCTTTGTGGGAGGTGCTGCAGGGAAAGCCCTATTCCCAGGACAAGGCAGTTAATATGAGAAAATTAAGGGAACATTCAGAGAAGAGGTTGAAGGTAGGGAATAAATAGAATCAAATTTAATGTGAAATGAGCAGTAAGTAAAAAGGGCCCTGACAAGAAAAGACAGAGAAGAGACGTGGGTTTAACATTCCCCTGCTAGCCACCTTCCCTCCAAGCTAGCCTGGAGTTCGGCCACTGTTTCCCCAGGCAGAAGTGCAGGGAGGAGGGCTGAGGATCGGGGAATCGGCACAGCTGATCTGGTTTCATCGTGAGGTTTTTGCAAGAGATGGTTGCATCCTGAAGAGCCTCGACCCCCTACTCTTCCTAGTCATCTTTTTATGTGTAGGTGCTTTCCCTCCTTAATTAATTGTAGGTGTGGAATAGGCAGAGCTTGTTTTCAACCTTCTGGACTCTGCTGAGTAGGGCATTCAGGTGCTGTCCCCCAGCTCCACATAATTGAGTTCTCTGCCTGATAGTCTCCTTATGCTTCGTAGCCTTGGGTGATGGAATACACTCTGGTGGTCCCTTGGCTCCTCTCTAAGACCCAGAATTCAGATCTTCTGCCTGGGAGTTGGATATAAGTCGGATCACAGATTTGAGCCACTGACAAGCTCTGAGATCACGATGGAGAAACTGATGTTTCCTCTTGTCAACATTTTTTTCTGTCTTCTTGTCTTTTGCAGGAAAATTCAGTCATCCTGAGATAGTCCAGCTTGTGTCAGAACTTGAGGCAGAAAGAAATAATAATATAGCTGCTGCTGCTAGTAAGCCGTGCCCCTGAGATGCTCTCCATGTGGCTGCACTTCTATAAAAATCTTCCTATTTTTCAATTTCTTGGTATTGTGTTTGCCACTGTCGGGCTGTTGATTTTCCCTGATGTGTCTATTTTCAATGGCTGGACTCCAGCAAGAAACATGATACAATCTGGACATTAAAAGAAGCTACAGAACAGGATATGGTATGAAAATGCCATGAAAGGGGGGGTGTTTGGGGGGGAGCCAGGGGTGTACTTTTATGAACTAAATAAATTTTAAAAAGCTAAAACTTTGCATATTTTTTGGAAATTTTTAATCATCTTATACTGACTTTGTAAACATAAATCCCTGAAGGCCAGATTCATTGAATGATAGAAAATTTAATTATGTTTGCTTTTAAGAACAGATTCTTAATCTGACTTTGTGAAAAGAATCCAGGGGGGATAAATGTATTATAATGCATTTTCTCCTTGGATGAAATGCTGCTTTATTCAAATGATCACTGTCTGGAGTAAGATATTTAACTGCTTTAGGCCTCTTATCATAGACTTGAAAACTTGCTAACAGGTTCCTCCCCCCCACCCCCTCAGTTCTCATTTGGGAAAATAAATTGGGGGACACAGTTTCAAATACTACATACTACTTATCTTCCTCTCTGTATTTTTCCCTATCTGATTTACAAATCTTTTTTTTTTTAAAGATATATTTATTTATGCATACAAGCTGGGGTACAGGTCAGAGGTGTGGGGCGGTGAGAGAGTTCACCAGAAACAGAGTAGGGAGCAGAACAAGCAGATCAACGGAAATACACTGCTGAGGGGAGCAGCGGGTGAAGCAGGAGAGGTCTGCAGCGCCATGTGGGAATTTCCCCGGCAGGGCGTCGAAGTCTCATCGCTGCTGCCGACAGCTCCACAGCGCAGCGCTCAGCCGCTGCGCCACCAGGGAGGCCCTGATTTACAAATCTTCAACTGTTGATTATAAAAACATATATCACCTGTACAGATAATAGAAAGAGTATCTCTACAGTCACTGCACCTTATGTCGGGACTACGTAACACCAGACCATGTTTCTTCCCATTTTCCATTCATAGAGTAAACAGTCTGCCCACTTGCCTCTAAATCATGCACAGCCAGGCCTCCCTGGTGTCCTAGGGGTTAGGGGTCAGCTTCCACCACTGTGAAGGCCCACCTCCAAGGCCTGAGTTTGACCGCCGGCCAGTGAGCTAACCCACAGGGCACACAGCAGACTTCTCCTGTCTCGCACACTGCTCCCCTTAGCAGTATATTTCAGTAGATCTCCCTGTTTTGCTCTTTACTCTCTCTGGTGAATCCTCTAAGCCCCCTCACCTCTGCACTTCTGACCTGCACCCCAGTTCTTCTACACAAAAATAATATCTTAAAATAAATAAATGATGCACAACCCGCACATGATGAGGAAAAGAAGGCCATTTGGGCAAACCTGCCCAGTGCTTCAGTGGGAGCAATGATGCCTGTCCCTTTAATTTACATGTCAGTTTTCATTTGAAGAAGACCTTAAAAGGCTGGCATGGTGAGACTCCTAGGCACTGTTTCTTTGGAAACTCTTAACCGTATCCATGGATACCCAATCTGCAGGAAGCAAGGTGCATGATCTTTAGGAGTGGCACACGTGTACATACAGCTGCTCTGTGTTGAAAAGCACTATTCGGTGTTGAAATACTGTTGCCCCAGAGAACCCATGTTTAAAAAGTGGTAAATGGTTAAAAGCCAGTGAAATCTAATTATTATAGGAGATATGGTTAGAAGGAAAACAGAATTCTGTCAGCATATCAGCTTTTCATCCTGGTTTAAGAATATGCACACAGCCCCAGAAACAAGTTTAAATATTTATAACCAGAAGATATCTGCAGTCCTGGAGCTTTATTTGGGAGGTTTGCCTGCTGTAATTTTCATGAATTATGGGCTTTAGAAGCCTCTGTGGGTCAGACTTAATGCTGGCCACTTAATCATCACCTCAGTTTTCCATCTACCTACCAAATGGGGTTTTAGACCTATATTTCCTTAGTAAGGTAATATGATCAAAAGCAAAAAGGCAATGTAATGGTGCTATAACTATCATTTAATAAGAACAAGGTAATGATCAACAAAAGAACATACTGACTTCACCAGCTCTACAAATAAATATATGAACATTATCACTTAAAATTTTTTTTAATGGCAGGTATCTGATACTGGCCTAGAATTGGTCTTCTCAACAACAAATCCTAGAATCATAATACTGAGTAAATAATTATTCTTGGGTTTAACTCAACAGAGACAAATTCCTTGTTGTGTTTTTCCTTTGTGGACTGGCATTTCTCCAGCTGTTACATAATTCTTAGTGCCCTTGTATTTGAAAATTGTCAAATCTAGCAATGTCCAACCTGTTTATCTCAAAATCTTATGTTGATACATGATCTGGGATACATAACTGATGAAAGAAATGCCTGATGAAAGAAAAAGCTTATTCTGTCCCTAGCATTTTTTAGTAACTTGTCAGTGTTCATATTCAAAATGAAATTGAAGATGATTTCTATGAGAGACTTACATTTATATTATTTTTGGTTTGCTTTGATATATATCTTCTTTATGGTAGTAATACAGGGCAGCAAGGGGCACTAAAACTGGCCAAGGACACTGCCCAAATAGTTTACCAATCACCATCTGAGTTCTTTACCCACACACACAATTGCAAGACTACTCAGGTTCAGAGAACAACAATAATGGGATTTTTTTAACAAACCAGGGAAAAACAGTGAGGCCAAAAGTGGCCGTTTACCTCACCCAGAGCAGTGTCCAGTGTTTTTAAGAACAAACACAAAGACTCCCAAGAGGGCATCTCCTGGCCACTGCATACTTGGAGCATGTAGCAGCCAGGCGATAGGACGGGATCCAATTCACAAAGACTGCAGAAGACACAACAGGAGATGCTCACGGAGCTGCTAAGATGTGCCAGCACAACACCAGGCAAGCAACACTCAAAACAGCAGCTGCAGCCCAGCAGTCGAACAGCTCGGCAAATGGCCACACTCATGCCCCTCAGTCAGGAGCAGGGCTCCAGGTCTTTGCCTTCCCTGCCAGGCTGTGATAGCAGAAAAACTGGAAAGAGTTTCAGTCACTCAGCTACTTGCAAATCCTCTGAACTTCGACTCTCTGAAGTTGGCTGCTGGAAGCCTCTCCAAGCCCTTCAGAGGCCCACAGTAGTCTTCTGGAAGATCGATATGGCTGGGGCAAAAATTGCTGACCCAGAATCCTTGAAGATCCGAAAACACTGAAATCCTGAACACTTAATTCGGGGTAGTGGGCGTGGGGTTGCTTTTGCAGTCTCTTGTATTTCTTTTCAAAGTCTCCACCCCATACTTTCTTTTTTTTTTTTTTAAGATATATTTATTTATGCATACAAGCTGGTGTACAGGCCAGAGGCGTGGGGCGGCGAGAGGGTTCACCAGAGACGAGTGGGGAGCAGAATAGGCAGATCGACAGAAATACACTGCTGAGGGGAGCAGCGGGGGAGGCGAGAGGTCTGCTTCACCACCACCCCATACTTTGTTTCTAATCCTCCTGGGATTATTCAGCCTCACCAGTACTCCCCTCCAGGAAGTACCATAAAAAAATGGCAAATGGTTACATTACAAAATTTCATACACTGTTAAAAATCCAGTCTAAATTGTAATGACAATTCACACTGAAATTCTCAACATTCTTTGTTGTGGTAGCATATTGTGTATAGTAATTTTGATTTGTTAGGACAAGGTTAAGTTCACTGTGTGCACATACCTTTTGGCCTGTCTAGAATATTGAAACTACTGCATGAGAACTGAATTAAGCTTCACGTAACAGGGAAGCTCAACAGCCTGTCAAGTTGGGATGAGCTGTATGTGCTGAATGAGGGAGAAATAAGCAGCTTTTGAGTGATTAGGCAGTTAGGAAATGAAATCTCTACACTGAGGCTACCTACTTCAAAACAGCTGATTTTATTATCCTAATTAGAATGATGTGGCTTCTTCACATGCATCTTCTGTCAAGATGAAAAAAGACTACTCCTGTCATGGCCATTATCTCGCTCCCAGATTAGACAAAATTAAAAACACCTTTCAATTAATAGAAGTGTCATGAGTATAGTTTTTTATTTTTTTATTTTTATTTTTTTAATTTATTTATTTATACATACAAGCTGGGGTACAGGCCAGAGGCATGGGGCGGCGAGAGGGTTCACCAGAGACAGAGCGGGGAGCAGAACAGGCTGATCAGAAATACACTGCTGAGGGGAGCAGCAGGCAAGGCAGGAGAGGTCTGCCGCACCATGTGGGATTCTCCCTGGCTGGGCGTCGAACTCGCATCGCAAGCTGTTGACAGCTCCACAGCGCAGTGCTCAACCGCTGCGCCACCAGGGAGGCCCAAATATAGTTTTTTAAATACTGATGTGATTAAAACTTTTGAAGAATTTTTGGGGGGAAAAAAGGACGTCTGCAACAAACTCCACAGGAAGGTTTATGGACCCCCACCTCAAGCCAGAGAGCTCCAAGACCCCTAGGGCTACGAATCCCAGAATTCCATCATCTTCCAGAAGAGAGGATTACCGGAAACTGAGGGGTGGAGTTAAGCAGACATGTTGGCTATATAACGAGGGCTTTTTGACCTTGCGGGTCTCTTGCTTCTTGCGGGGCTACAGTGTGCCATTGGGGTTTCCAGCTCTTCAGATCTGGTAGGACGTATTTGGAGATTTATCTCTCTCCCTCACTTTCTCTTTTGTCCCTGAGTTATTCATTTTTTATTTCCCTTTTGTAAATAAACCCTTTTATTAACCTTTTTGTGAGTGCCTGCAATTGTTCTTATTATAAGTTCTTTTTACGCACACGGGTGAGAACCCACAGTCAGGCACCCCATTGTATATTGGGGTTGCCCTGTAATAACAGAATGACAATGCTCATTTTCTTGATTGTTTTTCTATTCAATTTTATTACTCTTCAGATTGTTCAGCTAATTGTGTACAGAGATTTGTTGGTGAATGAAGATATTTGTAGCATCATATCTCTGCATTTTCTGATACAATGCAGTATGATGAATGTGGTGTAAAAGAAGGTGGTCGTGACATAATAAAAGAACAAGGCAAATGTAGCAGGTCACCACTGGCAGGGCACAGACTGAGTACTGGTGTGCAACAGTGGGCAAGCAATAATCACCAGCCCGCTGGACAAGTGTAGGGCCTCAGCTGCAAACTTGCCTGCATCTCGATGGTGGCAGATGAGAAAACAGGTCCCAAAGCCCATAGATGGGGCCAGGATAAGTCTTTATTCAGCAACAGGAGACACGATAGAAATGTAACCGAGCTGAGGCCAAAGTCCAGTGGAGGTCGTGCCCTCTGGAGGGGGTTTTGCTGATGAGAATGAATAGCCCCAGGGAAAATGCTAAGTTTGCAGTTTGGGGTGGAGAGTCTGATGAGAAATAAAAAGGGACTGAAGGAGAAGGCAATTCAGTCGCTGTGAGGTAGGAGAAAGGAAAGAGTGATTCATCATGATGTAGGGATAGAGGAATCAGCAGCAGAAAATATAGCCGCCAAGATTGAGAGTTTGGAAATCAGACACCAGAAGTTTTTGAGCCACTGGGATAGAGTTTCAGATTGAGTGTTTCTGGGATCTTTAGTGACTTTGGGACCAGCGACTTTGGAGGCTTTGCGAGTAGCCTAGCGACAGAAACTGCTCCCAGTTTTGTCTTTACTGCAGCCGAAGGAAGAAGGCAGAGGCCCGAAGCGGGCGCCTTCCTAAAATGTGTGAGTGCAGTCTGATGGGCTGTCTGGCCGCTGTAGCTGCTGTTTGCAGTTTTGCTGGCCTGATGCTGTGCTGGAGCATCACGGCAGTTTTCGGAGCATTTCCCGTTGCGTCCTGTGTCGACCTCGTGAGTTGGAACCTAACCTACACTCTGGCTGCTGTGCATCTGCAGAAGAAGGAAGATGCCATTTTGGAAACGTGGCCTATTGTTTGGAAGAGGAGCTCCACGTCAGCAGTGGTGGGAAAACGCCACCTTTGTTACTATTCTGGGACTTAAAGGACTGGACATTGCTTTAAGTAAGGTAAACGGCCATACGTTAACTTCGGTAATTCTTTGCTTTACTCTGTTAAATAAATCCCAATGTTGTTCCTTAAGCCTGAGTAGTCTTGCAAATGTGCACGCGGGTGCAGAACCAATATAGTAACCTGTAAGCAATTGGGCACTTCCTTTGGCAATTTTGAAAGGCCCCATTTCCCTGTATCAGAAACAGCATTATCTGGCTGGCTGGCTGGCTGGCTGGCCTGGCAGCAGCATCCTGGCCCAGTGGCTCATTCGGCAGCAGCTCCGTTCCAGCCCAGTGGTGGCAGCCCTGTTGGGCCCCCTGGGCTCTTTTGACCCCTTGGGATCCCGCCCCTCATTCCTGGTGGCAGCAGCCGCAAAGACGGCAACAGTAGCAGCAGTGACAGCAGCAGTAGCAACTGGGGCAGTGACCAGCAGCTTCATCTCCCTTGGGCTCCAGGTGCAGTAGTGGCCCTCAGCCCATCAGTCGGTGCCCCAGTCCCCAGCCCAGGAGCCCTATTAGCTTTTACATGATTTTATAGACAAAACCAGCACAGGGCCAAGTTTAGGCCTAGTATGTTTCCCACCTGCGAAATATACATCAAGGTTATATGTTATTTACTACTCTTTGCACATGTGGACTCCATCTCAAGGCTACATGTATCTACTAGGACACCTGTGCTGGGAGACCACAGTGAAAAACAGTCTGGGAAACTGAGAAAAGGTTTGGCTTCAAGCAACCAGAAAGAAGAATAAATTAGGGAGAATGCCTATGCTCCTACTGGCAGGGCTTTTTGATCCCATTTGTTCTCTGTGGTTCAACTTTACACCCCATACCTATCTCTGCCAGGATCGCAGACTTAAGAGATGTGATTCCCAAGCAGCTTTATTTTCAGTTATGTAAACGGACTGTCCTGCCCGCTCCATTAATTTGAATAGACTTATTTAGATTGACTTTATTTCAGCGTCATAGTCATATTTATTCATTTCTACTTCACAATAAATTTAAAAAGAAAAATTAACATACTGACATACATGTACTACCATAACCAGGCTGAGTCCAAAGTCCGGTAAAGGTGGTGCCCCCTGGAGGTAGTTGTTAATGAGGAAAGATAGCCCCAGGGAAAAATGCTAAAAGGTTTTGCAGTTTGGGGTGGAGACTGATGAGAAATAAAAGGGACTGAAAGAGAAGGAGATTCAGTCACCATGACGTAGGATTGAGCGTTTTTTGGAATTTTCAGTGACTTTGGGGCCAGAGACTTTGGAGGCTTTCCAAGTAGCCGAGCAACGGAAACTGCTCCCAGTTTTGTTTTTACTGTAGCCGAAGGAAGAAGGCAGAGGCCTGAAGCGGGCACCTTCCTAAAATGCGTGAGTGCAGTCTGTTGGGCCATCTGGTCACTGTGATGGAGAAGATATAACGCAAAATAAGGTTAGAACTAGACCCACACAAGGAAGTGGGGAGTAGAAGAAATCAACATAACCATTGGCACCTGGCTCCTGGGTTGCAGAGCATGGGTTGGCAATAGACAGCAGTATCTAGGGCCACGGATATGGAGATTAAGCCCATTGTACAATCTCCGGTCTCTTTTCTAATTCTAACTAGCCAGTAAACAGACAGCCATCCTAAAGGATGAGCCCCCTCCCAACTGAAAGAGGTTTATATCAGTACCATCCCGGCAGGAACTCGGTGTAGCCTTTTCTCTGCCCACCTGTGCCTATGCAGGTGCTTTCCTTGACCAACTCTGTCTCTCTGCAGGGCAGCGGCCTGCCTGTCTGCCCATGACCTGCACCATGTAGGCCTTTCTCTTAGCAAACCTGCCCCTCAGCAGGGCAGCTCTTTCTGCCCACTTGTGTCTGTGCAAGTGTCCTATGTTTGTTGACCTTTTTCCTAATAAGCCTGTTCTTTACAACTGAGTCTGCCTTGTGGAGAAACTTGCCGCGTGCCGTCAAAGGGAGCACTAGTGAAACCTTTCCCAGGGTGAACCCAAGGAGCCCGCTCCGCTCTCAAATCCATCAACTGAAAAACGACATCAGCTGTAGTTGCTGTTTTCAATGTTGTTTGCCTGGTTCTGTGCTGGGGCACCACGGTAGCTTTGGGAGCATCACCAGGTGTGTTCTGTATCGTCCTCGTGAGCTGGAATCCGGCCTACAATTTGGCTGTTAGTGTGTCTGCAGAAGCAGGAAGACGCCATTTTAGAAACATGGCTATTGTTTGGAAGAGAAGCTCCACGTCAGCAGTGGCAGAGAGACGCCACCTTCGTTGTTACTTCTTTGGGACTTAAACGGAATGGACATTGCTTTAAGTAAGGTAAGCGGCCATATTTTGACTTCAGTAATTCTTTGTTTTTCCCTGTTTGTTAAGTAAATCCCATTGTTACTGTTCCCTAAGCCTGAGTAGCCTTGCAATTGTGCGCGTGGGTGTAGAACCAAGATAGTGACCAGTAAGAAATTTGGGCACTGCCTTTGGACAATTTTGAAGCCCCTTTTTGCCCTGTGTCACTATGCGGGCTATATATATTTTACCTATTAATTGTGGATTTCAGTGAGGTCTATTCAGTGTGTATTTAAAAATTGTACCTGTAGGATGCATCTCTGCTACTTCCTATCAAGGTAGAAGGTTTGTTCCCATTTAGAAGAAAAGAGAAGCACAGAATCCGGAAGATAAAAGTTACTGCAGAAATCTGATTATAAGCAGCTCTCCTGCTTGCCTGCAAATATGCAGGTGTTTCTTTTCACAAATATTTTCCCTTTGCAAAACTGGAGTGGCAGCAATCCTGCCCACCTGTCATTATATTGGTAACTTTTTCTTTTTACTTTCCTTAATAAAACTGTCTTTTTAAAATGTTGGGGAAAAAAAGAAATCTGATTATATTAATATGATGCTTTTTTCATTCATATTTACAATTTACAAACAGGGAGCGGTTACCAATGCTGCTTCTCCCCATTTTCTATCTATCGCCTTTTGAGAAATCTCTTCCCTAGGTTAACTACTACTCTATGTAGATTAGAGAGAATTTCAGAATTGGAGATTGTTTAGGCATCCTAAAGTCACTTGGAGTTATAATTACAAAAACTTTCTCATTTTCACCAGATCAGCAGAAGTTGATATAAAATGGTATGTATCCATAGAATCATAGCTATCACCCTGTTCTGCAATCCCAGGCCTGGTAGGTTCATCATCAGTTCAGGCAGCTTGAAAGAGAATCCTGGAGCCCTTAGCATCTGAAAGGTTCCTGAGGTATTAGGAGGGAATAAAAGAGTCCAGGCACCAATATGACTAACAAAGGAGTCTTTATTGGGAGCTCTCCTGGGTGATGTTCGTGGGTCTCAAGAGGAAGGCCAGTGAAGTCACGCTCAGTAGAAAGCGGGGGTGTCTTATATACTGGAGTAAGAGTACAGTTATGCAAGGTCAGCCATGGCACAGATATGTGGAACCAGCAGATGTTCTGCAAAGTTATCAGGCCTGTCTAGGGCCTGAGGACGCCCAGGTGGCTGCGGTCAATAGGAGGAGTTCAGTGAGGCTAGTCCTGTTTGTTAAAATTTAGTTTCAAGGCCTCCCTGTCAGCAGTTTTCAGAGGCCCCCTCCCAGGGCGACCTTTCAGCATCATCCTCACAGATTAGGAGAAACGAGCCACCAGGGAGACAGCAATTTGGGCCCCCTTGCAAATCCCTATAGTCTCTTTGCTCTTCCCTACTGTTCTGACACTCTCCACTGTACTCAGACACCCAGTTTTCTGACTGCCCTTTCTATGCCCAGTCTCTGGCTCAGGTGTGCCCACTTACAAACGCCCATGCTATACTCCAGATGCCGCCACAGGCACGCCCGTAAGCCCACAGGTGTTTATCATTGATGCTAATGGCAGGAGGGCAGAAAAAACCTGATCACTTCCATTTACCCCATACATTTTTTTTAAAGATTTATTTATTTATGCATACAAGCTGCAGTGCAGGCCAGAGGTGTGGGGTGATGAGAAGATTCACCAGAGACAGAGTGGGGAGCAGAACAGGCAGATCGACTGAAGTACACCAATGAGGGGAGCAGTGGGTGAGGCAGGAGAGGTCTGCTGGGCCATGTGGGAATCTCCCCGTCTGGTATCAAACTTGTGCTGCAGTGGCTCTGGATAGCTTCATAGTGCTGCACTTAACCCCATGCGCCACCAGGGAGGCCCTATTTACCCTAAACACCCTTTAAGACAAAATTAAGAATTCGGAGTCATCATTAAAATCAATTATTTTAATTGCTTAATTTAATAAACATAATTGATACAAGTGAGGGAGATCACAAGCAGTTACATGAAATTTGCAGTGAGTCATCCCATTGCTGGAGACAGCGGAAAGAGCCCCAGTCCCCTAGATCTGGCTGAACTGAAAATGGGGGTTCACTCAGCCTTCAAGGACATGCATATTGTGAAGGAGTACAAGCAGAAATCAAAGCAAACAATTAATAGCTTCGTGTTTGGAAATATATGTTTAATTACACGAAGACGAGGTTATGACCTACTGTGTTTTTAAGTTGGGGCTATTTAAAATATGACAATATAAATATTGAAGTGTGATGGTCAAATGGTCCATGATTAACACAAATACAAATGGAAATTGTATTAAACTGTGGCGAGGGCATAGGGACAAGGTCAAGGCCTGGGTCTTTCCCAGCGGGAATTTGGTCTTTACATTTGGGTGCGGACTGCGGGGCGGGGCGGGGCACGCGGCCCTAGCACTGCAACTCCTCTTCCGGGCGCCTGGCTGCGGTGCTCTGCGCGCTGGCCTGCGCTGTGGAGCTGAGCACCTCTTCAAAGCTGCCTCCGCCAGGGTTCGTCCCGGTTACTTTCGTCTGAAACCGGCAGAGACACAATAAACAAAACAGTCGGTTAAGATTATTTTGTATTGTTTCCATAAGAAAGCCAAAAGCTTGATTACTTTCAAGTTCGGAAATCAGTTGTTTCTTGAGGGGATGGATGAGAGAAGTTGTTTCCTTTCAACAGTGCTACGAGGTGTTCATACTTGGGTTCTAGGAAAGGACTGGAAACTTTTTGTACAATTATCTCCTCTGCAGCTAAATTTCTCAAGCCCTCCAGGCCGGTATCTAGAGCCGCAAATCTGCTCCATCTTCCCACTAACTCAAGAGAACTAATTTTAGATAAAAGGCCTCAATCTTACCAGTTAATGGACATGTTTAAGTTGACTTCCGTTTAGGTTTTCTACTTGAGATTTGGCAAAACAAACTTGCTTCCTAGCAAATGTTTCTTGAAAAAAGCAGAAAAGCCCAATTTGGTATAATTTCTGGTCTTTGCTTTGAGAGCTGGAGATCTCAAATCAAATCTTAAGCCCTGGTCACTTCACATCTTTCTAGATAGTTGTCTTTATAGGACTAATATTCCTTAAAATGCAAAGTCATGATGCTTTGGTGGGTTCCCTTTTTTCTCTTCTTGGTACTGATGATAAATAGAATAATGGAGAAATAAATCTACCATCAAGAAATATGGTGAAGTATTCTGAAAAATTTTCCGTAGAAAGAATATGTGGTGGTTCAAAATGCTTAATGCAAATGATCAAACTGGCCTTAATTTAACTATGAACAATATGGAGAAACTTCTGAGGAAAAGGAAGGTATAGAATAATGTTGCGATTCCCAAATTGCTTTTTATGCTTCACTGTCTGCAAAGTGAATGCTCACAGCAACATAAATTTCACTGAACCATTTATCTATCCCCTCACTGCCTCATCTGCCCTTTCAAAAACTTAGCCAGGGTTTTAAAGCAGCTCATTCATTGCAAAACACACACTTTTCTCCAGTTGTCACTGAAATCCCACTTTGCCTCTTTAAATTCAACTACAAAGTTGAATTTTTTGCACTCAGTCCCAGATGAGAAAACTCATTCTGGAAAGGGTCAGATAGTAATAAATAGTTTAGATTTGGGAACTACATAATCTCTGTCACAAATATTCAAATCAGTCGCTACAAAAAGCAGCTATAGTGAACAGATAAGTTCATGAGCATGGTTGTGTTCCAAAACCACTATGTATTGACACTAAAATGTGAATTTTATGTAATGTCTACATCTCACAAAAAATAATTCTCCCTTTGACTTTTTTCAGCCATTAAAAAAATGTAAAAGCTATTCTTAGCCTACTGGCCATTCAGAAATGGGTGACCAGCTAGATTTAGCCCCCCAAAATTTATTTGGCAAACCTCTGCCAGAGTACTGATTCCTCCCCCACTCTGTTATCTTAGCACTGGGAAGAAGGGGTGATTGTTTTCAATTATGTGTTTTCACTATGCTTATTTCTTTCCTGGGGAAATAAGATTAACTGATTATAATATACTCTGTTACTGCTTCCCATTCCCTCCTCCTTACATTTTTTAAAATTCCCATTCTCTTTTGCAATAGAAATTACAGATATTTGAATGAGGTGAATCAGTTACTGACATTTTCTTCTGAGTTTTGTTTCATTCTTCTCTTGTAGCCCTAAATTTTCTCAAATCAAAATAATTGAGAATGAAGGACATATTTTGAAATAGAGCAATTTGGCAAAGAGGAGAGTGGAATAAAGAGGTTTCCTAACTACGTGGGTTTAATGACTGCACAATGCAGTACTTTAGGTAAGGATCTGCCTAAGCAAAGACATGAGCAATAAACCTCTCCTGAACCCTTCTCTTCACAACAGGTTTTCATCCAAGAATCTGTCACTTTGTCCCCAAAATTATAGTTGTGCTTTGCATAAAAACTTATCTAATGACTTGGGCTTCCTTTTGTATAATAAAGTAGCTGGTTGAAAAGACACATAGAAACGGTGATTATAGCTCACGTTTTTTAAAGGTTTTAATTTAGGGCATATAATGTATTCATCAAAAAGCAGGTGCTCTTAGCATATGGTCTGCTTGACCCTGGGGGCTGGACAGTCAGAAGGAATGGACTTACTCTTGAATGACTGGAGGATGGTAAAATGTACCAAGTATGGTTTCACAGAAGCTGGTTCTGGGTCTGTTTGTTTTAGATGATGTAATAAGTGTGCTCATAGAGTGTATAGATGACATCAGCTGAGATTTTATCAAGCCATACACAAGAAAGAACTAGATTTTAAATGATTGTGATGAACTGGAAAATCTTCCACCATAAATCAAACTATCTATAGAATCAGGTATAAAGGAAGAGCAATCAATTGAGTGCAAATCCCACATGGTATGTGACAGACTGTGTGAGAAGGTGACCAGAATGAAACTTAGTTCCTAGCAGAATATTATTTCTAATAGAACACAAATAATTGAACATGCTTCTCTTCAAGTAGTGTCTTAAAAATCAAGATTAAAGTCGTAAATGTGCATGGAAATGCAGCACATAGCTGCAAGGAATCTCAGTCCTACTTGCTGATTTTTTTTTAATTATTTATTTATTTATGCATACAAGCTGGGGCACAGGCTAGAGGTGTGGGGCAGCGAGAGGGTTCACCAGAGACAGAGTGGGGAGCAGAACAGGCATATCGTTGGAAATACACTGCTGAGGGGAGCAGCAGGCGGGACAGTAGAGGTCTGCCGCGCCATGTGGTAATCTCCCTGGCCAGGCGTCGAACTCGCGTCACCGCTGCTGACAACCTCCACAGTGCAGCGCTTAACCACTGCGCCACCAGGGAGGCCTCCTCCTATTTGCTGATTTATGAGTCCTTCCCTCAGAAGGAAACAGAGTCCAAATCCATAAGTTGAAGACAGTTCTAGAAAATTTGGAGATTTAGAAAAGTAAACTATGCAGAAAATATATAAAAGGTTAAACATCTATTATTTAATCTGAAGGGGTGAAAAGAAATCAGTAATTTGTAATTATTGAGGAAGTGGGAGGTCTCACACAAAGCATAATTACTTGCAATTATCCATTGCCTGGGTAGGCAGAATAAAGAGGAACTAGGCATTGACCATGACAGAGGAGGTGGAGGAATGTGAGTCTTGTTAGACCCATAGACAATCATGCAGACATTGAATCCATTTTCAGGAGGTCTTGACACTGGCTAGTATTTAATCTGCAGATAAGCTAAGAAAATAAGAGGCTGAAAATGTGGATCAAACACTGAAGTCACATGTGAGCTATAAGCTTACCAGCATTCCCTAAAAGCAAATGATAATAGGTTGTTCTTTATTCTTCTTTTGCTTCTTCATATCTCCTTCTTCTAAAGAAAACCTAAAAAGCACAATTTCTCCTATGTCAGAACTTGTCTAACAAGCGACAGAATCTGTCTCCTTGGATTGTCTAAGGCTGAGAACCAAATGTTGAGAAATTGACTGCTAGATTTCTTTGACTGTTTTGTTTTGTTACTAGACAATTAAGCAAGAGACATGTCTGCAACAGTGCATGTTCCTCCCTATCAAAAGTTTTCTCTACAAATGGGAGCAACTTAATGGCGCCGACTGGTCCCTGTACACTTTAAGTGATGATGTCGACAAGGAGGGTTATGAAATTGCACAATGGAAACTGCTGGTAAATTAAGCCAAAGGCAACCATGAAAATGCTGAATAATCATTTCTTCTTAGGTTTTAGACACCTAATCACAAGCTCAACAAAGAGTATGTGAAGAGTATGTGAAGACCCTCTTCTAAGGGAAACAGCCCTCCAGGTAAAGATCAATCAGAGCATCTACAACCTTGAGTAAGGAAAAAACATATGACATCACAGTTGCTCATCAGGCAGATAATGACGATAGGGGATGGAGCTCCAGCTGGACACTCAGCATGTGCCTGTCTGCTGGTTAAAGATCATATGTATTCTTATTTTTCCCAGTAATAGGGAAATAGATTTTATCCATAATAATGATGACATCACAGAAAACTGTCATTTTTAAGGCAGAACCTTTAAAAAATAAGCTTAGCAGTTCTCAATTTTGAAAGTTCTATGCATCAAGACTTAGAAAGATATGATTATTATGGTTTTTTTCCTCTATAGACTGATTTTTCAATCCTCAAATAATAAATTCAATTAATTTTTTAGCACCTACCATTTAAAAGCACATTTCGGTTTATACACAGAGGTCAGTACATTTTTACAAAATAATGCATTCTGTGACTCAGTTTTATTTTCCCTCATGGTAATCTTGCTGTGCTTAGTATGGAAATTAAGTAAGCAAGTCGAGGTAACTGAAGGGTAGTGAGCAGCAGGATAGCACATAGAGCCATGTTCATTTTTGTTAGTCCCTGTCCAACTGAAGAGCTTCAAATTGTTTTTAAGCTTTTACTTACAGTCTAAATTCAGAACTCACATACCCTTTGTCCTGCCCACAATCCTTTCTCACCAATTGACTTTGGGATTAAGAGTTCTAACTAAATGAAGAGATGAACACAAACCCAAATCATTTTCACAAACAATTCACCAATGAATGGCTTATATAAACAACTCTGTGAGGATACAACACTAATCAATACTCGTTTTATTTATAGATTTATATGTGAAGAAAAGGACTAACTGCAAGATTTCCTTTTTGGCTGCAGGGAATGCTGGTGACCCTGACTTTGTACTAACCACAGTGATGACTAAACTGTCCTGATTCAAAGACCCAATGACACAAAATTCACTTCATCTGTACCTTGAGGCTTGTGACAGTTGTCTCAACCCTCTCCTCAAAAGATTTGAAAGTAGGAGAATTCCTAAAATAGAAAAAGAGAGGTCAGCTCCAAAGACCTTCTTAGCAACCATGCTGTCTGGTTTTCTACTCTTATTTGTAAATATCACCTCTGCATCAGAGTTAGCTGTCGGTCTGCCACCTACATCAAACATGTTTTTAAAAATACATTTCACTTCTGCTAGGGAAGACCCAGAAACCTCAACCTGACATAGAATTTTTCAGCATAAAATACTCAACTTCAGAATAAGTAATAAAGCATTTGGCAAGGGTGTGGCTATAATCACACCACAGTGCATTGTAAATCATTTCCAATGAGTCAAAGGAGTGATAGCAATTTTTCATTTACAAATTGTTTTTCTCACAACACTCTTCTTCCCAACTTATGTTTTTTGATAAGCAATGGAAAGTCTACCTGAAGAATATCACATTTGACTTTTCCCATTCAGAAATTTGAAGTCACTTATTTCAGTGAATGTGAAATTATACAGAAATAGCTCAAGGACTAAGAATTTGTAAATTTTTTCTTCATGACTTAAAAAGTAATCATTTTGTTACCCTCCATGAGGTTAGCAAACCTCCATGAAAGTCAATGTTTTCATTATTTAAGTTTAAATATACCCATTACTTGTATAATTCTTGATCATCTAATGCTTGTTTTTCCTTCCCCCAAAACACTGTAACTATTTCTCTTAACAGACAGAAACTTTGGCATTTTATTTGTGACTTAATCATTGTGTTAAATAATCTACGTTCCATCTTGTTATGTTAAGCAGTAGATACTTAATTTGGTGCATTTTCTATGTTGAATTTGGCCACGTGGCATTTTGGATTAATGACATCATTACCACTGAAAACATCAAGTCCAATTAAAGAAACAGGGTCTGAACTAAAATGTATCTTAAATCTTGTATCCGTGTCAGCACTCAGCAACAACTACTACCATTTTCAGGTCAAATAATTCAACTGAATATCACAATATTTGATAAACCATTTGTTAATCTCTCTTGAGTGCATAAAAAAATATGAGGAATGGCCTAGAGAAAACTTCATAGAGGGGAATGAACTAAAAATGATACACTTTTATTTCAGATCCTGTTTCTTTAGTTGGGCTTGGTGATGTTTTTAATGGTAATGATGTCATTAATTCAAAATGCCACGTGGCCAAATTCAATATAGAAAATGCACCAAGTGAAATACCTACTGTTGAACATAACAAGATGGAACGTAGATTATTTAACACAATGAATCAGTCACAAATAAATATGGGATTCATCGTAGGTTGTGGGAGGAAGCACAGCTCTAACACTATTGAGAGAAACTGGCATTGAGAATAGTTCTTGAGTGAATTTGACTTTGTTTGAGATTGTCTCCTGAGACACAGACTCTAGATGATCAGCCACGCATTCACATTAGACCTTATGACCCAACAACAGCGAGTTCAAAGAGTTCAAGCACAGCATCACATCTTGCATATGACTCAAACATCAGTCAAATCCTAGGAGTTCTCCATAACGCCTCTGTTTCATGATGAAATATTAGTGAAGTTAAATTAGAATGACAAACGACATATGTACTTATTAGCACATGACGTCAACTTCAGGCTTTATTTCGTCAAGACTGCTCGTCATCCATCAGTTACATAGCACCACTGCGGGCAGATGGCTCAGCCTAATAAATCATAAGCATACAGTAGATGAGTATGCTTTTTAAAAATAAAAATTTAATTTCTGTTCATTAGGGCTGATACGTCATTAGATGCATTCCTGGTTCACAGAACAAAACCATGTTAATTTTTCCCAAGCCTTCTTTGGACACCCAGATGAAAATTTGACAGGTAAAGGAGCTCAGCGTCATAGGTTGCACTGCCCAATTTGAGTGTCATGCCAGGGGGAGCAAGTAGTTCAAAGACAGACTAAGCAGTCTTGAAGCTCTCTATCACCATGTTAGGAAAATAAAAATATTCTGGTTAAATTTCCAAAGTAACCAAATGACCCCAGTGTAGAAAAGACATCATCAGACACAATAAAATAGACATTCCTCTAACTAAATTATACTAGAATTAATGATGGAGAACAAGGAGAAACTTTACTCATATTTAATCACATCATATACAACCACAAACTTTTAGCACTGCAAATGACCGTAGAAGGAATTTGAGTAACTGAACCCCCTCTATGACATTCACCCCAAAACATACAATACAAAGCAGAGAGAAGAGGAACAGTTCTAACTGAAAGGAGAAGGGTCCTCAAGGTTGGTGCCTCCACTCTGCCCCCACTATGATACCCTAAGACAGTCATAGGGCTTCAGGGAGCACAAGGCATGAGCAGTAAGTCTGCTCCTAGCCTCTTATTTTAAACATGATGAAAATGAAAATACTGAGATGCCTTTTCCAAGGCAACAAAGTTAATTCTTGGCAGAGCTGGTCTATTACCTGCATCTTCTGACTCCAAATCTAACACTCATTCCTCTATATCACTACCAGTGTGATCTTATCCTACCATATCACTAAGTTAAACAACTTGAAAGGGAGCATCATTCTCAGAAGTTTTCACCTGGCCAGTAATTTTAATCACATATTTACTGTTTATCAGACACTTTATCTTAATATCTACCTTAAAAAATTCTAAGAATATCCTTTCTAGAACTGCAGTCCTCTTAGTCTTTTATTCTTTCATTACTGAGGCTTTGCTGGTGGGTGTGGAGAAATAACATACATTTGTAGAGGTGTAAACCTCCATAGCACTGTCTCACTAAATATAACTTAACAACAACAAAAATAAGTAAAACGAGACAAAGACAGGAAATAAACACATAGATAAATAAGCTTTCTCCTGGGGTTGCATTTAATTCTGCTGAAATAAGATGTATTTACACTTTACCAAGAGTACATGGAATATTCTGGACCTTGTACTAAGTGCTTTACACAGGTTATTTTGTTCATGTGCCACAACAGTCCTGTGAAGTAGGTCTTATTTCTCCCAGTGTATGCATAAGAGAGTGGAGATTGGGATAGGTCAGGTAACTTGTCTCAATCTGGAGAGGATGGATTTGAGCCAACATGTCTAAAGCCCAGACCCATCACACTACAGATCTTTGGAATTGTTAGCCTCTTCTCCCAAGGTTCATCAGAAAACACAATGAGGTAGGCCGTGACACATATCCGTTCATATAAAGGAGGAAAAAGTTCACAAAGCAAACATCAACAGCACTTCATACACATTCTATATTAATATATGTAAAATAATTTGCACACATTACCTCATAGCAGGCATACTTATGGAATGGCGAATGGAGTATCTTCAGGGCAAAAGCAGTTAAAGGGGAAAAAAAGAAGACAGCACAATATAAGTACATGAGAAACTTCCTATCACAGTTCTAAAATAGCAGTTTTAACTATCTGAACTATACCCCGCCCACTTTGCCAAGACATTTGTTCTTTGTTGGATAGGACAGGCCACAGTCAGCATCCAAGGGTATATAGGAAGAGTAGATGGTTCATGGGTGCATGTTATTTTACTTCCTGTAGGTTCCCAGAAAGCTAGAAGAAAGTGTGGTTTCCCCAGGTCATCCCAGCAGCCAATGGGCATGTTATGGGATCCAGCTCCCTCTCCTCTCCCATTTCCTGTTCAGGAAGACAATTCAGGGCAAGGGCACTGCCCAGGGTGTACAATCAGGCAGATAAAAACTAACTGTTCCCTGTGGAGAAACTACAGAGGAATATATGTACGTAATAAGAACCAATCAAGGAAACACAGGCCAGGTGAATGAAATTGAGTCTGACTTGGAGCAGATACTTCTGCATCTATTCTAGAAACTTCGGTGCAAATATCCACATTTCTGAGGACGCTAAGAACTTCAGTTTCCTCACACTCTCAATCCTATATTAGCTGACTCATCTTCCCTCTAACTGAATGCCTGTTATGTCTATGGAAGTTTCACTCAGGAATCAGCCTGGGTAAGGGGGGAGGAAAGCAAAATTCGGTCTATTTTTGAGGGGCTAGTGCTCCCTGAGGTCATGAGCACTTTATTAGAATGGAGGGAAAAAAAAAAAGGGCCAAAGAAACTCAAGGGATTCTGTGGCCTTCACCTACACATCAGAAAGTTTGGGCAGAATATTACATGGGGTATTACATTGAATAAGAATTACTCAAAGTAATTCATCAGCCTTATCAAGATACTTTTCTTCAGAAAAAGTTTCCCCCAAAAAGCATATAATAAAATTGCAGTTCAAAGAAGGCTTATTTCAGAGGCCTGGGACTGACAATTGCACATTTCCTAACATAAGTGCTTTTCCAATAATCTTTCTCTTTTTAACTTCAGAAAGTACAGAAAACTTAAGGGGAGCTCTCTGCAAAAAGAGAAATAACATGAAATTCAGAAAAACATGGCAATCGAGAAAAAAAAATTATGTTGACTCCCTTCTCAATATTTTAAAAATACATACAACTCTCAGTTTCCATTTTTCTTTTTTTCTTATTTCAAACCTAAGTAACTCTGCCAATGTAGGACAGAGTGATGCAGATAGAGTCCTAGGAGACTGCTCGGCCAGTGAAATTGGTGTAAATGTTTCAGAAATGAGATGAATATGTGTGTAAATAAATCAAATGTGCCAGGTACCCTCTAAACTGTAACTGGCAGGTATTGAACACCCTTCAGAAATGAGACCTAGGTTTTGAGTAGAGACACACCCACTATATGGAAGAAATGGGCTCTGGGAAGGCAGGGAGGGGTGAGTGAGCAGCAGGGCCCTCCCCCAAGGCAGAACTTACCCTATGGAGTGGGACCTGCAGCCAAGGAGACACAGGAGAGAAAGCAGGAGTAGAGTTAGTACATTAGGAAGCAAAGATATGACCACTCTGTCCATTCCAGAGTCCCACAGCAAAGATTAGGTAAGTCCATTGATTACTCTTTTTGAGTACACTTATTGCTTAACAAGGATCTTAACAATCACTTTACCAATTTGTTACGTAAATTGTGCTTCTAACTATTACTTCCCTGGATAGAAATGATTGGACTCCCTATTAATATGATCTGCCTCCTCCAAACATCTCATCTCCACAAGATCACATACAGTTTGAACAAATTCACTGAGAAGTTATAACTAGATGCAAATAGTATTATAATAATGATTATGACAACTACTTGCATTTCTTCAGAGTACCTTCATAAATGTGACCTCATTTTAAGTTCACAGGAAACAGTTTAGTTCGGCCGCTATTAACAATATTACTTTACAGATGGAGAGACAGAGACTGGATCAAGGGGCGTTAATGGAATCAGGCTGAGAATCTTAGTTTGAGAAATATTACTGATTTTAACAAAACAAATAAATCCTAACAATATTGTTGGTTCAATTATTTAAAATTTCCAAATGTGAGGTTTTCACAATCTGTATTATTATTTTAATTGTAATTAATATGCAATGTGGTCTGCCTTCTGTAACATACATTTTTCTAAAAACATGTATATTTATTAGTATATATTCTTAAACATACTTTTTCTTAAAGATTACATCTGTGAAAAGTGAGTCCTGTGTTTCCAGCACAGAGAAGAGAGACAGAACTCAAGGACAGAACTTTGTCCCCATTGTTTTTATCAGGCTGGTAAACTCAAGTTTAAATAAATCTGACTCTGGGCCCAGAGGCCTGCTGCCATAAATTTCCTTGGCTCATAAGTTTTTGTTTTTCTAATTTTTTCCCAGCCTGTGCATTCCAGTTATCTCTTTGCAGATTAAGTTAGCCTGTTGAGGACTGGGTCATACTGGCGCTGTGGACACACTTTCTCCATGAGATATTCACTCATGAAGCGGTCTGGAGCCCTGCTCGACAGCCGAGCTTTAACTGACTTGTACTCACAATTGGCAATAAGATACAGGTCATGCTGGGCTCAAACCCCAGCCCTAAAATCTGTCTAGACCTAGCCTGGTACCTTCCCAGAGCCACTTTGTTAAAGGAGGTCTTCCTAGGGCTCTATGCCTTACTCTATTGCTTTTCAATAAATCTTTGCTTTTCTTTAGCCAGCATCTCATGTTCCTCATTCTAATCTTAGTCTTGAGGTACTCAAGGGCCTAGGTTTCTTTTGGGGATTCGGCTCTGAGAAAGGCTTCTTGGCTCCCAGAAGGCGAACCGACAGGTAAAGACCACACTCACATTGCCAAGGAGCTGGGTGAGAATCTCCCTTTCCAGTTACAAAAGAGAGACAATATATTTTATAGTTAAATAAAAATAACTGAAGAGATAGCCCAAATTGTGAAAAGTAAAATAGAAATAAATTTAGAAAATTCTCTGCTGTTTACAAATTAGCAAATCTGTAATATATATTATCCATAAAAAATCAAGACTTACTAATTTTTCTCATTTGCGACTCTTTTCTAGTTGAACTTTAAGCAATTTCTAAATATGACTTTTACATATATTACTTGTTTAGCATGATTTAAAACTTTTCACAGGAATGTATCCTCAGTTATAAACAAATTTAGATATTATAGCTTGAGAAAAACATAGCTTTGAATTTTGCAAACTGCACAAAATATTATAGGACCATATTTGAGGCTCTAGTAACACATTTATCCAGTATTTTTAGCTACAGTTTTTAATGAAAATGTTATGCCCTCTCTATAAGGTACTAATTAATGAAAAGTTTGGAACTTTAGGAAATAGATTATCTATTACACTAAAACAAAACTTCATTGAAACAGAAGAAAAGGCAGTCAACACAATCTTGATATTATACCTAATGAGTGTATGAACACAAATATTTGAATAATACGTGTAAGTGAACACAGTCTTTGTTCTTTACTTAGCAAAACAAGTAGAGTCTATGAAACATGGCTCACTCCTATTAAAGGACTTTTCCTAGTTTCCCTCATATGGAGCCATTTTGTAACTGAGAGTCACTTACTTAGTAAGCATTAAAAACTAGCATTTATTGGACACTTAATTCACAGCAGGCTCTTTTCTACTACTTTTTATAATACCCTGGTAGGGCTGATATACTTATTCCATTTCAGAACTGAGAACATATGGGTGCAGGCAAGTTGGAGCTGGTCTCCTTATAAACTGAACACCTGATGCGGGAACTTGTTACAAATGCAGATCCCCAATCCCTACCCAGACCTGCTGGGTCATAATTTCAGAGAGTTGGAACCTGAAATATGCATTTGGAAAACTTCAGAGGCGTTTATAAGATCCACTGAAGTTGGAGAAACACCATTCTAAATACTATGAGGTCCTGGCATTCAAATGAAAGTTTTCAATTAATTATGTAAAGAACAAATTTTATAAATATGACAAAGTATATTTTCTCAGATATTACGGGTAAAAAGATCTTTCCTGTTTTATGGAATGACTTAGATAAATGTTCTAATGCCATTGAAATGCTTGCAAATTTTATATCTAATATAATTAGGGTTAATTATTAATCCAACAGGTTTATCTGTTCATCAAATGCTGCTTCTGAAGAATTTCAATGACTTTTCAATATTGCATTAGTAAAAATGAAGCTAAAACAGTGTACTCTGATTCAGGCACACGTGCTTATTAAACTAACTTATTTAGCTCCTAATGTCACGATGCTAGTTAGTGCATTAATATGAGACAACCTAGCAATTCTTGAAGCCAAAAATAACTGAAACACAAAGATATAGCTATTTGCCTTTAGGTATCAAAGTTGCTGGGTGACAATAGCTTAAGAATTCAGTGAAATAATATGCACAGTTTTTTTAAGGAACAAATTTGAAATGTACTTGAAAGCTAAAAATATGAATTTGATTTCTAGAGAACAAAATTATTTATAAAAGTCTCTATTAAGCATTATCCATCAAATTAAAATTAAATTATAATAGGCATTTATTTAAACAAGTAAAAATATGAGTAGTAACTATATAAGATAATTTCTTATTATATAATAAAATATAAAAAGTAAAAAAAATTAATACTACATTTTTTTTCTGGTGCCTGTAGTGAGATTATTTGTTCAAAATTTACCTTGAAATTTATCCTATTTTATATAATATTGAAATACTGGGGGGAAAAAAAAAACTGTGCAAGGAGATTTGTTTAATGTTTTGCTATAGTTATGCACGGGAGGATTAATACAATTACCGAAAATAAAGATATAAAGGCTTAAAAAATATGTATTAGTATATTCACAATATATTAGTAAAGTAAAAAAAGCTGTTAAAAGTATATGTCATAGGGTATCTTTTCTGGAATAAAAATATATATGTGTTTAGATAGGTAGAAAAATATATACTAAGTTGATATGCACAAAAATGTAATCTATAAGTTTATCACAGAATGCATATTTTAAATTATCTTTTAAATCACAATGATTAAGATTCAGTATGTGCTGCATTCTTTTAAAATCTCTACTCATCACTATTGATTAAAGGCACCCTCTATTTTCTGCTTTTAGTAGGTCAGGTCCTAGTGGAAAGGGCATCTTTGGGACCCACTTTGCTGACCTTCAGGCAGAAAATGTTCCAATACAGATAATTCCTGACTTAAGATGTTTCAATTTATGATTTTTAAACTTCAAATGGTGTGAAAGTGATACACATGGAGTAGAAACCATGCTTCAAAATTTGAGTTCTTATCTTTCCCTGGGCTAATGACATGCCATATGAAACTCTCTCTGGAAGCCACAGCTTCCAGTCAGCCAAGCAATCACTGGGGTAAACAGCTCTGTCTCTACAGCATGTTCGACCAGTTATTCTTGAGCATTATCAAAAGAGAACTTGATGACCATGTCCCCATTATCCAGCAATGAACTGTGCTTCAAACAACCTTCAGCTTTTAGCTGTGCATGTTAATTGTGAGAGCCCAGACAACCTTCTGCTTTTCACTTTCAGTAAATTACAATACATTACATGAGCTAGTCAACACTTTATTATAAAATAAACTTTGTGATCAATGATTTTGCCCAACTGTAGGCTAATGTAAGAGTTCTGAGCACATTTAAGGAAGGCTAGGCTAAGCTTAGATGTATAAAATGCATTTCAACTCACATAGAAATAAGATAGAGCCCCCATCAACCTGGTTATAAGTCAAGGAAGGGCCTATATACATTTTTTTCTCAGTCACCAAATTCTATCCCCCCAAAAAATAATATATTAGAAAGACCAGCTAATTGATAATGCTCCCCTTCTTTGGGAAAATCAAGGGCTTAGCACCACTCCCCTGGGTCTTTCCCACAGTACCTCATGTCTCCAAACTTCTTGCTGATGGCCGTCCCAACGTTGCTGAAAGCCGCAGTCGCCTTCTGCCCTGCATGACTCAGGGTTTCCTGCGTCTTCTTGTAGCTATGAGTAAAACAAAATAATAGTAAGACCATCTGTATATCACCACAGCCCATAAAACATTCCCTGCCCTCTCTCCTTACTCTGACAATTCCCTTTCTCAAGCAGAATTAGGAAAAAGATGATCTATAGACAGAATTGTGTCTATTCATTGTTTGGGGATGACCCACCCAGTCTGTTGTGCCTGCCTGCCAGCAGAAGGCCTTGTGGCCTTGAAGGTGACAGGCATTTGAGGTGAGTTAGGTCAACTTTCTTTAGTGCCAGTGTTTGTGGAGAGAAATTCAATTCACCTTTGGACAATATGGGTTTGAACTGCATGGATCCAATCATACATTGAATTTTTTTCACTAAATACATTGAATTATTTTTGGAGATATGTGGCAAATTGAAAAATCTCATAGATGAATGATGTAGCCTAGAAATATTGAAAAATTTAAGAAAATGATTCATTCATTAGTGTGTATAGGCTAAACAATCATGTCGATCACACTATGCTATGCTGAAGCAATTATATTGCTGCTTTTCATCTGTTATATTGGACAATAAATAAAAATTCACTTTTGGTACCTAGTATTAGTAAGAGATAATAATCTATAGTGTGTTGTATCGTAAATAAGAAAATATTGCTGTAAATACTGACAAGGTACTCAACATTAAAAATGTAAACTTAGAGTCTAAGAATAATACATTTTAAATGCATTTTCTCTTATGATGATTTTATTAGTAATATTTTCTTTTCTCAAGCTCATTTATTTATTTAAGAATACAGTATATATAACATATATATCTTAGTGTATTGTCAGGAGCCATCGGACAAGATGGCCCCTAGTGGTGAGTTACGGCCCTAATTGCCTGAGTTGCCCATATAAGGTTAGGTTTCGATGAGGACTGCCTTAGATATCTGTTTCCCGTTCCATGTACATTTTTCCCAAACTGAGGTCAGCAGGACCGTCCCATTGTTTCCCGTGCCGCGCTCTCATTGAATCCCCAATCTTGAACCATCCTGCGTCACCCAATGTAACTTCCCCGTGACTGTCACCCTATATATGCTCTTTCCCCCGGAACAATAAACGAGACTTGATCAGACCTCCTGTCTTGTCTCCACTTTCTCGCGTACCCCTGTCCCTTGCTCCCTGCTTCCTCCTCAGGTACAACGTTGATCTGGACTCGTGGGCCGAGTCAAGTGGCGCCCAACGTGGGGCCTGAGTACAGGAAGACTTCCAGAGGACAAAAAGACAACTCGAAAAAGTGGCTAGCGTTCCCCCTCATACTTGTCGCCGCAAGAGCCTGTTGCGCCGACAGTAAGGTAAGATTTTTAAGGTCTTTTTGTGACAATGGGACAGGAAATTAGTCAGCATGAACTTTATGTTATTCAGTTAAAAGAAGCCCTCAGGACGCGAGGAGTTAGGATTAAGACAAAAGATTTACTTTCCTTTTTCGATTTTATAAAACAGACTTGCCCTTGGTTCCCTCTTGAGGGAACTATAAATCATAAAAGATGGCTAAGAGTTGGTGATGCCTTAAATGATTACAATTGGGTTTTTGGCCCCCCAAAAGTGCCGGTTACCATATTGTCTTATTGGAACCTCATTTCTGACTTACTTGCAAGAGAAGGGGACAGTCCAGATCTAAGACAAACCATAGGCCAGGCAGAATAAATCCTAAAGAGTTCTAGGCCCCCCTCTCCTACTACCCCCCCCAACTCCCTGGACCCTCTGAACACTCCACTAAAACTGTAACTGACCACCCCTCCGACCCCGAAATCAAACATACCCCGGGTCGCTCTGACGACTTAATCTCATTTCACAGCAACTCTGATGAAAATCATACTACTCATCCGCCACCCCAAAAATCTAAATCGCCTCCAACCCCCCAAAAAGACCAGCCAAATACCATTATTAATCCACCCAACAACTATTCCCAAAACAAAGACCCTGCCCACAAAGACTCCACAGACCCTTCATCAATTAATAGAAAACCTAAAATCTACCCTCCCCTCGTCTTCTCCTCTGAAGATGAGGAGGACGAACTGTCTCAAAAAACCCCTTATTATAAAAATAATCTTAAATGTGCCTCTGACAAAAAATATCTTTACCTGGCCCAAAAGCCCAACCCCGATCCCTCGGAGGTAGATTGGGACGCCCTTGCACAAGAAGCCTCCCGTGACAACCCTCCCGCGTATGATACCGCCGCTCCAGCCTCTGCCCCCTCCCTGCCTCCCACAGAGCCTAATCTAGCTATAAAAATACAAATTAAACACCTAGAAGAAAGGATTCAGTTACAGGCTCGATATAACGCCCTCACCCTTCAACTTGAACGATCTAAAATTACTCTCAAAGACCCTCCAAGCATGTACCCCCCACAAATTACCAAGCCGCTACCAACCGCCGCTTCTTCTGTGGCCATTTTGGGTCCCTCAGCAGCGGCCATTTTGAGTCCCTCTCAGGCCATGCACGCTTTCCCGGTTATAGAGGCCCCCAATGCCCAAGGGCAGCCCCAACGCTATCACCAACCTCATAATTTCCAAAATCTTAAGGAACTAAAAAATGTAGAGTCACTCAATATGGTGCTTGTGCCCCTTTTACCCTCCCCATTTTAGATTCCATTGCTGAAAATTGGCTTACACCCCAAGACTGGCTAACCCTGATTAAAGCCACCCTTGAAGGCGGCGATCATCTCCTTTGGTGTACTGAATATCATGATATATGCAGAGAGTTGGCAGCTGCCAATATCAGGGCGGGAACCCCTTGGACCTTTGAAATGCTCACCGGAATGGGCACTTATGCAGACCCCAACGCCCAACTCGGTAGCGATCCCGGGTTGTTTGCCCAAATCTCCTCTGCCGCCACTAGGGCACGGAGAAAGCTTACTGCAAAAAACAATACGGGCTTCCCTCTTACAAAAATCAAACAGGGAGCCCACGAGCAGTTCTCTGACTTCATAGATAGGCTCCAGACCTCTGCCGAACGCTCTCTAGGAGCCACAACTGCCACTTCTGAACTAGTCCGACAATTGGCTTTTGAGAACGCAAATCCAGCATGCCAGGCTGCGATTCGGCCCATTAAACGAAAGGCCACCGACATCTCTGAATATATCCGCGCCTGCTCAGATATTGACCCCTCTTACCAACAGGGCTTGGCCATGGCAGCGGCTTTTAGCGGCCAGTCTGTTACTGAATTTTTAAAATCTAAAACAGAACAAAACAAAGGCTGCTTTAAATGCGGTAAAGTTGGTCATTTTTCAAAACACTGCCCTCAAATAAAACATCTGCCCCTCTCTCTTCACAAAAAGCTCCTAGCCTCTGTCCTCGTTGCAAAAGAGGAAACCACTGGGCCTGAGATTGCAAATCTAAAATGGATGCCGAGGGCCGTCCCTTACCTCCACGCTCAGGGAAACTTGAAAGGGGGCCAGCCCCAGGCCCCGAAACAAATCCTTGGGGCAATCCCCTTTGTCCCGGCAAAAACCTCAGTCAGTCCCACCAATCCTTTTCAACGCTCAACAGAGCAACCCCCGGAAGTGCAGGACTGGACCTCTGTTCCGCCGCCCACACAGTATTAGCCCCTGACATGGGATACCAAAAACTCCCTACAGGGATTTTTGGACCCCTACCACCTAACACGATCGCACTTCTCCTCGGCAGAGGCAGTGCTTCCCTCGGTGGACTCAAAATCCTTCCCGGAATTATTGATAATGATTACACGGGGGAGATCACAGTTCTGGCAAAATCCGAAAACATCTTATCCATACCAAAAGGACATAAGATAGCCCAATTGATTCTCTTGCCAAAGATAGACACCCCCCACTCTCACTTATCAAATTCCAGATGTGATAATAACTTTGGTTCCTCCGATGCCTTCTGGGTCCAACCAATCTCCCAAAACAAACCCTCACTTACCCTCCTTTTAGACGGAAAGCCATTTACAGGTATTATTGATACTGGAGCCGATGTCACTATCATAAAACAGAGTGACTGGCCATCCTCCTGGCCCACTACCCCTACCCTAACAAATCTCCGGGGCTTGGGCCAAAGCCACAATCCCCTACAAAGCTCAAAATACCTTACATGGTCCGATCAAGAAAATAACTCTGGTACTGTTAAGCCTTTTGTCATTCCCAATTTGCTGGTTAATTTGTGGGGACGAGACTTGCTCTCTCAAATGGGCGTCATAATGTTCAGCCCTAGTGAAGCTGTTACAAAACAAATGTTAAATCAAGGATTCATACCTGGCCAGGGACTCGGAAAAACTGGAATGGGCATTCGTACACCCATTTCGGCCTCGGGCCAAACTAACAGACTAGGCCTAGGACATTTTTCCTAGGGGCCGCTGATCAGCCTGAACCTCTCCGGCATGCCGAGCCAATATCTTGGAAATCGGACGAGCCTGTCTGGGTAGACCAGTGGCCCCTTCCTGAAAATAAACTTCTTATTGCCCGCCAGTTAGTGCAGGAACAGTTACACGTGGGACATATTATACCCAGCTCCTCGCCCTGGAATACACCCATTTTTGTCATTCGTAAAAAATCTGGAGCCTGGAGACTCTTACAAGATCTCCGAGCGGTCAACGCCACCATGGTTCTTATGGGCGCTTTACAACCGGGCCTCCCCTCCCCAACGACTATCCCAAAAAATTATTACAAGGCTGTCATTGACCTCAAAGATTGCTTTTTCACTATACCATTACACCCCAGTGACCAAAAGAGGTTTGCTTTTAGCTTACCATCTCAAAATTTCAAGGAGCCTTTACAGCGCTTTCAATGGACCATTTTGCCCCAAGGAATGGCAAATAGCCCCACTTTGTGCCAAAAATACGTCGCCTGGGCACTTCAGCCAACAAGGGACCATTGGAAAGACGTGTATATCATCCATTACATGGACGACATTTTGGTGGCCGGCTTGGACGCACATCAGGTCTTATTGTGCGTTGCCACACTAACAGATTGCCTCACCAGTTTTGGGTTACAGATCGCCCCTAATAAAGTTCAACTTCAAGACCCTTATACCTATTTGGGATTTCAGCTCTCCCATAACATCATTACTGCCCATAAGACTGTTCTCCGTACTGACCACCTTCGCACCTTAAATGACTTCCAAAAACTCCTGGGCGATATTAACTGGATTCGCCCTTACCTGAAAATTACTACAGGAGAACTTAAACCTTTGTTTGACCTCCTTCATGGAGACTCAGACCCTATCTCCCCTAGATCTCTCACACCTGCTGCACAACAGGCCTCAGACAAGGTCGAGGCTGCCATTCAAGGCCATTTTGTTACCCACATTGATTACACACAGCCTCTCTTCCTTCTCATTTTTAGAACCCAGTTCACGCCTACCGGACTTTTTTGGCAAGATAACCCCATCTTTTGGGTCCACCTGCCCTCCTCGCCAAAGAAGATTCTGCTTCCATATTATGAGGCTGTGGCCAATTTAATAATCACAGCCAGAGAGCAAAGCCGCAAGCTTTATGGCAGGGACCCTTTCAAAATTGTTCAGCCCTACTCTAAACTTCAGGTTTCCTGGCTTCTACAAAATTCAGATTCATGGCTGGTCGCCTGTGCCTCATTTACAGGGGAGCTCGATAACCATTACCCCCCCCCAATAAACTTCTCCAGTTTTTCAGTCTCCACCCCTTTATCTTCCCAAAAATCATTCACACAAAACCAATCCCCAAGGCCATACTCATTTTTACAGAAGGCTCCTCCAATGGTCAAGCCGCCTATGTTCAGGGAACTTCCACATTCACCTTTTCTACACCCTACACCTCGGCTCAATTAGTGGAGCTACGAGCTGTCATTGAGGTCCTGTCCGCGTTCCCTTCTACTCCTCTCAATATTTACACGGACAGCTCCTATCTGGCTCAATCAATTCCACTTCTGGAGACCGTCCCACATATTAAACCCTCGTCTTCAGCTACCCTCCTATTTCAACAGTGCCAACAGCTCATTCACCACCACAAGGCCCCATTCTTTCTGGGTCACATCCGTGCTCACTCAGGGCTTCCTGGGCCCCTTACTCGTGGCAATTTCCTTGCCGATGAGGCCACAAAGCTTGTTTCTCCTGCCTTGGTCTGTAACGTTCAACAGGCCCAGGCAGCCCATAATCTGCATCACCTGAGTGCTCATTCCCTGCGCCTGTTATACAAAATCACCCGCTCACAGGCCAGACAAATAGTTGCTGGGTGCGCCACCTGTATAATCTCCCTCCGGGTTCCTCACCTGGGAGTCAACCCCCGAGGGTTGCTGCCCAACGCCCTGTGGCAAATGGATGTTACCCACTGTACAGCTTTTGGAAAATTGCAGTTTGTCCATGTTTCTATTGATACTTTCAGCAGTTTCATCACAGCCTCCCTCTAGTCTGGAGAGGCAACCAAACATGTCATCTCACATTTGCTTCACTCATTCTCTATACTGGGCATCCCAATGTGGATAAAAACCGATAACGGTCCCGGCTACATCTCCAAAGCCTTTAAAGACTTCTGTTCCACTCTCTCAATCCGCCATTCCACGGGTATCCCCTACAACCCTCAAGGACAAGGCATCGTAGAAGGAGCCCATCTATCTTTGAAGACCACCATTCAAAAGATTACTTGGGGAGAATGGTATCCTACCAAAGGCTCTCCCCGTAACATTCTTAACCATGCACTGTTTATTCTTAATTTTTTAAAACTTGACACACAGTCATACTCTGCGGCTGATTGGTTTTGGCACTCCGAAACGCAAAACCGCTTTGCCACTGTAAAATGGAATGACCCCCTTGATGGCACCTGGTACAGTCCTGACCCTGTACTAATTTGGGGACGAGGGTCAGCGTGCATTTTCTCACAGACCCACAATAATGCCCAGTGGATTCCTGAACGCTTAATCCGCCATATTAACCCCTCGTCCAGGGACAAGTCCCTTCCCTGAGGATTCTATGTTTCTCTTCTTTTCCAGAATGATTTCTGTTAAAATCCTCGCTCCTCTCCTTATCTTGCGTCATATCTTGCCAAGCCTTGCAGGCCTGGATGACCCCACAAAAGCTATGTCTCTGGTCCAACGCCAGCTGGGTAAGCCCTGCGACTGTAAACAAGGGTATTTCTCCTCCAACCCCACTCATACTGCAGCCCAGGTCTCCTCTCCAGGGGGCACTATTGCCTACCTCATTACCCAGCCCTCTGGATACAAATGCATGCGTAAAAAGCTGCAGCTCCCCCCTGGATCAAACGGACCCAGCCCCTGCCCTTGTACGACTTTCGCCCAGTCCATCCATTCCACACGTTATACCTCTTACCAACCCTGCCTTCACGGCAATATAACTTATACTGCGGTACTGACCAGAACCGCTGCAGCTGTCGCTCATGAACACATGTCCGACATCTCCCGGGCCCCAGCGTCCTGCGGTTCGGGGGCAAAAACAGGCAGCTCTGTCTGCTGGTTATTGCACGCTCCCGTTCATATATCTGATGGCGGGGGACCACAAGACCAGCTTAGAGATCATCTTGTGCATAAAAATACTGAACACCTTAGTGCCTCCCTCTTCCCCAAAATTGCCTACCACCCACTGGCCCTCCCTGACACTCATGAACCTATGAATGTTGACCCCCAAACTTTTGCCGTCTTAACCATGGCCTTTGATCTACTCAATTCCACCAACGCTCCCTTGGCCCAGGATTGCTGGCTGTGCCTCTGCTTTGGAACCCCCATCCCCCTAGCCTTTCCTCTTCAAAATACCTCCGATTTTTCATCTTCCCCACATTATAACTGCTCTCTCTCTACACCCATTATGGTTCAGCCGGTTAACTTTACCACTTCAAGTTGCCTTGTCTCATTGGCCAACAGCTCTCTAGATCTGGGTTAGGCTACATTTACTAATTGCACACAATCCATTCATATTAATGTCACAACCCTGTCCTGCCCCCCACCGGGAACAGTGTTTATTTGTGGCAATAATCAGGCCTTTACAGCCCTCCCAGCCAACTGGACAGGTAGCTGTGTCCTGGGCAGCCTTCTTCCAGACTTGGACGTTGTCCCCGGGGACGAATCAGTCCCTGTCCCGTCTGTTGATCATTTGAGAACACGCCATAAACGAGCAGTCCAATTCATCCCCTTAATCGCAAGTTTAGGTATCCTTAGTGCCTCTGCCACCGGCGCCGCTGGTCTAGGCATCTCACTCTCTCGTTATACTAAGCTTTCAAATCAAATTATTTCCGATGTTAATGCTTTGTCCAGCACTATCAATGATTTACAGGACCAGTTGGATTCTCTCGCCGAGGTGACCCTTCAAAACCGCAGAGGCTTAGATCTATTAACTGCCAAAAAGGGAGGCATATGTTTGGTTTTACAGGAACCATGCTGTTTTTATGCCAACAAATCGGGTATTGTTCGCAACAAAATTAAACAGCTCCAGGACGACCTCGAACGCAGAAGAAAGGACCTGACGGACAACCCTCTTTGGACTGGTCTCAGAGGACTCCTGCCGTACCTCCTCCCCCTCCTTGGCCCTATCCTTTCTCTCTTACTGGCCGTCACTATCGGCCCATGCGTCCTCAACAGGCTTATAACCTTTGTGAGGCAACAAATCGAGGCCATTCAAGCCCGTCCCATTCAAATTCACTACCACCGCTTGGAGATGCAGGACAAGGGTGGCTCATACTCCTCACTTAACCAAATATGATAAGACCCCCTTCCTCCTCTTGCGCTGGGTTGGTTAGCCAATGACGGGTATGATAGGGAGCTGGGCCACAGTCAGTGGACTCACCTGACTCCTGACAACCTAAGACGGGCACAATCCCCGAGGATGGATACCTGCTATAAGTCCCGTTTCATTTGAAACAAAAAAGGGGGACTTGTCAGGAGCCATCGGACAAGATGGCCCCTAGCGGTGAGTTACAGCCCTAATTGCCTGAGTTGCCCATATAAGGTTAGGTTTCGATGAGGACTGCCTTAGATTTCTGTTTCCCCGTTCCATGTACATTTTTCCCAAACTGAGGTCAGCAGGACCATCCCATTGTTTCCCGTGCCGCGCTCTCATTGAATCCCTGACCTCGAACCACCCTGCGTCACCTAATGTAACCTCCCCGTGACTTTCATCCTATATATGCTCTTTCCCCGGAACAATAAACGAGACTTGATCAGACCTCCTGTCTTGTCTCCACTTTCTCGCGTACCCCTGTCCCTTGCTCCCTGCTTCCTCCTCAGGTGCAACGTTGATCTGGACTCGCGGGCCGAGTCAGTGTATATATGGGAATCACTATATTATCGGTAAGACTTCCAGTCAATAGCAGACTATTAGTAGTTAAGTTTTGGTGTTGTCCACAGTTAAACACACATTTATGACTGTGGGAGGGGTCCAGGCTCTGGGGTGTCCCTAACCCCCACACTTTCAAGGATCAGCTGTAATAATACTGTATTTCACCCCACACGCATTTTTACATCTTTCCTCTAGACTAAACATTTCTTTTTAAAGAATAAGTACTCATTTTATATACACTATTTAGAGAGTAATAATTGAGGGAGAGAGATTTTCAGGGGTTAGGCAATGAGAGGGTCATATGTGAGGACGTGATTTCCAAGAACAAAGAAACCAGGACCCCATGAGAAATAGGTCATTGCAACAGGAGCACATAAAACCCCCAGGAGAACCACTCGGGCTGCTCACAGTCTAAGTGAAGGCTCCCTCTGGGCTGGTGCACTACTTAGATCCTGTAACTTTCTGCTGCCTCCTAATTGGGCTCAGTGTAAAGTGGAATAAGTAACATACATCCCCATCCAGAGGTTAGGTGCCTGCATCTTGAAGAAAACCCTGTCAAGTCCCTGGCAACCCCCAAGGAAGTTAACGTAGTTGCATTTTATCCCCTTTTATTGTGCCATGGATTTCAGTACATAGTTTGTACTACTAATGCATGAAACTGTTTTGCAGCTCTATTATATAAATATTCAAACAATGAAAAACAACTTAAATACCAACCTTCTGATGGACTTGGCAACCTTGTAATTTAAATGGAAATGGTATTTAGCATTTTAGATTACTAGCATCTCTCTTTTTTTTCCCCATTATTGAGGTAACATTGGTTTACAATGCTTTGTCTGATTTAGGGGAGTAGGTTCTCCTCAGATGGATACTACCATCCACCCAACCATCCAAACACCCATAGTCCTTTCCCCTGGACTATTGTTGCCCCTCCCTTACCCTCTATCCCCTCCAGTAGCTTCAATTCTGCAGTCGTATTTCTAGGGTTTATTTTGTTATTTCCTTTGTTTCTTCTGTATTACACATGAGTGAAATCATTTGGTATTTATCTTTTTCCTTCTGACTTATTTCACGTAGCACCCAGTTCCATCATGTTGTCCCTGTGTATATAGTCCACATCTTCTTTAGTCCACTGTTGTCACTGGGTGTTTGCTAACTTGGATACTGTAATTAGTGCTATAATGAACAAAGAAGTGCATATCTCTCTTCAAGTTAGTAATTCTGTGTTTAATTTTGTGCTAAGAGTGGAATTACTGGAGCATACAGAAGATGTATTTGTAATAACTAGTGTCGCTTATTTTCAGTTAAATATAAGTTACACCATGGTTAAATTGCGTAATTGAAAAAGCAGAAAACTAATTAATACATTTACTTATTTAAAAAAGTCAAAATGTTGAGATACCTTCAGATTGCTCTCAATTGTGCTTTGAGAGGTCAAAAAATTGGGAGTATATGCTTTAAAAAGTGGGTGTTCTATGCCTCTCCTCTGTGTTCCTATAAGGTCCCTCACACAGTTCTTCCTAAACATTTTTTCATTGTGCTGCAATTTGGGCCTTTCCCAAGTCTGGATTCTATGGCTTTTTTTTTTTTTTTTCTGATTTCTCTGAACTTTTTGAGGGCAGGAGCCACGGCAGGTATCCCCAGGCCTGAATAAGCCAGAGCAAGAACCACATGAAGGAAGGAGAATCCAGGTTGATATCCAAACTTCAGTTACAGGGACAGAGTCAGGATTCCCCAATGTGAAGTTTTTAAAGTCTGAAGCAGAGCAAAGAGGGGTTGAAGGCAAGTTTGTCCTTGTGTGATCCAAAGTGATGTTGGAAAACATCAGCACTGCAGGGACCCGCCCTTCCCAACAAGGCTCTCATCTGGTCTGGTGCTAGGGCTTTGGCCAAGGCTTAACTAAGAGAGCGAGTAGCAACTCACACTTACAGAGTACATTGTATGCATTGATCCACTCAAGACTGCTTACTGGGATATGGTTTTGTTTTGAGTACAAGCAAATTTCCTCTGTTTCAATGAAAATCAACAGGAAAATAAACTTTTCAGAGATTCACTCTGGCTTAATGGATAGCTGCTTTTGAAGAAAGTTTTACTGAGGTATAATTGACAAAATTGTGAGATATTCAAATTGTATACTGCGATGATTTGAGATATGTACACAGCATGCAAGCATAATCCCTTCCAGATAATACACAGCCATGAATAGATGTTCATATATAAATTTAAAAGTGAATATTTATGTTCTACTCTCTTAGCAAATTTTAAGTATATCAGAGTGATATCAACTGTAGTCACTGTATTATAGTGTATCAACTGTATTTTATCTTAGATCCTCAGATCTTACTCATCTTATAACTGAAAATTTGTACTCTCTTACCAATCTCTGTTTCCCCTATCATCCAGACCTCTTGCACCTTTCTACTCTCTATTGAACTTGACTTTTCTTTAAGATTCCACATATAAGTGATACCACGCAGTATGAGTCCTACCCTGTTTGGACTTATTTCATTTAGCGTATTGCCCTTAAGGTCCACCCATGCTGTCAAACATAGCAGGATTTCCTTCTTTTTTGGGACTGAATAATATTCCTTTGTGGTACTGTGTGTGTGTGTGTGTGTGTGTGTGTGTGTGTGTGTGTGGTGTGTTTTCTTTAAGGAATGGATCATATTTAACAGCCAGGACAGTCAGCTGTTTGGCTGGCATACTGACAAAGGGAATCTTCAGTAGTGTGGGGTAAGGTTCTCTTGTCAAGTCTTACTAATTTGTGAGTCAATATTACTTATCAAAAGCAGAAAGCCTGTCTTCTAAAATGTTTTGACTTAAAGTATTTTTCTACACACAGCTAGAAAAAAATTTTAATTCAATGGTATTTTTACAATAAGATAGTTTATATCACAAATATATTTTCTATTATGGGATTAAAAAACATTATGTTAATGGTTTTTTAAAAAACAAACATTTCCCTAAAGAAAAAATTTTTTTTCCTTATTTTCTTCAAAGTTTTCCTAAATGTATTATCAAAACACAGATTCACCACTTGAATCTAAAAAAGAAGACTGTGCTTACTGCCTTGTGTGATAAGGAAGGTAAGAAGAATGAACAATTGTGTGAGATTGGCTATGGTTGTCTTTTTAAATTAGATCTTTAACTTTCACTAACACTTCTGAATCTAGTGGTGCCAAAACAGGCTCCACATAATAATCATTATTGATGATAATAGTTTAGATGTTTTAGAAGCACAAAATCAAAGAGTAAATAATAAACTAAACTTTAATTTTCCAGCACTGTGCATTTTTAAAATAATAGAATTTTAGGGCCTCCCTGGTGGTGCAGCAGTTGGCTGCGCTGTGGAGCTGTCGGCAGTGCGCGTTCGACGCCCAGCAGGGGAGAATCCCACATGGTGCGGCAGACCTCTCCTGCCTCGCCCGCTGCTCCCCTCAGCAGTGTATTTCTGATCTGCCTGTTCTGCTCCCCACTCTGTCTCTGGTGAACCCTCTCGCCGCCCCACGCCTCTGGCCTAGTGCCCCAGCTTGTATGTAAAAAAAAATAAAAAATAAAAAATAGAATTTTACTCCTCTTTATATAGGATAAACTTATTTTCAGGCTTTCTAAGAAGATGTAAGTTTGAAAATCCTTTTCCAAACCTCCCCTTTGTAAGTCTACCATTTGATGTGCGGTACAACTCAGGGGGCTTGATTAGTAGGGAGATTTCATGGGCTAACCAAGGCTGAACACTTATTAAATGAAGGATATCAATTTGAACAGAATTACTTAAGACATTAAATTTCTTCTCTAGTGTCTCCTACCTTTTTACCCAAAAGCTTCCCACTTTCCCCATGCCTGCTTGAAAACACATCAAGGCAGCAGATAACAAATTCTTTGAAATTAAAGCACATAAAATGCTAAGATAAACAATGGTAATAACAAACCCTGGACCTAAATGATCTCTTGACCTGCTACTACTATCTAGTTATCTTTCTATAAATCAGACAACTTTAGTCTGCTGTGCAATTATTCCTACTCATCCTGTCCTATTCCAATTTGAATCCTACCACAAACTATAATATGCCAACATCTTTCATTAACATACCATAGATTTCCTTTTCATTATAAATCAAACTAAATAGGTCATGATTGCTTAATCAGTATGCAAAGTATTGCCTCTGGGAATCACCTGCAATCAATTCTTTGACAGCTAAAATTCTTCTTAGTGCTTTGAAATCTAATTCTACCCAACCTAACCCTATCCAGTTCCCTCACATCAAAATGTTCAGCATAGAGGTGCAGAGCATATCCCGGGATGGTTATCATGAACATTAACAACAGGGACTGAATTAATCATTTCAGGGGAAAAATATATTCTGTTACTATCACCATCACCCCATTGTGTGAACTAGACTTTTTCCCTTTCCTCAGCAGCCAGGAAAAAAGGGTGGGAGGAGGATGCTCTCCAGAAATTACAAAGATAAGAGAGATATCCCTCCCTCTTAAGAAAGGGATTGATTCTTTCCCACAGAGGAAAATTCATATCTATCCTAAAGATTAGTGAGACCATCATTATCCATACTTACTATATAATCTCTGAGGAAATCTTTTCTAGTTCTATAGCTTTGAATGACATAAACATGAAAATGACTACCAAATAGCCACCCCTGTCCCTGATTTTTCCTCCGAGTTGTTCTCTCAGTATATAAACTTTTTTGTCTATTTAGCATTATTTCAGACTTTCCAGCGCTGGAACAGAATTCTCCAGTCTCCCTAACAAAGTTGTTTCCTGGAACAGCTAACATAATTACAAGTGTCAGACACTGATCTGCAAGTTTTACAAATACTAATTCATTGAAGTGTTACTACCTTACTACCTGTATGATCCCATTTCACAGGTGCAGAGGGGCCTCAAGTCCAACCCAAACAATCAGAGTCTATAATGCTATACCCCAATTGCCATAAATAATCCCAATACTCACCCAATAACCAAGTCAAAGACCTAAGGCACATTTGATCCCTCTGCTCTCCTCATCCTCCCTCCTCCATCCCATAAGGAAGTCCAATCACTACTGATAATAAGGATCTGGAAGTTTCAACAGCACAAAATCAAAAAGTAAATAAATCATAAACTGAACTTCAATTTTCAAGCTCTGTGCATGTTTAAAATATTGAATGTTAAGAGTTTTATTACTCTTTATACAGGATAAAATAAGTAGGCTTTCCAAAAAGATGTAATGGTTTAAAATCCTTTCCAAAAGCATCCCTTCCTGTCCTATCCCATCTCTGTCTGCCATCAACACCAACCTGAACTACTGCAATAGTTTCATTAAAAAAATATTCCAATTTCTACTACTGCTCCTCCACAATCTCTATTTCACAAAGGATCTTTTTAAAAGGTTAATTAGAACAGGTCCCTGCTGCACTAAACCCTCCAGTGGCATCCACGGCTCTTGGAATAAAATCCCCACACCCGCCCATGGCTTGGGGGTCCAAGAGGCTCTGACCTCATTGCTCACTCTGCTCCATGCACAAAGCTTTCTTTTGGCTCCAGAAACCTGCAAATTTAGTTCCTGCCTCAGAATCTTGGCAGCGACTTTTTCTGGGCCTGAAATCTGTCCCCTGGATCATCACATGTCTGAATCTTGTCATTTAGATCTCAGCTCAAAGCAACCTCTCAGGACAGGACAGGATTTCACTGAAGCAGCTTCTAACCTCTCCTCCAAGCCACTCTCCAGGATGTCACCCTCGGCTAGGCAGAGGCTTCCTGACAGTTTCTTTCTTTTTTTTTTTTTTTTTGGTTACTTGTTTCTAGTTCTTTTCCCTTTCAACACTGAGAGAGTAGGAATTTTGTTCATCTTGTGAAATCACATATCTTGAGGACTTAGGTCAGCTCCTGGGTAATACTTTGGAAAAGATACTCATCAGTACTTGTTAAATAAATGGACTGTCATGTCACTTTAATCACTTCCTATTGCCTTTGGATAAAGAATAATGTGACTGGGGCCTCTCTGATGGCGCAGCGGTTAAGCGCTGCGCTGTGGAGCTGTTGGCAGCGCGATACGAGTTCGACGCCCGGCCGGGGAGAATCCCACATGGCGCAGCAGACCTCTCCTGCCTCGCCCGCTGCTCCCCTCAGCAGTGTATTTCTGATCTGCCTGTTCTGCTCCCCACTCTGTCTCTGGTGAACCCTCTCGCCGCCCCACGCCTCTGGCCTGTACCCCAGCTTGTATGTATAAATAAAAAAAAATAAAATCTTAAAAAAAAATTAAAAAAAAAAAGAATAATGTGAGTGACAGATGCCATCAAGCCCTGGCAGTATTGCCCCACTCTGATTTGTCCCTATTATCTCAATGTTACCAATTAACTGACTGCTTTCTTTTTGGAGAAGCCTTTCATTTGGGCCTTCACCAGGCTGGGCCTCCTCCAGGAAGCTCACTCTGATGACATACCACCTCATCCTTCAGAGCTCTGCTTAAACCTCTCTTGCCTCTGGAACGCTTCCCTGAAACCCAAGTAAGCTTCACTCTCTTGCTTTATATTCTCACAACACCTTGTATTTTCCTTCACTTTCCACACTGATGGGTGTGAAGGTTATTTGTAACAACTTACAAAACAAAAACAAAATCCTGTTTTCCTGACCGGACTATAAACTCCAGACCCCCAGGGAACAAACCTGTTCTATTTATCCAACAACAGAAAAGCTTAATACTAAGTAGACCCCCTGACTATAAAACCAGTTTGTTTTCCAAATACAAGAAACACACAAACTACATGCTGTCAGGCAGCACGTCATGCTGCTTGGGTCAATGACAGGCTGCAGGTTCGATGTGACCCCAATAGTCTGCACCTGTGGCCTAGGTGTGCAGCAGGCTGTGTCATCCAGCTTTTTGTAATTGCACTCAGTGATGTTCACAGGAGGACCAAATTGCCTAAAGACATGTTCCTCACAATGTATCCTGTTGTTAAGCAAGGCATGACTATTCTCCAATGTGCCAGGAGGCTAAAAGCCTTCCTAGAGCATGTGAAGGGGGACTCTGAATCTCTCCCCCACCTGCCACGCGGCTGCCACGAGGCCTGCATCAGACACTGGGTGAACTTGATACACTCACTGCTCAGACAGTCCCTGCGCCTTTCTCCCTTCAACAGAATGAACAGCATTGCTGGCCTTCCTTTCGGCAGGCCCATCCTTGCAGGTCAGTATATATATAATAAATATAATATAATATAACATAATATAATACAATAGTATGCAATATAATTATATATTATATATCATAGATTATAATATATGAATATATTATGTATAATTTTATTTCTTCTATTATCTCACATAGCCTTAAACCATCTCTAAATGTTCCTCAGAATAGTGGGGATGGAAAACATATTCCCCAAATTTAGAGATACAAGCTTTTCCTTTTGAATTAATGGCCAACCAGTCTGAAATAAAACTGCCAACCGGTTTTGATAGAAACTCAAAATATGTAGTGAATGTAATATCCTCAGGAAAAAGCACCTACCCATTTAAAATTTTGTGAGAAAGTATAAAAGAAAAAATATATTTTATAAATGTTTAAAAATATGAGAGGAAACAAATTTAAACCACACAATCCCAAGAAAGTGTAACTAATCTGATCAAAAACAGTTATAAGATTTAATTTCATGATCTTCCTTATAAGATCTGCTCTATATACCACATATTTAATAATTACTCATTTTTTTAATTTTACATCTAGAGGAAATTTTTCTGAGCCACAAGTATCTAATTAGTTTTATAGGTAGAAAAAATAGAAGAGTGGCAGGATACCAAGCTAAGTGAATTTTTCAAAATTATATTACTGTACTTACGCAGTAGTAGTCTGCATGTCATGCCAGCTCTTGCTGAAGTTCTGTTTTAATTCATTCATCAGATTCATGCCGAGTTTTTGTTTTATCTCAACCAAATGCCTTTCTTTCGCTGATAAAACTTGTCTTAATGTTGTAATTTCTTCTTCAAGCTATAGGTAGGAAGATAAATGGTGGGGGGAAATGTTAGAGCAGATGACACACACATCCAAAAAATAATGGGTGCTCCACACAGCCTCTGTTCTCTTCCCCAGGACTGCTGCTGCAGCCAAGACTTGGGGATGACAATCTAATATTTAAAAATGGAAATAGATGTTTCAGTCTTAATGATTACAAAAGTTATCACTGGTCCTTATAAAAAATTCACATGTGTAGCAAAAGACAAACCAAAATAAAAATCAGATGTAATCTACTAGGAAACAGCCATTGCTTAATTTTTTGGTTTCTTATCTTCCAAATGTTTTTCTAGAATTGTACATAGATATGATTTTGAACTAAAAAATCATTTTGTACTATATATCTATTTTATAAACAACTTCTTTCCAAGCATTATTAGTCAGTGTTTACTTTTTCCCAACCACACAGCAGCACAGATGGAGTAGACATTGTAGTTTTTCCAACCTAGTACCTTCGGAAGGAAAGAACAGGGATTAGTAGATGTATGTGAGGGAGAGATTTGTGTTGCTTTTTCTTTTCAACAATTTTATTGATATGTAATTAGAATGCATAAATTGCACACATTTGAAGTGTTCACAATCAAGAGAGTACACGTATCTATCATCTCCAAGTTTCTAGTTCTAAGTTCTCCTCCTTCTTCACCCCCTCTCCTAGCCAGCCACTGACCTTCCTTTCACTAATTCAGTTCACATTTTCTATAATTTAATATAAACTGACTCACATGGTTTATACTTGTTGCTTGACTTTTTTCCCCTAACCTAATTTTTGAGATTACTGGAGATTCATCCATGTTGCTGCATTAGAGATGCTTCCCTTTTTGTTGTAGAGTAACACTCCATTATCCATAGATCACAATTTATCTGTTCATCTACTGAAGAACATTTGGGTTTGGCTGATGCAAATAAAGCTGCTATTAACATTCATGTACAAGGCTTTGTGTGATATACTTCCTCTTTCCCCCATGCTTCAGAGAAGCAAATCTCCTAGGCATTATACAGTTGCTCTTAGAAATACAATTTCTAATAAAGGAGTTACAGAGATTTCAGAGAGTATTACTATAGCCTGTGAAAGCAAATTCAGATCTCCACAAAATCTTCAGTTCTCACTGGTTGTCATATTTTATACTGAAGTGCTCTGATAATATTGCTAGACGCCCCTCCCCCCCTTAGTATCCCACATGCAGGGGTCTAATAAAAAGCCTGTAGTTTACTAGATTTTTTTTTAATGGAACAACTATGTCTCATTTGCATTCAATGTGTCACTCTACCTGACTACAAACTGCACCACTCATCCTGTCAATCATCTTGCAAATGTGTTCCTTGGGTCACCAGAGACAGAGCTGCTAGAAAAACACCTCAAGAAAGACATGTAACTTTATATAGATTTGTTTTTTAACTAGAGCAAGGAAGATTTTACCCCATTGGTGAACAGCAAGGAATAATATTGTTAGCCTTCAATAACACAAATAATGGCTTTTAAAAAGGCAGAAATACTAAATCAGATGCAACTGAATTACTACAGCAGAAAAGAATAAAACCTTGAGATTTTCAATATCAGCAAAATGTTCTAGTAATCTAACATTATCCAATTTTTACACTCATGGAACATTTTCTTAGACTCATGGAAATCTTTCTAAAATCTTTCTTAAATGGAAAAAAAAGACAAGGTTCTATTGATTATAACATGTTTGTGGAATGAACTGCACAACACTTTGAATGCACTTTCAGTTTATATTAAATCATTCCACAAACATGTTATAATCAATAGAACCTTGTCTTTTTTTTTTTTATGAACAAGAATCTTTAGTATGCAGACATTACTCATTACTGCAAAAGGCGTGTGCTCAGGGGCCACAAGGGGATAGTACGCTCAGTCTCTCCATTAAGAGCAGACTGGTATTAAAGCGTAAGCCCTTCTATCCTTTTGTTATCACGTCATATTCCACTTTTTTCACCTCCATCAGTGTGTACTTCTGCATTTAATCTGCTGCCTAATATTTCTCAAAGTTCTATCTCTGGCTCTCTTACCATAAAAAATGCTTGAGTTTCATGTCAGCCTTTATTTGCTATTGGAAAGAGCTTTTCTGCTTTCTTTTGGAAAAATAATATGTTTTGAGTGAAATACCTGAAATTACTAGGAGTCTAGTTTCCTGATATACCAGGTATTATTGTAGCTTTCACTGTGTAATAAAAATAATAGGAACATACTGAACTTGCAAGAAGAAATCACAAATGAAGAAAAGGAGAAAGAGGTTTCAACACCTTCATATTCTCAACCTCACATACCCCAGGAATTTATTCAAAGGGGTATAGGGCAGTAAGGTGTTCATTAATTATTTGGTGGAGGGGGGAGTTAGTAAAATATTCATAGCTTTCCCCCCAGAAAATGATAATGAGAAACCAAGCATCCTAAAGAAAGAATATTAAAGTTCCAAAGCTAACAATTTTAAAGTTGAAGTACAAGTTAAAATACATTTGTGGTAAAGGGATTTCTAATGACAGAGATATGAATTTGTCTACTTAGCTGGCTAGTCTCAGACTGTAACAAAATTCTTACCATGTCAACTAAAAACTTCAGAGCTTCTAGTATACTTCTAGGTGATATAAGTATGTGTCAAAAGAATATTAAGCAAATCTCAAAAGCTGGAAAAATATATAACTCTAAAGCATAAGTTGCAAGTTTGAAAATGGCCAGCCACGTCCTTCCGCAGAGCAGCGCCCAGCTGCAGCAGGAAGGTCTCAACCGCAAGCACTGTAGCCATTATGATGAGACTTAAGGTCTCCTTTGACTACAGAGGATTTTTTTGATCTAATTACACCAGTGGTTCTCAACTTTGGTTTACATAGAAGTGACTCAGAGGCATGTTAAAATACAGGTCCAGATGAATACCACTTTGAATGCACTGGCACTCCGATGTGTTAAATTTAGTAGGGTCAAACTACATACACTATGTAACAAATACCCTCAGGTACTCTGATGCAAGTAGTATAGAAACTGAAAGTCCCTCCATGAGCCACATCAAATTTCTGTTGAAATGAGGTGCAGTGCCGATATATTTATTAATCAATTAAAGAATTTAATATATCTTTTCCCTTCAACTTTAAATTAGTCATTTTATTGTCATTAGAAACTAATAATCTGGTTTTTTTGGTTTCTTAACTTGCTAGAAGATCTACTTGTAGGATATTTATATGCCCAGAACAGTAATATGTGTTGGCAAGGATGTGAAGAAATTGGATCCCTTGTGGGTGGGAATATAAAATGGCACAGTCACTGTGGAAAACAGTCTGCAGTTTCTCAAAAGGTTAAACACAGAATTATCATATAGCTATACCATGCGTAGGTATATTCCCCAAAGAATTGAGACTAGCTATTCAAACAAATCCACACATGCTCATGATTATAAAAGCAATGCTCACAATAGCTAAAAGGTAAAACAACCCAAATGTCCATCAAAGGATGAATGTATAAAATATCAGTGTATACACAAAATAAAATACAATTCAACCATCAAAAGGAATGTGATACTGAGACATGATACAAGAACGAACCTCAAAAACATTAAGCTAAGTGAAAAAAGCCAGCACAAAATCTCAAATATTATATGATAGCTAATGTAAAATAACCAAAATAGGCAAATTCATAAAAACAGAATGCAGATTGGTGGTTGCTGGTGAGAAGAAATGAGAGACAATTGCTTAATGGGTGTAGGGCTTCTTTTGGGGGTGATGATAATATTTTGGAGCTAGAGAGAGGTGGTGGTCATATAAAATTGCAAGAGTGCAAAATGCTACTGAATGACTCACTTTAAAAAATAGTTAAATTTGTGTTCTATCAATGTACCGCAATTAAAAACACAGAAAATATCTAAATCAATCTGAATTAGCTAATGAATTTGCTTCATATGAAATTTATGGTACAAGACTTGAAAATTTTTTACTTTTCCATGCTATTTGCTAATATTAAATGAAATATCTATGTTACACCCCCAAAATAAATACTTTCTTGGGCCATTAATCATCAGCCTGATGCTTAGAATGAGAGCATTCAGTCCCTTGCACACACAGATTCATGACCCTTCACTTAACTACTTTTATTTTGGGCTAGGAGTTCAGAAAAGCTAAGATTAAAATGCAGGTACAGTCCAGAAGGGTGCAAAGGTTAATTTTATGTGACAACTTGAGCGGGTCATGGGGTGCCTAGGTATTTGGTCAAATATTATCGTGTGTGTGTGTGTGTGTGTGTGTGTGTGTAAAGGTGTTTCTCATGAGATTGACATGGGAATTGGAAGAGTGAGAGTAGAGCATGTTGCCCTCACTACATGGGGCCTCTTCCAATCAGTTAAAGGACCAAATAGAATAAAAAGGCAAACTAAGGAGGAACTTTTCTTGTGTGACTGCATTTGAGGATTATTTTTCCTGCCTTTGGATTAAAAAAGTACTATCTGCTCTTCTAGGTCTCAGGACCACTAGTCTTCAGACTGGAGTTTTATTCTCAGTTCCCCTAGAGTCCCAGCTTCAGCTTGCTGACTGTAGGTCATGAGACTTGTCAGCCTCTATAATCACATTAGCCAACCCTTATAATAAATCTTTTTCTATGTACACTTTACTTTGCTCTATACACACACACACACACACACACACACACACACATATGCACACCCATACACACATCCTATTGGTTGTGTTTCCCTGGTCAACTGGACAACCCTAGCTAATACAGAGGACAATGAAATCAGACAGTAATGGCTATGAACACTTTAATTGTTCCCTACCGCAGTCCAGAAAGAATAAAGGGCCTGAAGGAAGGAACTGGGAGAGAAAGGTCAAGAGCCTAAGGCAATTCCTTGTAAGTCTTAAGATATGGGTAGTTTAAGGGCACTGTGTTTTCCTCTTGGGGAGTCACACCGCAAAGGAAGAGAGAAGAGACAAAAGAGGGTTGGAGGGGCCTGAAAATAGGCCTTGCATACTTAATAATGTCTAGTATTTTTCCTACTCTTATTAATGCCTATTTTTCTTAAGTCATTTTATCTGGAGGATATTGGCGGTATTAAATTATTATATAACCACATATTTATAGTACTAATGCCAACACTTCATCCTTTTCAAAAACCAAATCACAATATGGAATACTAAGCATAAAATGCAGCTCAGTGAAATGCTAAGCACAGAAATACTGAGGAAGGTTATTTAAAAAGAGAAAGAGAGGGGGAGAAAAACCTCACAGATAAATGTACGAAGACCTGAGAAAAGACGTCAGAAACAGCTGGTAATAAAACGAATGAAAACAAACACCTGAAACAAAATGATCTTTCTTTATATATCAATAAGGTTTGTAAAAACAAACAAACAAACATAAACTACTTCTGGTATCCATAAATATAAATATGTGTTGAAATTATAAAGCGATTCAAGTTAATTATAAATATTAATTATATACCTCCTATCCACAAACCAAGCCAACAGATCAAAGGTGACTCTGGCTTCTGTTCAAGGAGTTTTTAAGAACACACATATTACATGACCACAATAATACATGAAGGATAAACCAGGCTGGCAACAGATTCCTCTTTTAAAATGCAGACTTCATGCATGATGTCAGCCTTTTGGACAATACTGGATTATTTTATGTCTCTGACCCCAAGGACAGGTCTTCTCATTGCAGCACTTGGCAAGCACATAGCAATATGCAGGCTCTGTGGGGGAATGGAGTTGTGAGATTGCCCAAAGTCTAATGGGATTTCCACGGGAACTTTACAACCAAACAGGATAAGGCAGAGGAAATGGATGTGGCATAGGAGGGCCTGAGGAAACCAGGGAGTAGTGAATTGGAAAGGACCCCCATACACCCCAAGATCCTCGTTAAACAAAAATGGTCAGAGGTAAGTTCTCGTCCGCAAAGATCCTGCCCTAGATCATGTCCACAACTGTCTGACTCAAAAGCAGGTCTCTCCTAGACTACTCTGGGAGGTGTCCTGTTACCCAAGGGGCTGGCTACTAGGCCCAGTCAGATCTTCCCTCAGACACAGAGAGGGGTTCCTGACAACTAGCACCCAGGAAGAGTTGAGGCAGAGCAGCTGAGCTGTCTAAAAGATGTCTCAGTCCTCTGTGAGGACAGTGTGGGACTGCGGAGATGCCTCTCTGTGTCCTTGTGACTGTTAAACCCTAACATCTGCAGTAGTCTGAACGCATCTGTGATCTAAAAGAACCTGACTTGGTGGGAGGGGGGAATTTGGGTGTGCTCATGTACACACACAGGCACTTGTAGAAGAAAGGCAGGGGAAACAGATTTATGAAAAGAATAAGCACTAAAACAGAGGTGACCCCAGGTGGAGGGAGATGGTAAAAACAGTAAAGTCACTCCCTTTGCTTCTCACTGGGCCTGGCGCATACAGCTGCGTGCCCACACCTCTGGAAGGCACGATGTCACCTTTGCAAGAAGCACCGCTCTCTAATTCCAAAATATTTTCATCATCCCAAAAGGAAATCCCACACCCATAAAGCAGCTGCTTCCCGCCTTCCCTTCTCCCCAGCAGTCACCAACTTGCATCGTCCCAGTGAATTTGCCGATTCCGGAGATAAGAGGAGCAAGAGAGGCTACAGCATTCTGAAGGATGAAAGTATGAATCCTGGTCATTTGCACACTTACCAAGGAGTCTGGCATTATTTTCAGAAATGACACTTCAAGAGTATCAGGTGTGAGATGTGGAAGTTATTAATGTGACCAAATGAGATAGGAATTTCTGAAGACACTGCTAATTTTTTATATTCATGGGGCTATTTAAAAACCAGCGCCTATTTCTTTACTATAATTGGTACATGCGCACTGCTGAGCATTTAGAAAATACAAAAAACACAAGAACACAGAGAATACATTGCTATATGTACATACACATAGCTCAGTAATCCCAAAACGTAGAAAAATCAAAATATTTTATGAAAGTTGGTCTGCTTGTTTGTGTCTCAACTTAAACTGGGACTATAACAGTGAAGAGGTTAAATTTTAGCTTAAAATCTGTATGCACTAATCTGCAGAATTTAACTTTTCGATGCTACACGTGACACGAAAGGTCATGAACTAGAATTCCAGGCCTCAAGAAAATGTGCAGCTAGCACATTCTCTGTAAGGTTGATTCTGGCTACCAAGAGGACCAGACTATTTGATTTGAGGCATTATGCTTAATGAAATAATTTCTGCAATACTGGAGGTACAAGCTGTTCTTTCATTTTTAAAATGAAGTCATTTTAGGGTGTATCTTGTGAAATTGCCTGAAAAGTTTTCGTATTTTTACGTGCTGTCATAAACACACACTATCAGTATGTTAGCATGTGAAAACGGGAGTGAGGGTTAAGGTGGGGAGCCCAAAGCTTTGTCCCCTTCTTTGGAAGAGGCCAGAGCAGGAGGGCAAAGCCTGGCTTCCAGGTGGACCAGGAGCTTCCTGTCCTAGGAGCTAGGGATTCAGAATGGGGAGGAATGTGGGCCTCTTTCTTTGTTGCCCAACTGCTTATTCCACAAGAGGCTCCCTTTCTCCAGCTCTTTCCACCTACTGTGTAAACACTCCTCAGCAAAGTGTTTTTAAGTATAGTGGGTGTTGCAAACTAAAAGTTTGGACAAAGAGCTGTATTCATGATGAACCAGGCCTCTTCCTTGCCTGTAACTTTAGGTGCCCACAGCAACACACAAGATTTAATTCAGTCAAAGTCATCAAAGCTTTCCTCTCTACTCTTGGAGCTTTAATCTGCTGCAGAAGAGTACACAATTTAATACATCCAGGTGCTTCCATGATTGTCTTTTCATGACAAAAATAAGTCATTTCCAAGCATGTGTTAAGCTAAGTTGCTGAGGTAAAATAAGGACTGCTCTTAAAAAGCAGTTTGCACCTGTACCGAGGTCTTGAGGAAATTCCTTCATTTGTAAGTGACTTATCATTTTCATAGTACGGGGATGCTAAAAAGAATAAGAGGTACAAATTTATAACTAATTACCATTGTTGCATAATCATTTTGCCACTCAACAAGTTGGGCAATTAGCATTACAGAAACACCCCAACAAGTAAGTGTTTTTATTAAATGAATGACAGCATAATTGTAATATGGAGTACACAAACTAACAGTGTCTCTCAAGATCCAGAGGTAGAAATAGCAATAAAATGACTACTAAACATACCTGAACCAATTCTGCCCTTAGCTCTTCTTTTTCCTCCTCAGAGAGCATGCTAGAGAAGTCGGCATTGGCTACTGCATCTTCATCTCTTTCATGCAATGGTTCAGTTTCCAACAAGCCTTTAGCAAGGTGGAGAAAACATAATGCAATGCTTAAAAATGAATTGAACAATTTCTGCCCCCATAGTCAGGAGAAGTATTTATACTGACAGATCTTCCCACTGAAAAACAAGTAAAAAGTCCTGAGAGAGAAAAAAAAAAAAAAAAACCAAGCTAAATATATGAGAGTGGCTGACAAGAAAGTCAATAATACTAAAAGCCAAAAATTTAAGTGAAAGTGAGAAGCCAGACAGCTAAACACCAACAAGTCTTCACTAGTGCCATATTTCCCACCCGGATGAATCCCAGCTTCAGGCGTCACTGTCTCATAGGGAGCAGAGGAAGCCAAGGGCCACCCAAGGAGAGGAGTTAAAGTGTGAGACTCCCACATAAACCGGCATCCCCACAGGGCTACATCCTGAGAGTAAAGTCAACTGGAACCCCCACTCTCCACAGGGATCTGCCATACAGATTGCCCATCTCCATATCCAGCACTGAACACACAGACCAAAAGATCCTCCTCTGAGAATTATAAATCTGGGGGGACTGCCAGTGACCTTGCAACCTGAATGCCCACTACCTGGGTGGTCCAGAACAATCTTGAGATAAGAAGTTAGAGTTCTAAGACCTTTCTCCACTTTGGCTGTGGCTATAGAGCCAGCTGTGAGGAGACATCACTGACACACTAACTCCGGCGGAGCGACGGATAAAGCACCTGGGCTCTTGATGGCATCGTCATGGCACAGACACAGACACACACGTGGGAAAGTTCAACTTTTAATTTGCTATGTGAGAGAAATATCTTATTATTGAAACAATACATTTCCTAGTTGCTGTCTGGCCAATTTAAACGCATATGTTTTCTGGGTGACTCAGGAATCAGGCCCACACTTACATGAAACTCCATTAATGACATGAGTTATGAAAGAGATGGCATTTATATGTCTTTGGGCAAAGGAAGATCTTTTAATAAGTTGTCATGGAACAAAGAGTTACCCATGTAGAAAAAATGCATCTGGACATCATCACCAGCCACAGAGATAAAACTATAAACATTTTAGCAATTTATATTAATGAACCTCTGGACAAGAAGGGATTTCCTAAAAAAGACATTAAAAAGGACAAACTAAGAAAGAAAACATGGATACCTCCCACGTATATAAATAACAAAAGATTAGTTCTAAGAATATAAAAAATTCCTATAAAACAATTTTAAAAATGGAAATGACCCAATCAACATGGGCCAAAAGACACAAACAGCTTTTTTATAGAGACATTAAAATTGGTTAAATCTGAGAAATCATGCTCAATCTCATTGAGGCTCAGAGAAAAACAAATTAAATCATTTCACATCTACTAGATTAACAAAAAGTTATGTTAAACATCATGAATGTTGGTGACTTATTTGGAAGATGGAAACTCTAACACACTACTGTGAAGAACATAAATAGATACAAATAACCTAGAGTTATCTGGTAAAGTTGAACACACACCCTACATGCCAGCAATTCCACAACTATACAAACCCGACACACTCATACATGAGCACCAGAGGTCATTAATAAAAATGTGCATGGTAGTAAGAAACTGTATGTTATATATTAAAAAAAAAAAGCCTGAGTAGGAAAAGACATAAGTATACAGCAGTGTATTTACACAAGAAAGACTTGACGATAAAATCACATGCACTTAGATGAGACTCAGAAAGAAGACACTAAGTGAAAAACACAAGTTGCTGCACAATAAAGTATAATCCCATATATACAAAGTCCAAGCACATGCAAAATTAAATGAAATAGTGTTTAGGAATAAAATTACATAGAAAGGCAAGGCAAAGAAAGAATTCAGGACCATGAGTTTCTCTAAGTAGGGAGGGAACGATAGAACCCAACAGGGGATCTCTCACATTAGCAGTATTGCTCCATGTCTAGAACACGGAATTTCTGTGCACCAGTGTTTTCTGTACTTTAATCTTATTTGTAAATATTTTTTGACATTTATTATCTGATAAAGCAATTAAAATAGATTTTGTCTAAAGTCAAAAGAGAAAAGTTAACAATTATGCTATAAAATTAAGACACTCTAGGTGAAGAGTGAAACTATGGCACAATTTGCAAAGTTCTCCTCCACCTGGCTCCACTCCAGTCCCTGGTACCCACATCCTTTTGTTTGAGTCAAGTGTTCCCCTAATGAGGAGTCAGACCTTGAGGGACTGGGGTCCTGGGAGACATGGCACCCCTGGGAGACATAACAAGAGAGAAAAGTCAATAACGAGAAAAAAGCCGATGACGCTATCACAAGTTAATATATGTTAGGACACTGGCCAAGGTTGACCAATCAAGAAACTGCACGAGGGACTCCCTAGTGGCCCAGGGGTTAAAGTCTCAGCGCTATCAAGCTATGGAGTTTGACTCCCAGCCAGGGAGCTAACCCACATGGCACAGCAGACCTCTCCTGTCTTGCTCACTGACCCCCTTCAGCAGTGTATTTCAGCAGATCTGCCTGTTCTGCTCCCTACTCTGTCTCTGGTGAATCCTTTCACCACCCCACCATACCCCGCAACTCTGGCCTCCACCCCAATTCTTGCATGAATAAATAAATAAAAATAAATCTCAAAAAAACAAAACAAAACCCTACATGATCACCACAGCTCATCCCCTAGACACAAAACATGACCATAACTATAAAACCCTGAGGTTGACCCTCAGGGTCATTGGGTGCATTGGAGGAGGGACCTTATTTTGGCTTCTTATTGGTCCTTGTATAAATCTTCTCAGGCCTGCTTGCTGTTGCTGGCAGGAGTTAGCCTGTTTCTTTAACCCTTGTGGCTTTGCTCCCAGGAGCTGGCCTGTGTTTTAAAATAAAGTTCCTTGGGCTTGCTTGCTTACTGCTCCTGCATGTGGTGTTTCAATTCTTTGCTGTACCGGCCCTGTTCCCGCTTCAGCATATTCTGTCACGTCCCTCATCTGTGACACTGCTAATACACTAACACACATCAGTGAAAATGGCATCTTGAGGACCCAAGTTCATCAGATTCTCATCTCCTCTACCTACTCTGGAGGCCAGTTTCAATCCTAAAAAATATTATTTTTTAGAGTAATACTGCTCATTGTAGAAGTTCATTAAATAAAATGATATATTATTTTCATTATTAATTAAAGTCACTACTAATCATCATACCCAGAAATAATTACATATTGGCCCATTCTGACCATTAATTTTTCTATACCTTTGGATAGTACACATATTTTAAAAAATATTTATACATATTTATGCATATATTTTTATATGCACTTATTGTTGTGAACTAGATTTATTATTCAATAGGATATCATGAATATCCTTTATATCTAAATCCACATATCTACAAGTATATATTTTTGGTGGATATGCAGTTCTTTGTCTCCTGTGTGATCAATAATTTTATCCTATTGGGGAACTGTAGTAAACATTTCCTAGCCAAGCCAATGGGCAAAATCTTGATAATTTTCTATATGTTGGATTACTGATTTGAAGGGCATGGACATTTTGAAAACCATGCTAAATCACCCCCTGGAAAAACTGTGCCAATATCATGCAAATATCAGCAACCGATGAGGATATCTGTAGAGTCTCTACATTTCTCATGTGTATTGGAAATGTAGGTGGAAACATACTCATTTATTTCTGCTAGTAAATATTTATGTTTACATGTGGTCAATTTATTTTTTAGTCAATGTTCTAGAATAACTGTCTAAATAAGAAATCAGCAGTGACTTTAAGCACAGACTTAAGAACTAGGTCCAGAGATGTCCCTGCAATGGAGGCAGGAAGAGCATGACAGGACACTCCAATCTACTCCCCAACTCAACCTGGCCTTCACCTCTGATCTGCCACGTATCCTGCTACTCAGTGGCATAGTGAATCTTTCCAAGTCTCACTCCTAGAAACCATATATTCAGGAAATATGTTGGAAGGCTGGGCTGTGAGTTAGTTCAGGTCTATAGATCTTCCTTGACTTATGACGGGGTTATATCTCAATAAACACATCGTAAGTTTAAAATGTGTCAATCCATCATAAATCAGGGACCAAGGGTATAAAAACAATTACTAGCAACACAAAACACTAGAATATCATTTACCCTCTTGATTGTGTAGATGATGGGAAGCTATGACTCCTTGCCACTGCCCAGCATAGTGAGAGTGAGTATCCTACCACATGTCACCAGGCTGGGATAAGATCAAAACTCAAAGTGCATGGTTTCTACTAAGCCCACCACTTCTACACCACCCTAAGTTGAATCATTCTCACTGGAGGCCATCTGTACCTACAGTTGCCAGTAATGACTGATTTAAGTTCCAGATGTGGGACTAAATGGCACAATAAATTCAACCAGCTTCACCTGAGAGGTTATTGTGGACCAGTCCCAGCTGATGGGGAACCTCTCTCACGTGACCTAAGTTCAAGGTCTCAATCACAAGTTGTCGGGCTCTCACGTAGGCTAGTCTAATTGCAAAGTCTATGCCCTTCCTGCTTTATAATCATTCGAATTGTAATAAACAAAATGTTGACGATCAAGAGATGAGCTTTGGACTCAAGTGCCTCTTCCAGCCTTGAAGCAAAATCTGTCATCAGTATAAACACAGATGTCTAATGCATGTATTCAGTCACACCGATGGTCATAGCTTCATGCATAGGACTGCAACAGGACAGACAGCTATGAGCTAAAATGATTATGACCTATGATTTCAGATATTCTGCATAGTTGGCAAATAATAAAATAATCTTGTATTCATGTGTATATGTGCCCCATTAAATTACTAATAAATCTCTCTGTGTAACAAAGCAAAGGAAAATAAGTGCATATTTTCTAAAAGAATACAAAATTATCCCCAAGACTTAGTAGAAGAAAGAATACAATAAAATAGCTTAAATGAAAATTTACTATGTTTAAAATAATAAATTTAAGACTGTAGTATTTATTACTTAATTATATTTTCTTCATGATGTTTGGTAAAAACAATAATTTGGTAAAATAACCTCAGGTATTCTTTTAACATAAAATTTCAAAATAGCTACATTTATTTCTCAAGGGAAAAACTATTGAACTAATCTCATTACTGTTGGATTTATGATCTTTAGTGAAAAAAAATAATGCTTATTACTTCTAGAAGGGTGGAAATTAAAGATATAAAACAGGTTTGTTTATTTATTAGAATTCTGTCTATACATTTACTAAACCTACTGCAAAAGCCTAGATATTATTTCTTATGCACTTCTATTATTAAATTGCTTTTCATTTCTTTACCAATAACTTGTATCTAGCCTATTATTGAATCACATGTATAACATATAGGGCATTGAATGTGTTTTGGCAGAGACCTCAAATACTAAGAACAAACAATGAAAGCTTTATAACCCTTAGGCCAATTTTTAAGTCCTAATGCATGATGTGCCAATAGATTTATAACTGGTTCTGCTGGTTCTGGGGATTACCTGTCTCAGGCGTTTGAGAATGGTGCTAAAAATTCAGTCAAGCAGGATAAGAAGTAGCATTGCAGGAAATCTGCATACACAGACAAGCAATAATTAAAGATAAATCATAATCCTAGCTTCCAGAACTCACCATTGTAACACCTTCATGTGCGTCTTTCCAGCTCTTTCCTACATATTGCAACATACATTCTCCTCGCCCCTCAACCTCCACATCTTAAAACACATTGTATGCGGGGAAACGTATTTATAGTTTTACTTTGACTGGTAGTAGCAAACTACCTGCAAACAATGTGTTAACATTTCTGAAACCAGGAAACCTTTTACAATCAGTAGCTTCCTACAATTAATTAGCATGTTTGTATTTCTTAGTGGTATATAAAACAATGCTTATCTTAAAATCTTCAGCATCTTAGATTTGAAAAATACATAGATATAAAATATAATATAAAAATATATTGACTTTAAATATGTATCCAACAAATACATGCATATGTTATATATCCACATATCTAAAAATGATCACAGTTTTATAACTTGATTTTTTTTATACAATTTTTCCCTCTCATCTTTTTTCATCTCATCTGAAACAGACCTGTCTGTCAAAGGTCTCCAATTAACCCCTGAAGTATCTATAGCTGATATGCCCAAACCGAAGATTTCAATCTGACCTAAGTGAAGTCCAACAACTTGCTTGGTTGTTGTATCCCTTAAAACTTTTTCCCTTTGACTAATGATTCATGGCAGAGACTGGGCTGTCTAGCAGAATTCATCCCAATATTTTGATTCATCAGGGGATTGCAATACAGCGCAGTACTAAAGAGGATAGCTTTTGGGACAAACAAATCTTAGGAAGAATTCTAGTTTCGTCTCTTTCCAGTTTTTAACTGTGATAGGTTGAAACAGTCTTTTTATCTGTAAAATGGAATTAATAATGACCCTCAAAAATAGATTGTCCTAAGTTACAGTTTTGCAAAATGCCTGGCACAATGTCTGGCATAATCCCCAGTCTGGTCATGCTTGGGTGACATTTCTCCTTGACTAGAATTACTCACGAAAGTATGAGAATAAAAGAAATTGAAGGTATTATTCTGTCCTTAAGGAGCTAAAAAAATTCCACTGTAGAGACAAGCCACTCACACATAGAGTTTAAGTAACTGCTAAAATATGGTAGTATATAAATACCACAAAATGAATGCCCTAAAGAAATATAAGCCCACATGCCACGCTCTGCTTATCCTGTTAGGTTAAACTGCCTGGCTTCTAGAAGGGAACCCCACATTGAACCCTATGGACTAGTAGCACAGCCCATTCTTTCTTGCTATTACTTAGTGGACTAGGAAGGACACCTGATCCATGGGCAGCCTCTGGACTGGTGAGATTATAAACTAAGAGATAAACAGATAAGTCAAATCAAGTTAATTAGCTACTAGCAGAAGAATAGGGTGTAGAACTAAATCTCCTTCAGAACTGCCTTAGGCCATGGGTTTGTTCATCTGTTCAACAAACATTTATTAAATATCTACGTAGTGCTATGTAGGTCTCTGCTTTCATGGAATTCATAATCCTTCTGAGGCAAGATTGTGTGACTTCTCTTAATTTCCATGATTTTTTCTTTATCCTTAAAATAAACCTCATTTTTCATTTGAGCAAATAGAAATGTCTTCTTTTTTTTTCCTTTTTCCAAACAAATGAACTCTGCATTAAACAGTGACAATAATATTCTAGAATTCAGGTAAAAGAGAGATCATTGTGAACTCTGCCAAGCTTTAGTTTCATGATTTCGATGACTTGCCGTGACCTAAAAATTCAATAAATCATGTTTGCTCCAAACTGGCTCTCTCAAAACCTGTAGAAGACACTTTGTCACGTGCAGTCTTAAAGATCTTCTCTAAGCAGTCTAGGGGGCTAAGCCAAACCTAAACCATAAATAGTGATGTCCTTTGCCTTCCAGAGTCCATTCCCTTCACTCTTAGAGAAGGAGTGAGGCAATATCCACCTGTCACACCATCCTCCAGCGCTCATGGAAACAGCAACACTATTCAAGCTGCTGATGTGACTACAGCCACCAGCTGTTGATCTGGCTGGATCCTTAAGGCAGATATGGTCATTAAGGCTCGAGCTGTTCATAGTTGAACTAGAAACATCCTTGTACATGCAAAGTGCAGAGCCCAGAAATCTTGGCTAACCCAGAAGAGCAGGAGACACTTGTGAAACTATGATGAGTGTCTGTGAAAAAGCCAACTGGGAATTTTCTGGAGATGAGGATATAATACTGGGTCCTGGAGTTCACTGCAAACTCTAGGAAGATTCATGTTCTATATTTGCAAAGTCTATGTTTGGTGAGATAGGTACTGTTTCTTCTTTACCTGTCTTGAGAAAGGACAGATGAGGATTCTCTACACCAATGTTTAGGGGAAGGCTCAACATGCCTTGTCATTGTGCAGCCCAGACTAAACCAGAACCCATGGTTCCATTTGGATCATATGGCCATATGTGGCAGCTGAGGGGTATCTTCTTCAAGATGATGATTGGGGTCACTGGGGGGTAAAGCCAAGGATGTAAAACAGATTGGTCTATTTTCCAAGAAATCTGACCTAAGTGAAGTCCAGCCTCAATGGCCAAGGTTGTAGCTTGGAAATAAGTGATAAACAGAGACTAGATTCTGAGACTACGGAGGAAGAGCATAGTAATGTTTGCCTCAACAGTTCTGGGCAAACACTGCTAGCTTAGAGCTACCATCTAGGAGCTACCATCTGTTCATTTATCCCCCCTGGATTTAAAAGTTCTCTTCACTAGCATAGTAAGAGGGAAGAGCCTACAATGTGGGAGGGGATCTGAAAACTAGGGGTGCTCTGGGTCAGGCCTCTTCTTCAGCAATTCTGTCGGCACCTCATCAGTGCCTACCACTCTCAGTCACTTCTTTTCCCCATGTTTCGTCTCTTTGCCTACAAGTCTTATCTCCTGTACTAGAATGTAAGCAACTGAATGACAGAAAGTCAGTTTAGTTTCCCTTGAAATTTCCCAGCATGATTTTTTCTAGCATAGTGATAAGAGGCTGATCACAGCTAAGAGCAAAATGTGACAGCTGTACATAGAGCCACTGACCCGAAAATGTCTCACAAAACAGTAGCTCAGGATCAGACACCTGAACGTCACATGCAGAAAGTTAGACATCTTGTCCAACCTCACAGGGTTAATCAGTTGAACTTGAGATGCAAATGCAAATCTATCAGGTTACAGAGTTCATCCTCCCTCATGCAGATGTCTGCTAGGAACAAAATATCTCCCTACCCCTCTGAGAACCACATAAATTTGCTCAAAAAGCAGGTTTACTGAAGTCTGAATGAAGGCCAAGGTCTGTTCTGTAGCTTTACTATCAGCAGCTTCCCCACCACTGAGCACTGACAAGAGTCCAGTGGGAGCTTTCATTCCCCAAACCTTCATGCATAGGAGTTGCTCACCCAATATGTGAGTTGCTCAACCAATTCATCCCCGAAGACAGAAAGCCTAACTATCAAGTCTTCTTGATGCCCTTGGCATATCTGTCATTTATGCCTCTCCCTTTTCATGTCCATTGCTGTGACAGTGATTTTGACTTTTATCACAACATTCTCAAACTACTTGAATCTTAAATAAATTTTATTTCCTTGTTTGCACTCTTTCTTCACCACCTAATTTACACACACTCAACTTAATATTTTTAACACATTACTTTTATCATATCAAAACCCAATTCATGAACCATTCAATGGGTAGGACTAAATTTGAAAATTCTCATAGTAGCATTCAAAATCTTTCATGGCTAGCTGCAAATGATGATTACAAGTAGCCTGCCTGTGATTTTCCCACTAATGTCTTAAAAACAGTCTGGCTGTCTTATGCTGGGTCTCGCAGTCATGTTCTAATCAATCCTGTGCTTTTGTGCTGTTCCATCACTCGCAAAAGCCTCTCCTCCTCTTTAGCTTTTCTCCTACCAAGAAGCCAGCAATATGATAATAAGTAACATTTTGTTGGGTGCTTTAATTTGATCTAAAATGTTTTTTGCTTCATTTACTTATGTAATTATTTATTACTATATATAACTACTAAATATTATTTACAGCAAAAGTTACATTACAACTTGCATTATAAATTGCATTAAAACACATATACTACATATGACTATAATTATAGTTAGAGGTTATGAAGAAAATATTTCAAACACTTCCCTATAAATGTTTATCGACCTTCTTAAAATATGAAGAACACATGAGTCACCACTATTAATAGTATTGTTTTTGAAAGCTTTGGTTTCATTTAACTAATGTAGCTTTAAAAAATGTCATATTTGTAATGCTCAGTCTAAAACTACATTAATTAGTTGAATAAAGAAAGATATTATATTTTTTTACCAAGTATTTTATCTGGAGTTATTTCTGAAGTTATCACAGATTAAACTAAAAGAACTTTTATATACCATCTTTTCATTTTTGGGCTAATATAAAGTTTCTATAACCCTAACAGTTAGTTGCTGAATAAAACTGACTCTAGTCTCTAGTGAAAAATTTGTGATTGACCAAAAGTTAACTGACCAAAGTTAGAAGTGACATGTTATTCCAGATAGAGCTCAACAAATACATGGGATTATTTCCTGCCATTTCTTATTCATGCATTCGTTGACTATCTTCTAATTGCAAGAGGAAACACACCTTTAATATGAAATTTTATAGGACTCACCAAATTTCAATAAAATATTAAAGATAGCAAAAAAAGATAAGGCACCCAACAGTTAAACATATACTGTGTGATCATAAAGGGTGGGCACCCTTCAAGGAACTAAGCAATTAGGGATATTCATAAACCAAAATGATTTCTTCATTCCTGCTCCTCTCTAGGGATGAATCGCAGCGTCTCAATCTCAGAGAGAGTTGGTTCCATTTACACCAGACTTCCCTGCTCCTTGTCCAACACATGCCTTAGGGTGCTCCTGAAGGCATTAAGAACTATGGGAATTTGGGGTAATGGATTAAACCTCCTTACCCTTTGGCTATAGTGACACTGCCTAAGGTCATGGAAGTAGCTTTCTATATGACATTATTCACTGACTGTACAGAAAATGCATTAAGACACAGGTCACACAATTTCTGTTAAAACCAGCTTGCCATTCAAGCTGGGATGCCCAAGATGGCTGCATATTCCTAACCATTATCTGTAGTTAGGTCCAGAAATTTTATTTCACCAGTTCACACTGTGGTGGTCAACTCCTTAAATGATAGTTTCTACAAAGAGATCTTCTGACAGACTGATTTGACTTGTAGACCAAATATCTTATGGCAAGCTCTTTACTTCTTCAGATCAAAATCAACTGGAGAAGCCAAATGAAAAACAAAAGATTTGGCAAGCAGTGGGAAGAATAGAGAGTTAGCCGACTTCAAGATAGTGCAGCTGTATTTGAACTCTGTGATGCATTGTCTTTCTCCTCCTTTAGGTTACAAGGAACAGTAATCTCTGTTAATACTAGGTACACAATAAATGTATGTGGGGTACATACATTTAATTGACTACCATGAACTTATATAATTGTCCATACAGTAAATCTAATACTCAGCCAACAAGGCATTTCTCCTCTTGTGGTCCTGAAGCTAACGTGACGAAGACTTACAACCACTGACACTGGCGACTGACAGAGGAGCAAATAACATGTAAGAGAAGCAACAACCAGCACACATCAGCGGATCAGCTGTCCCCAAACCACTATTTCATTTTTGTTATGCATCTACTCTCTTGAAGGAGTGTACTAAGTCAGCTGCTAACTTTCATTCTATCATTGTTCTGCCAGAGTTTATATCTTTATATTCCCAGATAAAACAAATTCTAAATTTCTACTGCCTTGGACAAGTTACAAATAAGTAAAATGAGAAAGATTTAAGATAAAGGAGGATCTTTAGGACATGACGGGGAGCCTAGAATACTAATTCCATTTGGTAACAGAAGGTAGCGACTTACTGCAAGATCTATGTGACACCCTGACAAGATAAAAATTGATATATCCTGGGACTAATTGTGATAGAAAAGTGTCCCTTTGGGTCACCAGGACATAGCTGTGTCACATTTCCAATCTCCATATTATTATAATTTATGTTGTTTAGAATATATCAATAAAAGAATCTTTAGTTGACTTTGAATGCCAATTAAATGGCTTACAAGTACGTCAAAGCAACAATCACAGAAAACATCAGGTTTTCTAAAATGAAAGCCCAGAAACAGAGAAGCTTAAGTTCCTTACAGATGATGTGGTAGATTCCTCAGGGGCAGCTTCTGAGTGTCACTCCAGGGACCGACAGTCACACCACACTGAGCCACTCAGACTTGAGTTTTTATTCCTGAGATGAGGTCACATGGCCTGATTCACACCAATGGCTTCTGTTGCTTATGGGCATTTCAGTGAGCACACTCCAAACCACAGACAAAAACATCAAGTCAAGTTTCAATTAAACATGTAAAATATGTATTACAAGCCTCTTCAGCTGCTTCAATCACCTCCACTGCAAAATTACAAGGTTAAGGCAAATGGAATAGTCTTCTCACTTCAAGCCAGTATTTACTTGCTACTCTTGGAAGATATTATGTGGCCTATATACAAAAGAGATAAAACAACAACAACAACAATAACAACAACTGCAGCTCAGACCAAAACAACCCCCAGAAAAGTCAGCAGGGCAGTACCCACAAATTTGTGCATCATAAACAAATAGTGATGGAATAACAGAAAATAGCTAATGTTCCTGATGGACAGACTCTAGGAACTTCCTTCCCTGAATAAACTCCTATGTAGAATGAGGAAAGATGAAACTATTGCAGGAATGTATAATAGACAACCAAAATAGGCAGATGCTCTGAACTTTTAAATCATCTTTTTCTCTGTATACCCACCTCATTTCACACCCTCTCAGTGCCCACCCCCTGCATGTACATATATTAAAAATGATCTCTCAAGGCACTCATAAATGGAAGCCAATCCCGACAAAAGATAAACCTGCACATTTAACAACCTCTCAGATTCCTGCCTTGATCAAGAGGGGAGACAGTCTTATTTAGTAAACAGAGCAATAAATTATTCTGAATTCACACTCATTTGTTAAAAGTAACACTCATTTAAAAGCAAAAGAAACTCCTTGTGCTTCTCCCTCCAGTTTCCCTTTTTCCTTCTTACAACATTAGAAATAAACTTGAAACTGGATTTTCCATTCATTTATTTGGTGAGTTGTGATCCTGAGTCTTACAGTTTCTCTTGCATCCCCGAAGGAGTGAGAAAGACACAGCTGTGCTTCACAGGGCACAGTACCCTTCCAGCCTTGGACCTGTCTTAAATGCTCACCTGTCTTTGTAGCATGCTGGTCCATCCATTAAGGTGAATTCAGACTAAAAAGTAAAACCATGTCCTTTGCAATGGAAGAACCCTCCAGTGCACTCTAAGCAGTGGAGATAAAACCTTCCCCCCAAGACACATTTAAAGAAACGTGTAGGGGTTAGTGGGCAGAATGAAGAGCACCCCAGGACCCCCCAAACCTCCGTGCTCTAAATGTGTTCTGCCATTTACCTCATAAAAACAAGCATATGCTTAGTACATAAGATCTTCATTAGAAAAGAACTTTAATAGAATTAGTGTGCAATAAAGAGAAGAGAAAGAATAAAAGAAGCACCCTAAGTTGCCCATCCCCACACGGATGAATGCCCAACCAAATAGGGTTGGCCCAAAGCAGGGCCACGGAGGTCCAAAAACTTGGCACAAGTCTAAGGCACCTCCTGGTGGGAGCTCATAGGAAAGGGGCAGAAAGGGCCAGGGAAGTCTGAAGGAAAAGAGCAAAATCAAAATACAAGTCAAAGTAAAGGCTGCCGTTGTCAGCTGCCCACAGGTCGCTCACCTACATCTCTTTCGTTTCTTTCATGTGGCCCAAGTTCCTGGTACAAGTCTAAGGCCGAGAAGCAAGTGCAGCTTCTTCCTATGTCTCTGCTCTGTGTGCCTAGGTCTCCTCCTAGTCTTCTTCCCCTACTCTTCCTTTTATCCGGTCCTTTCTAGCTTCTCCTTAAAGCTCAGCTCCACCCTTCAAGAGGTGGGGCAAGGAACAGGGAACCTCCCCTTTCTATGGGGATTACTAGGTTGTAGGAAAGACCTACTCAGATTTGAGAGTTGTAAATTCTCTAGTCCTTCTGATGCCGTTTTGAAGAGGTGTGGGGTTTGGTAAGTGGGATCCTTGAGTTTCCTCTGAGAAAAGTTTACCAGAGTTCCCCTTTCAGTGGCACAAGGTGAGTTTCCCTGTTAAAACTTTTGGTTATATCCAAAAGGACAGACTTATTAGGAAAAGGAGAAAGAAAAAAGGTACCTGCATAGTCACAGGCAGGCAGAAGAGTTGCCTCTTGCCAGTGCAGAAATTGCACTGATGAAAGTGTTCTTCTCTTTGGGAGGGTCTCATTCCTTTGTGGAATCCCTACCTGTTGTTAAGTTAATTACTTCTAGGGTGTGACTAGGTTCATTCGTAAGGACTGGAGATTCTCTAAAATGGGCCTAAATCTTTGTATCAGGCTGCACTTCTGGTCTGCGCCTCTGGACTCTTCCTACAGCAGTCTGCTACTGGCTACTGCAGTTGGTGCTTAAGGGTTTGCAACTGGTTTAACAAGTATGTTTATCATTTCTATCCCAGAGCCAGTTTCTTTCTTTCTTCTTCTTTTTTTTTTTAAGATTCATTTATTTGTGCCTAAAAGAACTGGGGTGCAGGCCAGAGATGTGGGGGATGAGAGTGTTATACATAACAAAAGAAACTTAAGACACCAGAGCTAACAAACAGGTTTAATTGCACCGGTGCTGACTCAGCAGATTCACAACCAAAGGCTGTAGGTAGTCAGGGCTTATACACTTTCAGTTTTTACAAGTTTCCGGGTGGGTTTGCATTGGCTGCTATATACGGTCAGATATGACGTGGCTACAAAGCAAGAGGTGAGTTGTATAGCTGCATACCAGGAGTGAGTAAAGGGTCAGGAGTCACGGGACACCCCCCGCCCCGCCCCAAGTCCATCCTGCCTCATTGCAGTGCATGGTCTAACATGAAGCAATATTCATACCAGAAACTGTTACAGGATAGCCCCGATATAAATGGGTGCCTGTCTGTGGGTTCTCACCCATGCGCTTAAAAGGGACTTACAAAACTCAATTGCAGACACACACAATAAAATTAATAAAAGGGTTTATTTACAAAAGGGAAGGGAAAAAAGATAAAGAATAAGTTGATGAATGCGTCCTATGAGTTCCGCTGAGCTGAAATCTTAATGGCACACTTGAAAACCTGGCAATCCACAACCATGAGCAATCGCCCCCCCTCCAAGCTCACAGGTCTGGTTTTTAAATCCTAAAACCATTGCTTAACTCCAGCCTCAGTCCTCAGCATCCTTCCTTCAGTGATGCTGGCATTCTGGGATTCATAGTCCTAGGTGTCTTGGATCTCTCTGGCTTGAGGTGGGGGTGGGGTCCTGGGACACTCCCCTTTCCTGAGGACCACCCTCTTACAGAACTAAGTTGCATATCAGGAACTGAGCAAGAGGTTATTATTAAGACCTCCCCTCCCCCCAGGCTGCTTATCTCACCTCACCATGCTTCAAGTAGATTCACCAGAGACAGAGTGGGGAGCAGAACAGGTAGATTTATTGAAATACACTGCGGAGGGGAGCAGCAGGTGAGGCAGGAGAGGTCTGCTGTGCCATATGTGGGTTCGCTCCCTGGCTGGGATTTGAACCCAGGCCGTAGAAGTGACAGCGCTCAGACTTAACCTCTAGGCCACTAGGGAGGCCCCGGTATCTAGTCTTGTAACACTTCCATCCTAAATTTTCTGCTCTTAGCTGCCATCACTTCTAAAACATAAGGTCTATGGCGATGTTTAGAAGGTGAAACCAGCATGCCCCCACCAGCATGTCAAGCCTGGACATGCCTATGGATACTACAGCCAGACTCAGAAAAAAGCATTGATCAGGTCTCCCTGGTAGCCCAAGGGGTTAAGTCTCAGCACTATGAAGCTACAAGCAGCCACTTCAGCACGAGTTCGACGTCCGGCCAGGGAGCTTCCCACATGGCACAGCAGACCTCTCCTGCCTCGCCCACTGCTCCCGCAGCAGTGTATTTCAGTCAATCTGCCTGTTCTGCTCCCCACTCTGTCTCTAGTGAATCCTCTCACCCCCCCATACCTCTGGCCTACACCCCAGCTCTTGTGTGCATAAATAAATAAATCTTTAAAAAAAAAAAAAAGCATTGGTCAGAGGTATAGAGAGCCCTCCCTTTATTTAAGCCAGCAGCTTTGTAGCAGTTACCTTTCTCCAGTTTGTATAATCAAATCTTAGCATTTCAAATAGCTGCTATTGACAATGTCTGGAAGAAAATCTTTTTCTCTTGAAATCCAGGTAGAAAATAAATGCTAAAAGAGATGGGAAGATGTGTTTATGAATTTTGGAATGGTTAGAAAAGATAAAATATACAAGAGGTTGCTGAGTTATGTTTGCATGTGATCCATCTGGGGAGAAGAATAAAAACTGTTGGGAAAAGGCAGTCTCCTGCATGTGCTCTTGACTGAATGGAATGAGCCTTGGACCTGGAGCACTTCCTTAGCAAGATAAAGAGCCACTACATTCTGTGAGAGCACGTATCACCTAGTGAGGGGCTATCTAGATCTCAGACTTAGGGAGCGAACCTCAGAGTGCTGTGCTCTGAAGAGCACTCCCTGAGCCTGATTTATGTGTGTGTATTATGTGTGGGCACATCGGCCTCCCACCCCTCCCCTCTTTGCTTTCAGTATTTCTGACTCCATTGCAAAGGGGAGGGTTTTTTCGACTCCATGGTTGGTAGTGGTGGGAATGATTGGGATGAAGACACAGACCAAACCCCTGCCTGAGCATACACAGAAGGGGGGAAGAAGGGAAGGGTGCTGGAGAGGGATACTTGCTGCTAGCCACAAGGGACCCAGCACACTGATGATGTTGATCTTATTCTGTTTCTTTTGTTGCATCCCTTGCTTGATTTCTGCTGTTTTCCTTGGCAACTCCAATACCAAGATACCAATACCAAAAAGTGTTTAGAGTCCTCCTCTGGGATTACAGCATGTGCTCTGCTCCCTTGGGATAAAAAACCAGTACACAGTAGTCTGCTCAACAAAATCACCCTTATATGTGAACACAAAAATGTATTTAGGGCTGTATTATTGGTAAAAATTAAAATCAATAAAATTCAGAGAGTCCCATCAATACATAGTTCAATAATGCTTGTATGAGTGGTGAGAAAAGATACACACCAAATTTTTAATGCTGATGATTATAAAAGGGTAGGTTTGGGTAAGGAAAATAGATATAAAACTCTGGTTTATACAGCTCTGTACTACTTGGCTAGTGACAGTAAGAGTGTGTGATGGATTGAATGTCTGTGTCACCCCAAAATACAAATGCTGATATTGTAATTCCCAAGGTGATGGTAATAGAGAACACCCGTTCCAAACCTCCTGTCTCTGTGTCACTCAGGCAGTGCCATGTCCCTGCTGCAGCTGCTGGAGGGCCCACACTGGACTCATTCTAGAAATAAATGACTACTGAGGAGCCATTAAAAACTAGGTCATGATGAAATATTGAAAGATTGTGTATATCTTTTGCCTCTACTTTCTGAAAACATCTCTGATATTTTGAATACAATTTTTTCAAAGAAATTTGTACTTAAATCCATTTGTGGCCAGTACAATTTTGTACACATCATTAATTTTCCACACATTTTCAACACATGACTAAATCTAGCACTATTTTACACAATAGGTCAAATGATCTTAAAAAAAATATTAATGGAATTTATGGCATACTCAACATAGAAGCAGGAAGAGGCCTTCCCAGATACAAACAAAACTAAAAAATGAAAATCTTCAAATAAGATGACTTATTTTAAGGATTTTCATAACAGTCAATGGCTTTGAAAATGGCTGTGTTTAAAAAGATGCCACCTCTGGGCCTCCCCGGTGGTGCAGCAATTAAGCGCTGCTCTGTGGAGCTGTCGGCAGCGGCGACGTGAGTTCGACACCCGGCTGGGGAGAATCCCACATGGCGCAGCAGACCTCTCCTGCCTCGCCTGCTGCTCCCCTCGGCAGTGTATTTCTGATCTGCCTGTTCTGCTACCCGCTCTGTCTCTGGTGAACCCTCTCGCCGCCCCACGCCTCTGGCCTGTACCCCAGCTTGGATGTATAAATAAAAAAAAATCTTTAAAAAAAAAAAAAAAGATGCCACCTCTGAAGTTTAACACAGACTAGTCATGAAAACCGTGGCGGTGACTGCAGGTTCTCCTCCCGCCCAGGAAGTGAGGTGATGCCCGTCCACTTAGGGACTTCACCTAACAACAAACCAAGAGGAAAACAGCAAAACTTGAACCTTCACAACCAACCTGTGGGTCAACAGCACTCTCATATATTGTCATTTAAAATTTTTCATTTAACTTGAAGTGTTTGTACACAGAATTTAACTCATGACTTTTTCTTAGTACTCCGTGTCATGCAAGTATTAGCAAATATTCAGTAAATTACACTCATCTAGTAAGACATATTTGGGGCTGTATTATTGGTAAAAATTAAAATCAACACAACCCGGTGAGTCCCACCATTACATAGTTCCATAAATTAGCTGAGTAGTTAGACTTGGTTTTTAATTAAAAAAAAAACAACTACTTTCTCTTTAGAATCACAGAAGAGTTTCCCATCATCAGAATCAGATTTAGTTTCACAACAGTGTCTAAATCTCAAGCGTCTTTGTCTCTTTAATTGACAGAAGAGGTCAGTAATGTTAGCATTTTTTTCCCCCTAAGAATAAAGGAAAATCTGCGAACCCTTTTCGCTCTGAGTGGTTGGACAGGTTCTCAACCTCAGCATTACCGATATTTTGGAACAGTGTGGGGACTGTCTAAGCACTAAGAATGTGCAGCAGTGTATATGTGTCTCTGCCAGCTTTCCCCCAGTGTGAAGTCACTGTCTCCAAACACTACTGGATGCCCACAGAGAGGCAAAATTCCACCCAATTGAGAACCATTGAGGAAGCTGTTTGGGCCTGGACACAGACTCCATATCCGCAACGATGACTGCTGAAAGGAGCTGACACCTGTTTTTCCAAATGTGCAGAAACTATTCATTCACGTGGCTAGGTAGCACTATTCCTAATTTAGATGAGAAAATTGATATTCAAGAATGTGATCAAGCTGGATTCCTGATTTTGTTTTGTCTATCTTCTGGCAACCTATCTACACATCAGGTGGGCCCCTTGAATTCCCAGCTTTGGAAGCTGGTCAAGTGTTTGTGAATAAATTTCCTTTACTCTAGGTATTCAAGCATGTATTTGTAGGCTAGAACTGGGGCAGCTATTGCAAATGAGTAGAGATGGGAAATACAGGAGGGGAACTTTGTAATTGTTCTTTCTCCAGTGAATAGCTAAAAAACCATTATCATGGGGCCTCCCTGGAGGCACAACGGGTTAAGTCGCAGTACTATGAAGCTATTCGCAACCACTGCAGCACAAGTTCAATCACTGGCTTCCCACATGGCGCAGCAGACCTCTCCTGCCTCACCCGCTGCTCCCCTCCACAGTGTACTTCAGTAGATCTGCCTGTTCTGCTCCCCACGCTGTCTCTGGTAAATCCTCTCACCACCCCACACCTCTGGCCTACACCCCAGCTCCTCTATGCATAAATAAATCTTTAAAAAAAATTATCAACCCAATCTACAATATTTGTGGGTTTCAAATATTATATACCATGCTTATGAAGACAACAGACCCAGAGACTAGAACTGCTATTAAGACTTTAAAGCACTGTAAGCACCTCCCAGCAGCTATAAGCTCCCAGCAGCTGCCTCCACTGTAATCAGCATCCATGGGAACAAACTACAGACCTCTGTCTTTGAAGGAAGACAAAATTTGGGTTCCTTCTCCTCTTGGGGAACCAAGACCTTGAAATAAGCAGAGTTCAAGATCACATTCAGATCAAGCAGAGACCCAGAGTCTTGGTTTGAAGTCCAGGCTATAACCCTAGTCCCTAGTAGGGCTGTGACTGAGTGGACCCTCCCAGATCCTCGCCTCTGCTTAGTTAACTAGAGCCATGGGCTCACTCAGAAGTCCCAAGGCTACCAGCTCTCTTGGCCAGCCCCATTCTGATGTAGACTTTGGCACTGTCCCAGATCCACCAAAGAAGACTCCTGCAGCAAGCTGTGATTAACCACATGCTGTTGAGACATTCTCTAGCTCTCCCCTTTATTTCCTTTTCTTTGGAGACACTAGTGACTCTAATATCTCAGGCAAAGGACACTCAATGTCTTCCTTCAACACCCTGAAAATTGGATGGTGCAGATGCTTACTATTGAGGTTTAGAGGGCTTCAATTCCCTTTAGACTCTTCCACTTTGCCAATGATGTACACTTCTGCTTGCTTAGTTACTGTCACCCAGCTGCATCCTCAGCACTAAAATGAAAGAAAGAGCAACTTGGCAAGTGGAGTACACTTTAGTTGAGAGAGAAATCATTGAAAAGGTGCTTTTATTTCCAAAGTGTAGTCTAACTTTAAGAAAATGTAGTTATATATTATTTTTAAAATAGCATGTTTGCATACCTGATTAGTATTTTATGTTGCATTCAGTTTTTGGTAGAAAATAGACTTTATGTTTTAAAAGTACTTTAAACTATTCTACATCTTAGTGTTCTAGACCTTATACTCAAGATGCTTTACTTTGAGGTCTGACAAGGAGAAAGAGTCAAGCGTCACTTGATTTTAAGGACAAGCAGTTCTCTTAACTCTCCATGGTAGAAAAAGGAACTCAAAATGAGTTTCAGAAAAATAAGAAAAGTTACATTTCTTGCAGTTCTGAGCTTGTGAAAGTGATTCACACCACTGCATACTGAATGTGCTTCACATCACTGTATATGGGAGTGGATCAGGTGGTAGATATGGGCTGTTAGAACTAATTAAAGATTATGAAAAGGAAAGACCTATCAAGAACAAGTAAAATAACTCAAAGGGTCTGGAGGTCAAAATAACACACACACACACACACACACACACACACACACACACAGACACACAGTTTATTCTGGAAAAAGGCCATCTCCAGAGACCTCTTTCAAGAGGCAGGCTACAGGGAAGAGGAGCTAGCTGTTCTTTTCTCAGCAAGCAATAAGAAGGATGACACAAACATTTTTCAACAAAGATAACTATTAGTCTGATTTAGGAAATATTTTCAAATTACAAATTTATTGTAATTCCTTATGGTCTAGAAAAGGTTGGGGAAATCTCCTCGGGAGATCCCCAATGAGAGATTCACCATATGATTGCTCTGATTAAAAACACAGACTTGGCCTTCAGACTGGTCTTAAGGTTGTTTTTATTTTCCTGCCCAATGATCTAGGAATTTGACTACATCTTTGATTATAAAGGAAAGGAATTCTAACACCGGAGTCTGCCACTAATAGTATGCAGGCCTGAGCAAGACTGTAACTCACTCTCATTTCTGTGCCTCATGAATAAAATAAAGTCGGGAGGAAAGTGGCACTCTACTTATAAATCTGTTTAGGTAACATGGTGATGAGGAAGGTTTAAGAACAAAAGCTGCTATCAAAGATACAAACATCAGCAAAAAGGGAAGTTCTATTTCATGGCAATTTGTTGAACAATTTTAATGGAATCTGGTACATACCAAAGTACAGATTATGCAAGAATATAAGGATTTATTTCAAGTTATTCAATACCATGTACATTATATATGCTAACAGAAAAATAATGTGTACATTTCTTAAAAATATTTTGGCATTTGTTGATCTTATATTGAGACAGAAGCCCGGTTGATAATTATTTACATTTCCTTTATTTGCAGGGTAACGTATTAAAACTTATTTATACATCAAAACTATAATTAAGCTCTCGCACTACTGAAACAGTAATTAAAACTTTGGTGCTGTCCCAGATGTTTCTGTGGCAAATGTATGTTTGTGCTTGATCTTATTATCTCTCTGTGACTGTCACAAGAATTAAGCACATGAGATGAGGATGTAAAGTAAAATTTAGACAGTCTTAAAAAAAAGGACAACTTTGTAAGCTACGGAAAATTTTTCTCTCCTTGTTTTCCTGGGCCCTTAGTGATTCTTATATTTAAAGCCAAATTTAAGGGCACCATTCTAAAACTACTAAATTGGAATATTTGAGATCAACCTTGCTTATATGTTTCTAGGCCCTGCAGGTAACGTTGATGGGCAGTCAGTGTTGAAAACCACTGATTTTATATAATAGAAGCTGACATAAGTGGTGTCACGGTGAGCCCAGCACTGCTCTATGTCCTGAAAATACAGTGATTATAGAGCAGACAGCGCCTCTGCTCTCGTGAAGCTTAGGAGACACATGATGAGAGACAAGCAACAACTTCCCAGCTGTGGCAGAGCTAAGGTACATGGAGCACAGTGACAGAGGGACGAAGATGGGCTTCTGTCTTAGCACAAGGCTAACAAAAGTTTGAGAAGACAGAAAGAGCTGAGGAAGGGTCGCCTGTGGTGGCCCTAAGAAGGCGTTGCTATGGAAAACTAGAAAGGAGGTTTCCAGGGAGAGGTAACAGCTAGTTCAACTTTAACAGCTATTTCAAGGTTAACAGCTAGTTCAAGGTTAATAGTTCAAACCCTAAGGTTAAAAGTCAGCCTAGTACATGAAAGGATCAAAATGTACAAGTGTTGATTAGAGCAACTCAAGCAACAACAATGCCGAAGACTAGCAGAGCGTTGTATATAAGTGTCTGTTCCATTAAGTTTATTTAGTGTGAAGCCATTCAAAAACTACTAATTTTATCCAACACCTTCCTCTCAGTGCAGGATGATACAAAAATGTATGACATCTTATCCTCAAGGAAAGGAAATCTGAAATGTACCCAGCTAACTATAAATGAAGGAAGACTGTTTTTACTGTCTGTACAAATAAGGACTGTCTAATTCCTATAGCTAATTCTGAAGTTCTTCGTAGAAATAATGTTTGAGTTTGGTCTTACAAAATAAGAGAATTTTGAGAGATTGCAAGGGGTGGGAGGACATCTTCTTTCAGGGCAGGACATTGGCAAAGTATCAAAACCAAGAAAGTTCAGGTATGATGAAAGGATGAAGAGTTGCTGGGTTTAGGGTACCTGAGGAATACAGTAGGAAATATGCCAAATATAGTCCAGATCACAGGGCACCTTTAGTCCCATGGAAAGAAGACTGGAGGCAGTGGGGAGGCACAGAAGGTATTGAGCCCAAGAATGAGAGATAAGAGATCAAAAATGTGCTTAAGGAAGGAAATCCCACTTTCTTGGGCTATGATGTACTTTAGGATGGCCTCAGACACTGATTTATAAATAGTTCTTGCAATTTAAAAAACTGAAGCTCAGAAATGCTAAAGCCAGTATTTCTTCCAGATCTTTCTCACTGTCAGATGCCATTTCTAATTGATTGTAAACAAGACGTTGTCAAGGGAAATGAAAAATTCACACTTAGTATTATTACTATAATTCAGTACATACGCTTCAACTCCCAAGGTGGCCCCAGACAGCTCTTGGGGACTACAAAGCATGGGGCCTTGCATTAGATTTTCTTTTTTACTTTTCAGAAACCTTTCCACATGATTGTATGGCTTTCTGAATCATGACAATCTAGGAGAACTGATCTATAAATTGAACTCGAGAAAAACAAAGACCTTTGGGTTGTTTCTTGGTTTTTTTTGAAGATTTATTTTTTATTTATACATACAAGTTGGGGTACAGGCCAGAGGCGTGGGGCGGCGAGAGGGTTCACCAGAGACAGAGTGGGGAGCAGAACAGGCAGATCAGAAATACACTGCTGAGGGGAGCAGCGGGCAAGGCAGGAGAGGTCTGCCGCACCATGTGGGATTCTCCCTGGCCGGGCGTCGAACTCTCGTCACCGCTGCCAACAGCTCCACAGCACAGCGCTTAAACGCTGTGCCACCGGGGAGGCCCTGGGTTGTGAGTTTCTTGAAGGCCTAGGCTGGCTTTCATCCACACCAACTACTCCCCAGCTCACTCTGCAAGGCTCAAGGAAGAGTTGTTGCATAACGAATGCACAACAGCTTTGCACGCTTACTCACACTGATGCTGAATGTGGGAAATAAGGAAACACACACTTGGAGTCCAATAGACAGACAAACAGACAGATATAGAGATACAGATATATCTCTCATGTATGTGTTTTGCATGTATCACCTGAAGCTGTGTCATCAGAGAGGAAACTCCTCACACAGGAAATCACAAAAATATCATTAGGGAACTTTTCAGTCATTCTTCAGCTCACTGGTTCTCTGCTATTTTTCCATCAGTACACTTGATAACTATGGCACCTGCCCTCAGGAATAGTGACTCATGGTAGAGACCTTCGAAGGTGAGGGCAGGCACTGCCCCCACCCAATCACCCAACAGATCAGAATCAGGCGAAGAAGGGGAGAAGGGGAATGGAAATAGAAAGGAGGAATGTAGGCCCAAGTTGTTTCTAAAAAATTCTCTAAGTTTTCCTGCCATACCCCATTGGGGGATAGATCTTAGACCCAATTCCCACTTCCCAACAAAGAATCAAAGTCTAATTTAGGAATATGGCCTTTGGAAGAAGGTAGGCCTGGATCTTGTCCTAGCAACACAGTCACAAGCTGGAGGCTCCTAGCTATCTCTTTTAGTTCCTCTACATTTCATTTCATCTGTAGAGAAAATAATATTATCTCAAATAGTTGTGTGGAGAATTAAATGAGAATAAATTATAGAACCTATCTGGTACAATGTCTAACACATAAGGATAATGAATAAATAGGTGTTAGCTATGATTATTATGAACTACCAGTCAGGCAGAGCTGAATTGTACCATCAGTCCCCTCATAATTAAACATTTGTCTCAGAGCACATGGATGGTAATAAAATTCTTTAAGAAATCAGGTGAAACACTGTGATAGACTCATTTTCACTGGAGTGGCCACGTGTGGGCCTGGCTATATCAACAAGGTATGTGTGTGAGTCAGGGGCAGGGCACGAGGTGAGCCCACAAAGGTCAGTGCAGATTCGGGCCCGCCAGCAAAGCAGACCACAGCAAAGCACTGGCTAGTGTTGGGAACCCTGGCTAATATTCTCTTTACTTATTTTTTTTTAAAGATTTATTTATTTATGCATCCAAGAACTGGGGTGTAGGCCAGAAGTGTGGGGTGGTGAGAAGATTTGCCAGAGACTGAGTGGGGAGCAGAACAGGCAGATCGACTGAAGTACACTGCTGAGGGGAGCAGTAGGCGAGGCAGGAGAGGTCTGCCATGCCATGTGGGAATCTCCCTGGCTGGGAATTGAACTCTTGCTGCAGTGGCTGCCAATAGCTTCATAATGCTGAGATATAACCCCTTGCACCACCAGGGAAGCCCCCTAATATTCTCTTTTCTCTGTGGGTTCTTAACTCCCAGAAAAGTGGACTCAATCCTTCCAGGCACATAAACAAAACAGGGGTTGGGGGCGGGGGTGTGTGTGGTGATCAAATCTGATTTCCTTAGAAAAGAGGGTATGCAGCAGGAGGCTTCACTGCAAGGTGCTACTGCACAAAATCCCACCCCTTTCTTCATCTCCCAAGAGGGATGAGGTGCTAGGATATGAAGAGGTCTCTGGCAACAGCACGTCCCCTAGTGGCTCGGTGATGTCACAGCAGGTTTTTTTCTCCAAAAGGAATAAAAGTGAATGAGTCAAATCGTATCAGCAGGACCATTTCTCCTCCTCTTCATAGATTGTATTTTGAGTTCTCGGCAAGTATATTTTGGGATCCTGTTGAGGCACTGACATATATGGAAAAGGGTGATGTTCTTTTCTTCTCATATTTTTGATTTCTACAGATTAACCCAAAGAACTTCAGGCTGTTGGATGAGCTGGACTCTGAAATCCCTGGCATAGGGTAGGTGTCAGTGTGACTGGCTGGCAGTCGCATGCCAAGGGCTTAATGTCTGGTGTCCTGAGCCTCAGCCAGGTTTGTGAGGAAGATAAAAAATTTCCACTTGAAGTCAAAACCATCCTCAACTCTTCCCACTACTCTCCCACAACATAGGCCCTGAGGGAATACCACTGAGAGGACACAGCTCTCCAAGAGTATGTAACAGAAGCACTCAGGAAAGCCATGTAATAGCTTGCCTGTTTGCTCGCCCCCACACCCCCATCTCTGTTGAATGTTCTCACCCCCACCCCCACCCCCATGTCTCTGGCCTACACCCCAGTTTTTCCACATGAAAATAAATAAATAAAATCCTTTTAAAAAATAGCTATGATGTACCTCATGAACAGTTTTGTTCCAACCTTTGGTTTCACTTCGATGATTCTACCATAATCAATGATTCTACTTCGATTCTGACTTGAAATAGCAAGTTTTATCTACTACTGTACTGTGTGAATAATGTTTTTTATTCTTTAACTTACCTCTTTAAAAAAACAGTAATAGGTCACCATAATGAAGTATGTTGGTGTCCAATGAACAAAAGCAGGAGAACAAACAGGTATGCAGAGGCCAGTGAGGACTGAGATATTCCACAGTTGTTGGTTTCTTTCTTTGCTTCCAACTCTTTCCTCAGATGGCTGGGACAGAGACATGCTCTGTTTGGTCTTATGCTTAGAATATCTACCCTTTGTTTCCCTATTTTGGCAAGTGTCATGTGAGGATAGCCAGCCAAGCGCAAAGCACTGCTGTTCTCTGGTTTCTAAATGCAGTACGAGGGATATTGGGTGTTTGTGGAGGGCAGTTCTCTTTATACTTTTCAATTGCAAAAAATAATACCATTCACTCATTTTGAACCTATCATGAGCCCTTCCTTTTGAAATTAAGAACTAAATCCATATTTTGATGAGACCCAGAAAAGAGGTCTCTTTGTTTAGAAGAAAAACAAAACAAGCAAACTAGAAAAACTAGAAAAGCTGCTGCCTGTTCACGGAAACACACGGAGCTAGTGGACAGTGGGTGAGATGCAAATTTTGAGGAACAGTTTGCTCTTTTGTAAAGTCATCTACAAGGAAATAAGACTAGGAATATCATAGGAAATAAAGAAATGAGAGAAATATAATTTGCACAAACTAACCAAACACACATACTCAAACACACACAAACACCAAGAACAAAACAAAATCTCAAAGTGAGGAATATTCAATTTTAGAAAAAATGGTACTTTGACCAACAAATGAATTTAATATCGTATCATGTATGATATGTAACATCATATGATAGAACAGAAATCATTGCAACTGACGGTAGAGTGGAAACATCAGTCACACATGATTCCAACTGTTTCCTTGGTAGAGCAGAAGAGACTGTATTGAGCACATAACATAGACTGGAAAGCACACTGCTGCTATGCTGATGGCTCTTGTCTCATCGATTTTCTATCATCAGTTTGGTTGTCGTGGTGACTCCCACACACCACCTACTAAAGTCCTGTTTGCAAAGATAATGAACAAGACTTACTCTGACATTGGAACATCAGAGGTAGTAGCCTGCTTCACTTCAGATTGATTAAAAGTTTGGAGTCATATTTTGCCAGTTCTACAAACCAAGAAGGGCATACTAATTCTTGCCATTCACAAGGTCATTTCTAGTAGAAGCAACTCAAATTATGACCAATATCACTAAGAAGAAACTATTTCCAGTCTATCACTGTCAGATTAGTTGTCTTCAGCCACAGAAAGAAGTGACAGATGTCTTAGGAGCAGAAAGCTCTATATTTTCTTTCTATCCTAACCCAATATATGAATTGGTAGAGAATTCTGGTTAAGTAAGGAAGAGAAAGGGTGACTTTTAGGAGCACCTGAAAGTTATTGCTACTATTGCTTCTATAAGAGGGTGGTCCCACCCCCACCTCAAGCCAGAGAGATCCAAGACACCTAGGACTACGAATCCCAGAATGCCATCACCGAAAGAAGGATGCTGAGGACTGAGGGTGGAGTTAAGAAATGGTTTTGGGATTTAAAAACCAGACCTGTGAGCTTGGAGGGGGGCGATGGCCCGTGGTTGTGGATTGCCAGGTTTTCGATGTGCCATTAAGATTTCAGCTCAGTGGAACTGGTAGGACGCATTCACCAATTTATTCTTTATCTTCTTCCCTTCCCTTTTTGTAAATAAATGCTTTCATTAATTTTATTGTGTGTGTCTGCAGTTGAGTCTTATAAGTCCCTTTTAAGCGCACGGGTGAGAACCCACAGACAGGCACCTGATGTATATAGGGGCTGCCCTGTAACACTTCTACTTTACATTTTTCTTGCTGTGCTTTTTAAATAACTTGAGATCAAAAATGGCTCAATTAGTTTCATATAATATTTCAAATATTACTGAGGTCAGGAAATAAAATCAAGTTACTTATCAGATTTGGAATGACTTCAGAGTTAAGAGAAATAACACTGAGCTTGGTAAAAGGAGTCATATGGAAAAGTACCCAGCAGAGAGGTTGCCAACCCTCATCTCTACTTTTTTCCCGGAAGACTAACTGTCCTTTGACAACACTGACAAAATCAAAGGCATCCATGTTAGTCACTAGGAAAAAAGTAAGTTACATTAAAAAAATAAAGTTAGTGGTTGAATATAACGTCTTTGTTCCCAAATGAGTAACTACAAATGTTTCTTATATGTATCTTTAATTAGGTGATGATAAAGAATGCCCCAGGCAAAATCCATTTTCCCCTTCTTTTTAAAACATTTTGCTCTCAAATCTAATTATATAACACACATCCTTTTCCTTTGAGGTCAAAGCATGAGTCAGATTTTTTAAAACACTTCCACTTTAATGCCTGAGCATAATCATCTCAATGTTCGTGACCCACACAAATCCTGTATTTGGAATGGCATGTCCTATGGATCTCTGCTGGGTCTAAGAAGCATTAATTTAGCATTTGGCCCAACTGGGGTACTTATTATAAACGAATATAGTTGGCTGCCACTTAATTTGGTATGGAAATTCTTTTTTTCCAACTTGAGTATATAATTTTAAAGTCTAAGTGGAAAAAATAATCCAAGAATGCTTAGGGCAGTGGTGAACTTAACTGAGATGCCTTCTATTTATACCAAGCTGATCAGGCTTTCCGTGACCAACTGTTGGAGAAAAATCATCACCTAAGTCATCGAATACAACAGAAAATAGGTATTTGTCCCCAGTTTAAGCAGCTGTCTAAAAGTATCACCATGCTTTACCTAAGACTTAAAACTACCTCAGGAAACCCACTATCTGAATGTCATGCACATGAGTTGGCCTTAATGGCAAATACTAAAAGAAGCAAAACCTGCCTAGGCCTGAATTTGACTTAGTGAATAACTGTCTTGCCAGTGCAATGGAAATTCTGACCATGGAATGCTAGGCATGCAGCTTTGATAGATGTCCTTTGCCAAAGCATTTTTTTTCAAACTGCAGGTCACTACCCCATTTAGTGGGTCGCTCAGTTAACTTAATGGGTCATGACCAGCATTTTTTAGTGAAATAAAATAGACTGGAAAAGAGCAGCAAATACTAGAAATGCATATAGTAACAGCAAGTAATATTTCAGTTACTGTCATTATTTTACATATATACACAACACACACACACACATGCACACACACGCTCCAACATAACATACTTTAATACAAAATGTATTTGTGACTCTGTATAAAGGCTCCAAAAGTTTGAAAAACATTTCTAAGGCAGATTAATTCATTTTGTAATTAATACCTGAATTTTCTGACACTATTACTATAATTCCCTTTTTCCAACAAGGTAAGGGTGGGAGTAAACAGGATGAAGACGTCACTCACTCTTAGCTACACTCAGGACCCAGCTGTGGGAGGAAGAATCAGTCCTTCTTACAAGAAGAAGACAGAACCACTGAAGGATAAAAATGTGCCTTTCCGCTTAGATCACAAGTTGGCCTAAGATCACATGAATATCTTAACAAAGGAGAGAAGTACTGTAAAGTTTCCTTTGGCGTCTTTGGTTTTCTCATGGATGGCAACTTGTTCTGAAATCTAACTGTGAGGGCTTTGGGAAATAAACAACATGCTTGTATAACTTTGGGGTATCTTATTCAATAGGTGAGCCCATAAAACCTGGATGCTTTCTCAACAGAAACTTCCAAAGCAAGAGCTGTACCAGTTATTCTTAAATGTGAAATGTTACCCTTACTCCTCCCTCCAATTCCCAGCTAAGAGTAGTTGTAACAGAGACCATGTGACCCGTGAAACCTAATCTTTGTGGAAATAGCTTACAGATCCCTGTTCCAGGTTTAAAAATTAGTTTAAAAAAGTTAAACATGGCAAGCTCCAGCTTCTAAAATGTCTTTATTATTTTAGTTCTGTTTCTTTTTTCATTTCTAACTTTGTTCTCTTGTTTCTGGTTTACCAGGGGTTTGTGTCTTTCCAAATTTTGATTTATTTATTCTTTCTACTTTTATTTCTGCTATTTTTTTTATTTCAATAATCTCTACTTTCATCTTTTAAAATTCTCCCTTATTTACATGATTTTTCTAATTTCTTAAGTATTAACCTTTATTATTTGTAGATACTCTGTGCCTCATAGATTTTGGAGTGTTCTCATTTACATTGTTTTTTAGATAGTTCAGAATTTCACTTTGATTTTAGCATTGGCCCAAGTGTGTTTTTTAATTTTCAAGTGGTTAAAATTTTTTGGTTATATTTAAACATTTAGTTTTGATTTTGTAGGCAATAATTAAAGAATGTGGTCTGTAAGAACTCTTCCAAATTTTAAAGCTATTCTTTAGGAGCCACATATCTATGAACAGCTAATCTTTGACAAAGGAGCAAAGAAAATGCAGTGGAACAAGGACAGTCTATTTAATAAATGGTGCTGGGAAAACTGGACAGCCACATGCAAAAAAATGAAACTAGACTACTACCTCACACCCTGCACAAAAGTCAACTCAAAATGGATAAAGGACCTGGATGTAAGACCTGAAACCAT